>OY294048.1:9008477-9131388 GCA_958510825.1 Brachypterus glaber | reverse complement strand
AAAAGAAGCAGTTCTTCGGTTTGCAAAAGCATTTGTGTTGTGGTCGTGACCGTGAACGCAACGCAAAACAGACAAGGCCAAGGACATTGTAAAGTTTAAGCTCAGTGTCAGTGTCAAATTACACGCATCGAGTAGTACTCTCGAGTTCAGTACGGCCAAGCGTTAGTTAACCGGGCGAAAGGTTCGACCACTGTGATTACACACAAGCCGTTCGCCTTCTCTGCTGCTACGGAAGGAACGATAAGGTAGGTGCATTGATCTGAACCGGTGGCGCCTAATTGCGTAACAACGAATTTCGTTTTCATTGTGCATTCAGTCAATAGATTTAATGCTGAAAAAATTGATATACTTTTGCGTTCCCGTATAAGATACATTTAAAAATTATACCGCCAACAAAAGATTACTTTTCCCTATTAAAAAAAAAAAATAAACTACAATTTTTTCTTCGAAACATGATAAATTAAAAGCAAAAAATTTTTAAAAAATCGAAAAGTTTTTTTTTAATGTTATCTTCTCGGCAAACGAAAATTGTGAGAAACAAAAATTGTAAAAATGGCTTTTTGACCTTTTTTCCCTGATTTTAAGCAAATGCAATCCCAGCCGAGACATTAATTATGAACCTATGATCTAAATGAAGTCTTTAGGTCAAAATAATTCTTATCTTGGTGACGTTTTTACTTTCCCCGAGGAAGTCTTGCGTTAGTAAAAAAAATTGAAAAAAAATATTGCTTTTTTTACGTTTCTCGACGTTTTATATCCTTTTTTAGATGATTTTCGCCAAACAAAAAATATCTGTCTGACTGTCTGTCGGTCCATCTGTCTGTCCGTCCGGGAAATTTGTGATCACGATAACTTGAGAACTAAAAACTTCAAATTTGGACCCTAGGTTAATTACCCAAAGTTCTAGGTTGGGATTGTTTTTGATGAAAAATTTTTTCATTTTTTTTTTCGTTTTTCGAAAATAAAACTTTTTTGAAAAAAAAAATTATTTTTTTTTTGAAAAACTTATTTTTTGAAAAAGTATATAAATTTTTTTACTGTGACAGACAAACGGACGGAGAGACGAACAGATAGACGAACGGACGGACGGACAACCCATTCTATAAGGGATCCGTTCCTGAGGTAGGGAACCCAAAAAAACAATTATTTAAAAATGTGCATCCCAGCAATTAAGCAAAATAATAAAAAAAAGTATAAAGTAATAGACATTTAAATTTAAAAATAGTGTAACTTTAGTTCAAAGGCACTATATCTAACTTCGGTTTTTCGTTTAAAATAAAAATAAAAGGTTATTGAGAGGTCTTTTTTACACTTTTTTATTTTTGATCTATGGTGGAATTTAAAATTTTATGTATTTTTTAATAAACCAAAAAAAAACCAATTGCTCGTTACAAAACTAAAAACCTGGCATATTCGCATAATATTTTATTCCTACTTCAAAGAGCGATAATTTTGACTAAAAATAAATAAAAAATTGGTAATATTGAATGAACAGTCGTATACAGGGTGTAACAGAGTCGCATGTAGATATTTTAAGGAATTATTCTACATTAAAAAATATGAAAAAAAGTTCCTATAAAGGTTGGTCCGGAAATGAGTGCTAAGGGAGCTAGGGCTCTTCGAAGATGACATATAGAATGGGAAACAAAAAAAAAAGCATCAATCAAATTTTATTGCCCTCGGGCGATTCTTCATTTAAAACTAAGCAAAAAAGTATCCTTCACCAAAACACCTAAATTTAATATTAAAGGAGTAATGGCCTTATAAAAAGTAACGTTTTTGGTGGCACAAAATGTTACTTCCTCCTAATTGCATTTTTTTTATAACGGTTGCTCCTTAAGTGTTACACTATATGACATTTTGTATGTATTTTTACTGAAGGAATCTATATTTTTTACAAAAAATACAAAAAACATACAAATAATGTATGTATTTTTACTGAAGGAATCTATATTTTTTACAAAAAATACAAAAAACATACACATAAAAAAGTTTGGGGCAAAAATGTGTTAAGCCTCACATATTTTGTCCGTCTAGGCACGCCTTCGGATAAATTCAAAAAATTAATTAACACAAACTTATTGCCCTTATTAATACTAGTATACATGCAAAAGCTCGTCGCTCTAGCTGAAAGCGTACCAGAGTTATTAAATAAAAACCTTATTTTTATTACAATTTTAAAGGGCCGTAGCTCCCTTAGGGCTCATTTCCGGACCAACCTTTATAGGAACTTTTTTTCATATTTTTTAAAGTAGAATCATTCCTTAAAATATCTACATGCGACTCTGTTACACCCTGTATTGTACAAAGTGCACATGCATTTTTTATTAGAGAGGACTATTTTTATAGCCAAAGCTTTTAGTTTAAACAGAAATTTCATAATATTTGATGTTCAATAACATTGAGTTTCAAACTGGTAATGATAGTTAAGTGAATACACAGAAAAAAATATTGTCTTGAATCAAGAATGGGTGAATTGGATATAACGAAGAGAATATACTCTCCTTTGAAGCAAAATTTTGCTTCAAATATGAAGGGAAAAGAATATACTGTACAGGAGAATATATTTTCATATATGTAAGGATAAGAATATGGTATGCATAAAAGAAGAATACAGGATGTCCAGTAAATGATGTCATTAATTTTAAGGGGCGATTCTACATAGGAAAATATAAAAAAAATCCTATAAACATATGTCTAAAAATGCGTCGTAAGGGAGCTAAGCCCCTTTGACAGCGGCTAAAAAATTCGGTTTCTACATAATAACTCAGGAACGCTTTGAGGTACAGCAACGAGGTTTTAAATGTAAACTAACCTTAATAAGTCCCATCTTCGTATGTTATTTTCATGAACTTATTTTAACCAAAGGTGCGCGAAACTGGGGTAATTTTATTTTCGGATATATCATTCCTCAGGTCAAAATGCATAAAAAAGGTACTCCTGTTCTAATACTGTAGGATTAACTGAAGTCAAAATCTATGTCACAAAATAATTTATCACAAATTAAACTTATTATACTAATAATAAATATATTTTTTGTTATTTTGCTATTTACTAAAAATAAATATTGTATTTAAATATTATGTCCTTTAATATAATTGAAAAATTTATATATTTAAAAGTTAAAACAGGCGTAATATGTAACGTAAGCAACGCTGGAATTACCCATATGTACATTGTACATATTATGTATTTACAAATTTACAATTTACATTGTACAATTATAGATTCCATTTACATTGTACAATATATAATTTTTATACATTTTCATAGTGAAGGAAGGCTACCAAGTGGATAGTATGTTGCATTTTCTCTCGATTTATTTAATTAAATCATATTTTAACTAAAGATCGTATTTTATAACGTATACTGTTAAAATTTTCGCCACCCAAACTAGTACTTAGGTACCTCCGAGGGTAACTCATAAAATTATAAGGTAATATTTTTTTATAATTGTCCTGTAAAATTCATGCAAGTATCTTTATCAAGTTATTTGAAGAAAACCTTTTAAAAATATTTTAATTCTAACTTTTAAAAGCAAATATGTACATTTTCTTTACTATTAGCTTTACATACACTATAATTATCACTTTATAATTTAATGCTTACATAATTGACATAATAATACATATGTGGTTTATTCAATTTTAAATTATAATAAATGAGGTCTAAGTAAATTATAATTAGATATAAGAACACTATTATTACATTTTTTGTAGTATGTTTTCTTCCTTGTAGTTTATTGAATTACTTTTAGAACTATTTAAAACCCATATCCAAATTAAAATATAAACTGTACCTTTTTAAAACTAGATACACACTAAAAAATAACATGGTGCTACGTTGTATCACGTGATTAAAATTTAAATCTTTATTAGTTTGGACTACAGTGATTAGCTTACAAGATACATTACGGCATATCAAGCCATGCCGTGATTGCATCGCATTCTTATGTATTATGCGTGTTATGCGAGGCTGTGGATATGTCCTGACAGTTGGAAACTTGAAACCAAAACAAACCTAATGAAGGTGGTGTGCTTGTTTTGTTGTTTAGCAGTGTTTGACTGTCCGGGATCATGTGGCTCTACCAAATAGCTCCAACTGCGACTGTGTATAGTTATTATGACTACACCACGTCTTTAAATTAAAGGACTAGTCTGTTGTTTCTACAAAACTATTTCGTTAAATTATAGTTGAATTCTGTAGAACTAATGTCAGTATGCCACAATAGTTATTTTTCCTACGATCCTCTATGAAAATGACATTTAGCACACTCTTTTGTTTTTTATAAAACGCCTTATATCACACTAGTTTGATATTTTCATATCACCCTAGTGTGATATTTATGTATGGTTGGTTGCCTAATTTTATTTAGATATTTACCTCGTAGATTCTACGAATTTTATTCACCTTGTTTTATAAGCCATTTTCCACCTTTTACCACAGCCTTTTTTATGTTTTTTAATCCAAATATTTCTGTTTATAAGTTATAACGTTACTATTTTGACTATTGCTGTCTAGATTTTATAAAAATTACTTAATTTTGATTTAGTTCCCTTACATTTTATAAAAAACATCAAAATACACACTATTTTTCTAATGAAATGAAAAACAGTACAATTTTACTGTCTTATATGGCCGCATAACCACAGCTACATATAATAATACCTATAATGTGTTAAATATAAAACCAAGAAAACTAAAGGTAAATGAAAATCATATTTCCTGTTTGACATACATACACGGTGTATTTGAAATAGGGTCGGAAATTTTAACAGATGATTCTACCTCATACAATATGACAAAAAGTTCCTATAAACATATGTCTAAAAATGCGTCATAAGGGAGCTACGCCCCTTTGAAAGTGGCTAAAAAAATCGGTTTTTATTTAATAACTCAGGAACCCTTTGAGATATATCAACGAGGTTTTGCACGTCAACTAATCCTACCAAGACCCATCTTTGTATGTCATTTTCACGCACTTATTTAAACCAGGGGTGTGCGAAACGGGGGGGCCTTATCAGTTTTTTGTCCCAAACTTTTTTCTCTGTAACTTTTTTGCAATTTTATTTTTGAAATGTGATTCCTCAGGTCAAAATACATAAAAAAGGTACTCCTCTTGTAATACTGTAGGATTAACCGTTTTCGAGAAAAGTTCATTTGAAGGTGAAATTCCACGGTTCGAGGACGAAAAATTAAATACTAAAATGTTGAAAACCTATATTTTAATGATGCAGGGCGAATGTACATTAAAAACCAAGAAAAAAACCTCATATACAGTTACTTCCAAAAATCAATCCTAATGGAGCTATGGTCTCCTAAATATGCACCATTTTTAAAGGGCTATGGTAGCTTTAAAAGCGTTTTTTCGACCTACATGTATGAAAACTTTTTTTCTTGGTTTTTGATGTAAAATAACATTGGATCATTAAAATTTTGGTTTTCGACATTTTAGTATTTAATTTTTCGTCCTCGAACCGTGAAATTTCACCTTCAAATGAACTTTTCTCGAAAACGGTTAATCCTACAGTATTACAACAAGAGTATCTTTTTTATGTATTTTGACCTGAGGAATCATATTTCAAAAATAAAATTGCAAAAAAGTTACACAGAAAAAAGTTTGGGACAAAAAACTGATAAGGCCCCCCCGTTTCGCACACCCCTGGTTTGGATGGGCCTTATTAGGATTAATTCACATGCAAAACCTCGTTGATATATCTCAAAGGGTACCTGAGTTATTAAATAAAAACCGATTTTTTTAACCAATTTCAAAGGGGCGTAGCTCCCTTATGACGAATTTTTAGACATATGTTTATAGGAACTTTTTGTCATATTTTATGATGTAGAAGCATCTGTTAAAATTTCCGACCCTATTTCAAATACACCCTGTATATAAATTTATATATTATTATTTTGTGCTTCGCTTTCCTTAAATATTATTTGAATTGAATTGCATTGAATTGAAAATTTTAAAATAAGAAACTTAATATTTTTTCGGGATCGTAGGAAAAATAGTGTACATAACTCGTTGAAAAGTGCATTTCATATATCACTTTCCACACTAGTTATGTAATATACTATTACAGTATGCTTTAAAAAATAATTATTTAAATAGTTATTTTG
The DNA here is from genome assembly GCA_958510825.1 of Brachypterus glaber. Taxonomy (NCBI): domain Eukaryota; kingdom Metazoa; phylum Arthropoda; class Insecta; order Coleoptera; family Kateretidae; genus Brachypterus; species Brachypterus glaber. The sequence goes on along the minus strand of OY294048.1, from coordinate 9,125,265 downwards.
AAATTTAGTATTAAATTTTAGTATCTGGTACTATAAGTAAATATTTTGTTGCGTATGTGTAAAATTAACATTCACTTGGGGTTAATAATATTCTTTGGATTTAGATATTATTTTTTCTGTGTAGGTATATTGAAGGGATATCATATTTTTCATATTACTTTTATATATTTTTTATTTTACATTACATGTTAACATTTTTTATAAAGTCAATTTTCAAAAGAATTTTTCCATAAAATGGATTGGCGATGTAATACAAGTTTCTCGATTTCTTCATGGGATATTGATGGGTTTAAAGGTGCACGTCCACAATACGATGCGGTAGAAATGCATCGGAATTTCTTGAAATTATTTTGCATTATTTTTTTATTTTTTCTTTTTTCATTTCGATTCGGCAGAAAGAAATAAAGGATTATATAAATAAAAATGTGTACAGATCTAGAAATATGTCTATAGAATGATAGAAATTCACGTAATTTTACACAGAACTCACAGAATCAGAAACTGAATTATCATTTTATGTATTTTCACCTTAGGGAACGTTCAATTATTACTTAACGCAAATTTTGATCATTATTGTCGTCACACATTAAGACAGAAAGGCTGACAGATATATTTTTTAGCAAACGTCTTCTCTTTTGAATATAAAACCACTTCTAAAAAACAAAAATAGCAAGTATATTAAACCATTATATTTGCAAGTTCAAATCTATCCAAAGCAGCCGAAAAAATATAGGGGTGCTATTTGAAAAAATAAAGTTGGGGTAAGGGAACGTTCAAGTATTACGTAACGCAAAATGTATCAAAATTCATACACTTCATACCTCGGTTCTCGCGTTATTCAAGGCTGTAGAGATTTCATATTTTGGATGCCCCCACTAACACACCCCCTATTAGGGGGGATAGCCAAAATATGAAATCTCTATAATCTATATTAACGCGAGAACCGGGGTATGAAGTGTATGAATTTGCGTTACGTAATACGTTCCCTAAGTTGTGGAAGGGGGAGGGGTTGATTTAATTTTTGGCTACTTTTTATAGATGTTATTGTATTATATAAACTGGTTTTTGCAGAAATTAATTATATCTTTTAGTTTTCGGGAAAACCGGTGCCAAATATATGTAGTTAAAATCAGGGGGTAGTTTTTAAATGTTTTTTACCACTTTTAAAACTTAAAAATAGCAAGTATAATACACCATTTTATTTGCAAGCTCAAGGTCTATCCAAAACAGCCAAAAAAATATAGAAGTACTATTTAAAAAAATAAAGTTTAGTTAAGGGTAAGTTGGGGGAGGGGCTAAAGGGTAGATATTAGTTTTGGCTACTTTTTATAGAAATTTTATAGATTATTTTAAATAACAAGATGTTTATGTTTGTTTGTTTTATGTTTGTTTTTTTTAACCTCGTACTATTCCACTTAATTAAACATCCCCTAAGTCCAGGACTTGTGTGAGCTAGTAGTAGAGGGAACCACCGGCTTTAATTGACTTTCGAACCAATATATCTAGGGAGTACGCCTTCGCCAAACTTCAATTATTAATTAAAAAAATCAATGAATGAAAAATTAAAAATAAAATAACACTTTTACTTCTACCTTTTTTACCTAGTTTTCAACTTTTATTTAAATTTTAAAACTTCAATTAAGACACAGCTTACTAAAAATAAACATTAAACGATTTTAATTAAACGACTATAAAGTCTTTCTTGAAAATGTAAAAATTATTTAATATTCCTATATCCTTAAATATAAGTAGCTTGTATAGTCCATAAAATGAGATTTTTTTTTTAAATAAAGTGTATTTTTTTGTTAAATAAGAAAAAGTTTTAAAAACTATAGAAATTAAGGAATCATTTATAAATACGCCATCTATACATTCGCTGATAAAGCAAAAATGTGTAACTTACTTCACCAATGTCTATAAATTTAAAGATGTGTCAGTTTTGTTGTCAAAAATTAAATATACAATTGTAAAAAAATGGATATAATTGTGAATAAAGTAGTATAAAAACCTCGGCGGAACATTTCATTTTTCCTTCGGGATTTGGCAGACCGCGGGGCTAGGCCCCTTGGTTTACTAACTTTCCCTCAGGAAATAAAATATTTTCCACCTCGATATGTAATATACTATTATTTCTGTTCTTTGGTAACATTCCGTAGGTCTGAGACTTTTGTCGCTGATATTTGGTTGTAAATTGTAAATTTTAAATTTTGTAAAGTCAATAGCTGGCCAAAGTGAAATTGTGACTATAAATTAGTCATCAGATGATGTCCAAATGCTTATATTGTTTGACATACGGTTCTAAAGCTATCGAAAGAAGTGGTAAAAAATGAGAAAGCGATATACTTGAATATACCATCTAACTAAAAATACGTTCACGTTAAATTCGCTTTAATCGGAGAGTTTTTTCCTCCTACCTCCCCCTTTCGTCGTAGGTTTCTTACCGTGTGGCAGACTATAAATGTATCTTTGAATCTAAATATCTCGGCTCATAGTGCCTCAAATTAAAAGTTTAAAACACTGAATTAATCATCAAAAAATTAAATTCATTAAGGGCATGATTAGCAATGGGAAAAAATCGTAGTTTTCTAAATTTTTCAGAACTAGTGTCAGTTTTAAAAAAGCCTTTGATAAAAAAATACTCAGTTTCAAATTAAAAGACCTTTTTAATTAAAAAAAATATTTATATTTTACTAATATTTTCATTATGAAGCTGTTTGCTTATTTTAATAATTAAAATCTCTTCACAGCGAGCATGCTCTAGAAGAGTACAATACGGTAGGTATAAAAATTCTTGGATCAAAATGTGTTTCATGAAAAAAAAAGTAACTTGTAAATTGTCAGTCCGTCCGTCCGTCTGTCCGTCCGTGCACCTGTCCGTCCGATGTCACGTTTTTTGTTTTTCCACAATAACTCAAGAACGAATTATGAAAATCACTATTGTTTTCGATAACAATCCCCCCAAAAACAAAAAATTGATGGAAAAACTTAAAAAAAATAATAAAGCTAAAGGAGAAGTCGAATTGACATAATGTTTTGGAAATTATCAATCCTAAAAGTTTTGAAAAAATAAAAATTTTATAAGAAGCGAAAAAAAGTTTTGAAAAAATTTTATAAGGAGCGAAATTTTTCGAAAAAATATAAATAATAGAAGGAACCTTTTGTTAAACCTAAAACAGAAAATATTACTTTAATTAATAGAAATATTCATACTAGATTTTTAAAAAAAATTTTAAACAAAATAGTTAGAGAGAGACAGTTTCAAAAAATTATAAAAATTAGAAGGAACATTCAAAAAAATCGACTGACTGATATAGTTCTCCACATGACACAAAGTCTCCGACGAAAGGGAGAGGTATCATGCGCGCTCTCTTCTTTCCGTCAAAAGCGTTATAAGCCAACGGGCCTCTCACTTGCACACACATTCTTTACATATTTTTCGTAGCTACAGATCCGTGTGTCAAAGTAAACAAATGTTCATAGCAATTTTGAAAAAACAATTAAGAGGGCGGCACTTTTTAATACATTAGAGAAATTAAGAACGACGAGATCCAAAGCAATTATGTTTTAGGATGTATATCGAGAGAAAACGCTATATACTAACCAATGTAAAGAATTTATTATGGAGTGAGAAGCATTGCATATTTTCACACTTGTACTATTCACAGCGCCTCCGCTAGAATAGTATTATATCTACGGTATCTAAAATGATCAAAATTTGCGTTACGTAATACTTGAACATTCCCTTAAACTTAAAAAAATTGAAAATAGCTAAAAGAAAATTTTTGAAACAAAAAATTTCTTCATTTTTCGCAAAAAGAAAATAAAAAAAAATTGAAAATCTTTTTTTTAATTCTAATTTTTTTTATTTTTTTTTTTTTTTTCGTATTTTTTTTTAATATTTTTTGAAAAACAATTTTCAAAATTTTTTCGTTTTTTGCAATTGAAAAAAAATGTTAAAATTTTTTTTAGCTTTTAAAAAAATATATATATTTTTTTTTTAGTTTTTGGGAAAGTATATAATGGAATGGGTAGCATTACATATCTTCACGGCTTGTTTTAGTAAAACATGGCTGGAGAGATTTGTGTACATAACTTAATCTTAACATTTTATTAGATGTAAAGCAAAGAAAGTAAACTTCATTAAATTACTGTAAATATGCAAACAATTATTAATTTAATAGGGTCATGCTGGAACAAGGGTAAAAGATAAAAAAATTATTAAAAAAAACGACTTATCTTTGTTAATAAAGCGAAAGGACGTTTAAGGAATTTAATTTAATTTTTTTATCCAAAAACAAAAACACAATATAATATAGATACATTGTAAATAGTTGTCACTTTAGTCAACGGAAGTAATAATTAAAATTATTGTTAACTAATCTGTTTTATTTAACCTCAATATTTTATTTTTAATATTATACATCACACATGTCTGCGGAAGCCTATAATAATAATAATAATTATATATCATTAATATCGTTTTATTAGTAATAATTTTGTTTGCTTTTGAATTGCCATTGGAACAACCCCCGTTCTTTTAGTAATAATTTTTGGTTCTGATTCGTAACTGGAACAACCCCCCGACATCTCTTCTCTTGACAGCCATGTCCCTTACGGCAGCACTTTTGTATAATTTTTTATTAATAAAAGCTCGATCTAATTGATCGGGAAATAGACAAATAATTTTTTTTACATTTACTGTTTATAATTTTAATTATCTAATGAGTTCCATGGTATAAAAAAATAGAACGTTCACAAATTAGCTGGTAAGTTTTTGAGGTTAGGTTCAATAATTTTTTAAACATTTTTTTTTTTATTTTCTATATAAATTAAGTAATAAATTATCCCGTTGTATTTTAGCTTTTGAGAAAGTCAAAATATATGATGAAACGTAAAGTGTACTGAGAAGTGACGAATAAACAGTGCCAAAATTAACCCAAAACTTTTGTTTTTATGATTCATGATTATTATATTATATTTATTGATTAAAAAAGTATAAAACTACATAATGTCTGCAAAAAACTAAATATAGAAGAAAAAAAGATTTGTTACGTAATAACGAACGCCACTCTAATTATTTTTTTACAATTATTTAAGTAATCTCTTCATTAAATATCTGGGAAAATTCGGTGAAATTTTCATAAAATAATATTAACTAACAAAAAAGTTATAAGGCCGTGAGCACTTTTCAGTCCGAAAATATCACTGTGAGGCGTTCTGAGTGGCAGATTTTTCACTGTGTACGTATTCTTAGTAAAATATGACAAAGGCTTAAAAAGAAATCAATCAGCATATGTTCACGGCTTGTTATTTTATGATATTTCATTGAAACTAATCAGTTATTTAGTTATTTTTTACAATATTTTATTAATACTTGAGGCCTATAAGATCAAACAAAAAAAAAACATATACTTTTTGATTTTACATCAAATATGAAAAAAGTTCCAATAAACATATCGTCGCCTTGCATACAAAGGTATATCAAAATTTCGTTTTTTTAATTACGTCCGAAATTTAGTGTTTTCTAATTTAAAAATGTTTGGCGAGGCGACGATATGTCCAAAAACGGCTCATAAAGTAGAATTCGGTTTTTATTTAATAACTCAGGAACCCTTCAAGCTATAGCAGCAGGGTTTTAAGTATGATCTAACCTTAATAAGGCCTATACTAGGGAAAACTTTTTTGTCCCATTTTTTTTGCGTAAATTTTTTGTACTTTTTTTGTTAGAGTATGACTCTTCAGGTAAAAATGCATAAAAATGTACTCTTGTTGTGTTGCGGAATGGGGAAACTGGCATAGCGTTGATTCAAGATTGTGCATTTTTCGTCAAAATTCCTCGACCTGCGGTTTCGGTTTTGTAACACGAAAAATGCACTCAAACAATTGCCAAGCAAAATATTTTTTTAATACAGTAAAAAATTTATCGATAATTCAACATGCACTTATGATATTACTACTAAAAATTTGCAACTAGCGGCTTCAATTTTAAAACTCTATAGTAATAGTGTTTAATGTACCGTATTCCCCTAAGTACCTACTTATGGACTTGTTATCTTTTTTTAAGGATTTAAATCAAGTTTTTATGAGAGTAGAAGAATAGAATAAGGCAAAAAAACTAAACTCGCTTAATGTTAAATGGTACTGCTATGCATTTTCCTGGTACATAGTATTCCAAGAAAGAGATTTTGTTTCCGTTTTATTTTAAAACTAAACTTGAGAAAATACGAGTACCTACATACGTTCAAGTCGTAAAAATAATACCTTACACTTAACGTCATATTTTCGTTTAAAACGTGACAATAACCAGAGGGGCCAATGCGTCAGGTGTGGGTATAATAAAAGCACAGTGGTCCAGAACTAAAACATCTTACAAAGATAATAGTTATTTATGGTACTAGTGGGTAAAGTAAGATATTGCCCATGAGAAAATTAACCTGCGAGGCGTCAGCCAAGCAGGTTAATTTTCGAGAGGGCAATATCGGTTTACCCATGAGTGCCATACAAGGTTTTATCCAATAAATAGCTTAGGAATTCATACTTTTATTAAAAATTTTAATGACATTTACAAGAAAATAATTTGACAAGTGACAGTTGAGTGGGTAAAATAAGTAATTATCCACTTAATAAAGTAAAATCCACGCGGGGGTTATTATTGAGTTTATCTATTTAAAATAAAGCTGGTAATTGTCTTATTATCTGTATGTATTGGATAAAATTATGTATCGGATCTGTAATAATTTGTATACACTGTACAGGGTGATCAATAACTGGCATGCCAAAATTTAAGAGGTAATTCCACATCCAAAAATATGAAAAAAGTTCCTATAACGGTTGGTCCGCAAATGAGCCCCAGGTGAGCTACGGCCCTTTAACATTGTAATAAAAGTAAGGTTTTTAATTAACAACACTGGTACCCTTTAAGATAGAGCGACGAGCTTTTGCACGTATACTAGTATTAATGAGGGCAATAAGTTTATGTTAATTTATTTTATTTTTGAATTTATTCAGAGGCACCACTAGACGAAAATATGTATTAGGCTTAACACATTTTTGCCCCAAACCTTTTTATGTGCAATTTTTTTTGGATTTTTTGTAAAAGTATGGATTTCTTGATTAAAAATACATAAAAAATGTCATATAGTGTAACTGTAGGACAAACCGTTTTCAAAAAAATGCAATTAAGAGGAAGTAACATTTTATGTTACCAAAAACGTTATTTAAAAAGGCTATTACTCCTTTAATATTAAATTTAGGTGTTTTGGTGAAGCATACTTTTTTGCTCAGTTTTAAATGAAAAATAACCTGTTTGTTCCCCAATCAACATGTCATCTTTGAAGGGCCGTAGGGCTCATTTCCGGACCAACCTTTATAGAAACTTTTTTTCATATTTTTGGATGTAGAATTACCTCTTCAATTTTGGCATGGCAGTTACTGATCACCCTGTATATGAGTTATAAGCTATTTTCATTAAAGTTATTATTATTTATAATTTCGCTATTGAAAAGGTCTCTTTTTCTAAAGAAAAGCTAACTTCCCCCCACCGAAAATCGAACCCAAGTCTCTGGCGTGATGAGCGGAAATAATCACAATCATACCTATCGAATGCATTCCAAGTATCAACCCATATATGGTACGGATCCAATTACATAAAATCGAGATATTTAGATTCTTGGAACCGTCAGGGTGCAGGGTAATTTACACACAATTTTAAGGGTTGATTTTATATAAAAAGAAAGAAGAAAGTTAGAAGCTCATACATAAAAGATTACGTCACTCAAAGTGCAAAACGTCGTATGTCAAAATTTTACTTTTTTTATTTTGGTGCTCAATTGTGGCAGTTTAATAAAACGCCACAATTCAGTAGGACTCCGAATAGAGTGGACATTTAATGTCATTCTATTTAGGTTTTTTTTGTAATTTAGAACAAAAAAGTATGTTTTTTTAACATTAATATGTTTAAGACGCCCCCCCCCCCCGTAGAGAGCTGTAAGCGTTACAAAAAAGGGTCCCAAAATATGTAACTCGCATTGAGTTCTCGGCTGGGATCATTGAGTTCTCGGTTGAGATCATTTAGTTATCGGATAGGATCATTGAGTTCTCGGATGGGATCATTGTTCTCGGCTGGGATTATTGTTAAATACGTTCTACTGTACAAGTAAAGCAAAACCGTGATGACACTAATATTTGACGCTTATATGTCTCGTATTTGGGGGCTTAAAACATATTAATGTTATCACGGTTTTACTTTAAAGAAAATACTTGTACTGTAGAAGGTTTTGCAAAAAATCCGTCTGTACATTTTAGTAATATATTTGTATTAATTTTAGACTGCCTTCTTTATAGTAACATTTTATAGGTTCTTATTAATTCCTGTAAATTCCCCATCATTTTTACTTTGTTCTTTAATTTTTTTATTATTTTCCGGACAAAAATATATCATTATGAAATTTAAAATGATTTTTAACTGTGCCAAAAACTGCGAAAGTAAAGGAAGTTGCCACCCAATGGCGGATTTCGCCACTGTTGCCACCCCTAATAAAAAAAATCCATTAAGCTTTGGTTTCCTCCAACATTCGCAGTCGCCGGCGACTGCGACCGGGTAGCCGCGACCAGGTCGTCACGACGCTAGCTGTTTTCCTCGGTGTCGCCAGTCTCCATTCTGTTAGCTGGTCATCAGTATGAATATCTCTAAAAAGTCGGTTCTTTTAATGTTACTGAATTATCAAGCGGAAGAGGAGCATCTCCTCTTATTAACATTACATCATGAAGAAAAAAGGGTAAAGGATGATTAGATGTTTCGGCTGACCTCTCTCAGGAGGAGGGATTTCAAGCAATTCTAATTGAGTGAAATAGTGAAAGACACTTGTCTTAGCCCAAAACCACCTGTTTCGCCGTCAAATTCGTGACGAAATAGTCGTGCGTCTGCTCCCGGAGCGGTCAAGCGACCGGCGACCAAACAAACGGCGACCGGTAGTTAGTAATAACGACTCGGCAGCAGCTAGGAAAACATGGACATTTAAAATGCATCGGAGATGTCTTAACGGCTCGGTCGCGGCTACCCGGTCGCAATCATCAGCGACTGCGACTTTTGGATGAAACCGAAGCTTTATTCTGCGTGTACGTTTGTTTGGTTTTAGGGCAATAAAAATCATTTTATGATCTTTCGTACAAAAAGTAAATGAGATACACAAAACAACACAAATTCATAGTTTAATTTAAAAAGTTAATGTATTCACCTTAAGAGAATTGTATACTTTATATGCTTTTTTACATTCTGCTTATCCTAAGGTAATTTAAATTTTCTTGCGTACCTTTCAAGGTCGGACTTAAGTACCTACCTACTTAAGCAAAATCAAGATCAAAACTAGATAAACAATTGCACGCGTATACCTTATCAAAACCTTTTATTTATTTTCGCTAATATAGGAAAGTTGCCTAATTTCGGATACCATTTACAATGTATCTAGTATACAGTGCGGTCCAAAAGTCACCCCCCCCTTTTAACTTTTGAACGAGTTGAGATATCGACTTCAAATTTAGAACTCTTAAATAAGACAATTTAAACTATCTTTAAGCATATATTTGATATTTTCAGCTCTTAAAATGTGGACAGGGGGGCATGGGGGGACATTTTTTTAAAGCTTATAAAATTCTATATTTAAACTAACATTTTTAAATTTTTTAAAATGTTTTTTAAGGTTTTTATTTTTCAATTTTTTGTGCTAAAACATACGATTTTTTAAGTTTTTTTTATAAATTTTTATTTATGTCAACTAAAATTAGTTTAAAAGTATAATTAACATTTTTTATGATGAGATTAGGCATTTTTAAAAAATTATTGTTTTTTTTAGAGGAATTTTGACATTAATACCCATTTTCAAACCCATTTTAAACCCAAAATTTATTTTTTTTTTAATTTAAAAATATGGAGTTAAATGGAGAATTTTATAAGCTTTAAAATTATGTATAACACGACCCCCCTTTCCATTTAAAAAAATGTTCCCCCATGCCCCCCTGCCCAAATTTTAAGAGCTGAAAGTATTAAATATATGCTAAAAGATAGTTTAAGTTGTCTTATTTAAAAGTTCCAAATTTGAAGTCGATATCTCAACTGGTTCAAAAGTTAAGAGGGGGGGGTGACTTTTGGACCGCTCTGTATAATAGGAGGTATTACTTTTTGATATTTTATATAAAAAAACATCCAAAAAAACGAATTTTTGTGCATGAAAACGGATTTCTAATTTCGGACATATCCATTTTTTTTTTCAAGATCAAGATTAGATCTGGACTGCATTGCTTGTTTCTTGACATTTTGTTCTGCCAATAAGAAGTAATTTAATCTCGAATTTAATCATTGAGCATTTTTTTACGAATACTTTTTATATGAGCCATAATTTTGCCATTTGTAATTTAAACGATTTTTGCTGCCATATAACGGGGAGAAGCTCTACCGTTACCATGGTACAGGATGGATTTAGTTTGGACTTTTGGCTTCACATAAAAGTAGGTTTCTGTTTACCTCTGCAGATAGTATCTTAGATACACTACTATCCTAAATTAGGAAACTATCCGAAATTAGGCGTCTTTCCTATACTTTCTAAATAATTTAATTAAAAGTCCAAAAGTCACCCCCCCCCTCTTAACTTTTGAACGAGTTGAGATATCGATTTCAAATTTAGAACTCTTAAATAAGACAACTTAAACTATATATATTTGATACTTTTAGCTCTTAAAATGTGGGCAGGGGGGCATGGGGCGACATTTTTTTAAATGGAAAGGTGGGTCGTGTGATACATCATTTTAAAGCTTATAAAATTCTACATTTAACTTTTTTTTAAACATTTTTTTTTTTTTTGGGTTTAAAATAGGGTTGAAAATGGGTATTTTTGTCAAAATTGCTCTAAAAAATCCAAACAATTTTTTAAAAATGCCTAATTTCATAATGAAAAAAAGTAAATTATACTTTTAAACTAATTTTTAAGACATAAATAAAAATTAACAAAAAAAAAACTTAAAAATTTATTTTTGGCACAAAAAGCGGAAAAATTAAAACCTTAAAAAACATGTTTAAAATTTTTAAAAATGTATGGTTATATAGAGAATTTTAAAGGCCCCTGCTCACATTTTAAGAGATAAAAGTATCAAATATATGCTTAAAGATAGTTTAAGTTGTCTTATTTAAGAGTTCTAAATTTGAAATCGATATCTCAACTCGTTCAAAAGTTAAGAGGGGGGGGGTGACTTTTGGACCGCACTGTATATTCAAAATAAAAACTTTTTTATACAAAATTTTTAAAATTAATGCATAATCTTAAAAATCGAAAAGGGGTAAAGTTGTTTGGTAATGTCTAGGAAAATTTATAACCACTATAACTCGAGAACACTTTGCAAGGTCCAAAATGATCAAAATTTGCGTTACGTAGTACTTGAACGTTCCCTTAGCAGCAGTATGAATGCAATACTTCAGCAGCTTTTGTGCCGAAGTATTCCGTTTTATAAAATAGTAACAATACGATAAATAAAATGTATTTTTGAATCTGTCTAGCACAAAGAGACAATAAATCGTATTAGTGGAACCTATAGTTGCAAAACCGGCTAGATAGAATTATTTTTCAGAAAAATTCACTCACCTGTTACAATATTAATTATTTATGAAACCCATGTGTTGTTTGTTTTATATAGAGGAACAAGGTAATAGCCAGTAGTCGGCGTAAACTCAGTTTGGACTTTTTGACTCATCAACGTTGAAAATAAACACAGAAATATAGGTTACGGAATAATTTTGCCGAATTATGAGAGAAGTTCTTATAAAGGTCACTAAATCTAAATATTTGACGACTAATTTGTTACTGAACCTCGAGACAACGGGACACAAATGAGTAAATTATTTTTTAATTTGTAAATTTACAAAAATTTAAAAGAGACCGCCATATAGATTTTTTTTAATTTTCACTCAAAATGTTGTAAGAGGCATGCCTTATCGATTGAAAGTGAAACCTCACGCAAAAGAAATGATTCAATTGTTTTTTAAGCGATTTGATTAGATAGCAATTTGTCATGGATAACTAGATAACTAATAGGACAGGAAAAAGAAATATTTTTTGCAATTTAAAATGAAGTATATTTTAATAATTTATTATAATTAGTAACAATAGAATAAAAAATATTGTATAAAACACGGGCAAAAAGTTAAATTTAGATTTCGTAGGTTTATTACCCTCGGGCCGGCCCTATCGGCCGGCCCTCGGCTTCTATAAACCTATTCAATCGAAAAACTTAACTTTTCGCACTTGTATTATAAATAACTATTAACCTTCCTTTTAAAAGGAACTCTTTTAATTTACGAGAAACTTGGGCGCTTACTGATTCTATTTTGTCTTTGTGTAAGTACTGGAGTTATTGATGAAACCCATGTGTTGTTTGTCTTGTATCCATTTATAGAAATATAAGATTTTTTCAGAAAAGTAAAATACAGGGCGATTTATAATTAGTAAGCCAATTTGAAACGGTTTGAAAACATGCCGAGAATGTCATCTTAATGATGTAAAAATTTAGTTTATTTTTCTTCGGAAAGCATTACGGTTCTAACGATAATGTTTAATTAATAAGTTCTATAAATGTGCGTAGAATGATTCATACTATATTTTAAATCTGTTTTATACAGGATTTTTATTATTTCAATTATCTTCTTTTGTCTATGTTTATAAAATATGAACCTGAATGAACAAAAAAAAATACTAGATCTCGTCAAACCGGAAATAAGGACCTTAACAGGGCTTTTAGCTGGTCAGTCACCGCCCTGTAATATATCATTTTAAAAAGATTGGCGTGTAAAACTGACGCATGTATATGTTGAGAAGCACAAGGGATGAACACATTATCTGCTATTGCGCAGCTCCTGCTCGCCAAAGATATAGACAAGACCTCAAATAATCCCCAAAAACTGTTAGGCTTCTTTGGAAGCCTAAATTGCAAAGGGTACACAATAGATCTTATTGTTTGCAGTGATTTGAAAGGCAATATTGCCTTGTGTTGTAGCCTTTGCGCTATACCTATTAGTCTTACTGGGAGTAGGGTTGTTGTAGAGTGAGGATCTTAGGGAGTAGGGAAATTGAGAGTAGTTATATCTTTCTTGCCGTGAAGAGGGTATCACTTAGATGGTTTTGCGTTGCCATTTTGGAGAGTTTAAATTTATCTTATAAAATAAAAACTCAAATATTTCGACAGGACACGTTAGTATTTACGTAGACCAAATTTACAAGACAATGTTAAATATTGGAAACTGTCCCAGGCATTATCAATGGAGGTGTTAAACTTTGCTATTCAAGACAATAAAAATGAACGCGATCCCTGTATGGCGTGGTATGGTGACCGTTTATGATCCATTTTATTAAAACATTTAAACTAAATACATGCAACACATAATTATTTTTTCTGTTTTTTGGGTTGTAATCGGTTTCCAGTAGGGGAAAATAGCCATGAATGGGACACTTTTTTTTAAACGGCTGTCAAAATTTTATTTTTAATCTTCTATACGTATTTTTTTTAGTTATCATATTTGAAAATAAAAGAATACAGTCCTAGTGTTAAACCTGAATAATATTTATTTTTACCAAAACTACAACCATTACAAAAAAAAAAAACGTAACTCGTCTCATTCATGAATACGGGATTATTGAATGGGACACAAATACAATACTGCTATTAAAGGTAATAAATCATAAAAATAACTATTATTATCACTATAACTAATAACAATAAGCCTATAATGTCATTTCATGACAAAAATAGCTGTTAAATTCTTTTTTTACATAGAATTTACTTTAAATAATTTTACCCTGTTTTTTTTTTTTAAATCAATATCAAATATTAGTTTGTTTTAAGTTCTAACTGTTGTATGGATAGACACTTTCTGCCCTTTTAGAGTCATTCCTTATCTAAAAGAGATGGATAGGAATAAAATATGCAAATGATTTTTTAACTGCACATCTAGGGCGATCTAACCATGGTAACAAAAACCAAAAATTACGAAGCATATCTCAGAAACAGGCACTGTCCCATTCAATAATATGTCCCATTCGTGGATATTTCCCCTACTTCAATTTACTTGAGACCTTTTGTATATTCACTCTACGGTATTAAAGTTTATTTTTTTAAGGTATAGTTATTTTAAACCTACCCGCTTGTAAACAAACTCTAAATTAGCATAGCAACGTAAGATACGCATGCGTCGTAAGCGAAATGACTAGGCCCAATTTACACAACCGTAAAACGGTGACGTGCCATTAACAAGAACAAAACAATAGTTTATTCCTCTAAATTATTGGAATAAAAGCGATTTTATAATCAAATTTTGATATACAAAAGTGTTTTTAGCATAGAGAAGGAAAGAGAACCATTAGTCCAGCCTGCGCAAGATTATTTTGTGACAGAACGGGGACAGCGAAATGACGTAACGCAATATATCTGACCTTGCGCAGTACGCATCTCTATCAGCTGTGAAATGCTGTCGGTCGTAAAACAATTCATCACCCCAGTATTCATTTGTCTTATCTCCAAAAATCCCCCAGTAAAAATCTTAAAATGTCCAAAAATAGAGATATGGCAAACCAATACTGGGGTGACGAATTATTAGTAGTTTGTTTATACTGTCAGATCGTCGTTTGTTTCTGTTCATTTTTCGACTTCTACTGTGTTTTAATTGTTTTTTTGCTGAATTTGTTTATAACTTTAAACCTAACCTGTATTGTTGCTTTATGAAGAGCAAAGGGTCAATCCCTGGTGTACTCAAAGTAGGTGTACAAAATCCCGAAACTCACACACCTCGAAAAATTCTTATAAAATAATTTTAAAAAACTATTTCGACGTTTCTTCGTAGATATTTATTGTTTTTTGTTCAATTTTTTACAATTTTTATTTGACACACAAAACTAAGGCTAAAAATACAAGTCAAAAAAAACAATAGTAGTGCGCATGTGCAAGTTTATCTCAGATGCGCTAGGCACATTTATCACAGTATCCCGCAATGGCTTTGGAGGTCTTTCCTTGTCTATGGTTTTTAGCAACAGCTTTATCAATTCTCTTTTTTGTACATAAAAACATCATAAAAACAAAGTAAGTAAACAAAATGTATAAATTTTGGTTATGTGAACATTCAAAACAAGCCACATGCTTCAGTGTAAATCGGACTTTGTGGAATATTTAGCGGCAAATTTAAAATAACTATACCTTAAAAAAATAAACTTTAATAACCAGTATAAACAATATTTAAAAGAATTTAAAATCAATGAATATAGATAGTTAGCTATTGGATTTAATCGAAAAATCACAAAAAATATTTCATAACTATAAATATGTACTGTATTTTAAAATTTCTATGATTTTATTTACTGAATTTAAAAAACTTTGTAATTTTTCAATTAAATTAATATCAGCGTAAATAATTCCTGTAAAAAAATTGTTGGATTTAGCATTCCCGTATTTACTGATAAAAAGTACCTATTAGTTTAAATTCTTGATGCGTTAATAACTAGTCTTTAATTGAATTAAATTAAATCTATTTTAAAAATGGGTATAGTTACAAAATTATATACAAACCGTGAAGATATGTGCTACGCATTCCATTGTATGCTATTCACACTAAATGTTATATTGCGATTTCTCAAATACTTGAAAAAATTCTTTTCAAAAAAACATCAAAAAAACTTATTTTTTTTTATTTTCTTTAGAAATCGCGAAACAATTAAAAAAAATCTATCTTTTAAAAAATAAAATTAAAAAAATAAAAAAAAATTAACTGTAATTTTAATTTTTGGGAAAAAATTTTTGAAAAAAAAATTAAAAATGGTCCTTCTTAATTTTTACAACCCATAACTTTTTTTTTGTTGGGGGGTTACTTTTAAAAAGTTTTACTAGTTCTGGTAGTTGATCCTTATAATAAAAGAAACGTTAATCGCAATTTTCTTTCAGCTTTTTTCGAATTTTTAACCCCCATAAATTTTTTATTTTTGGGGGGATCTTTAAAAAAAATAGGAATATTCCCCTCATAGAACTTGATTTTTGCTGAAAATTTTGAATTGATCGGATTATTCGCTATTGAGTTATCGTGTCTACAAAACATGTGACATCGGACGGACGGACGGACGGACGGACGGACAGACAGACATACAGACGGACAAACACATTTTGAAATTTTCTTTTTTTTTTATTTGTATCCAAGAATTTTTTGTCTAGGGCATTTTTTGGCGATGTTGGGAAATTCGAAACTAACGTATTTTAACGCTTGCGCTGTGAATAGTATAAAAACGATTCTTTTCTTGTACACCAGCTGTCAAACAAAACTTCCCATTAAAAATGTGTCACATTTACTTCTTACAAAACAGTATACTCTTTTTTAAATGAAAAAAAAAAAACATCCCATTTAACTGTACCAATTTGTTTCTTTAAAATTTGTTTATACACAGATAAAAACAAATTCCTAAACAGATATTGCGTTTAGCTTACCAATTACAAAAATAAATTAAAACAATACTATAACTGCTATTTGTCTGATCCAAAAGTATATTAAATTTTTATCGAAAAAACAAATAGATAAAATGGTAAAAAAACTTAATTACTCATCTACAATAAGCCTCTCCTCACATTTCGATAATCTAAATGCCGAGCTCACGCATGCACGTAGTTGGTAATGTCATATTGTCAATGGTTACAGTTTTAAATCTAACCCACGTTAATTTAATTGCTTCTTAGTTTCCAAAGCACTCTGTGCATTTGCTTTTCATTTCGCTTCAAATTATGTAGGACTTGATCATCTAGTGTGATATATCGTAATCAGAAAAAAAATTGTATTCAAAAATTATAAAATCTAAAATGGCGTTCATAAGAAAAAAAAAATTAAGTACAATATTGTAACAATACAATATTGTAACTCTTGCATCAAAAATCCAAAGAAAATATGATAACTGATTTAGATTCTTTTCAAAAAAATACCTTGATAATGTTTCAGTTTAAAACATCTAGATTTGTCGGTTTTCGCTCAAAAAAATAAAAACTAAACCCAGGATTTTGATTTTTTTTTGCCGATAATTGAAAAACAAAAAATGACAGGTCAAATTTTCTTTCAGTTTATTGATCAGCATAAAAATGCGCAACTTTTTTCTAATTTAACCGATCTCGTATCTCTTATAATAACCGAGATACCCATGCTTGAGGTCGAAAAAGGGACATCCTGTATAGAGTATAATTTATGGAAGTCATAGTATAATCTATGGATGATACGGAGTATAATCTATTATATCGTTAATACTTCATCAAATTAATTTTGCTTCTATATTAGGACACCATATTAATCAGCACATATTTATACATGCAGTACTAAATAAACAAAAACGACATGTTTATTCATATATCATATATTTTGATTGACAGTAAAATAATAGTATGGTATATTATACCAACAACTTTCCTAGATGCATACAATCTTAGGTTACAACTTGTAGCCTTTTTTAATGAGTCGACTAAATTTGACACCACATTCTTATTCAGTTTCATTATACACGGTGATTCAGAATTGGTGAATCAAACGAAAATCGCCTTGTAAATTCCGAAACATCGTATTTGAAAAATGGGAACTTGCCAGAGACTAGAAATTATTCTTTTTTATGGAATTAGTAGGGTAGTAATTTAATATTTGACTAATTTATATGAATAAGAACTTATTCTTGTTTATATGTAATTAATAAAGTTCTAAATAAATACCTTATTGTTTAAAAAAGGATAATTTTTTATACCTGTCAAGTGGTCATTTTTCAGATACGCTGTTTCGGAATTTGCAAGGCCAAATGGTAGATTTCCCAAACGAAAATAAGACAAAAAGTTTCTATAAAGGTTGGTCTGGAAATGAGCCCTAAGGGAGCTACGACCCTCCTAAGGGTACATCTGAAAAGTAGTTTTTAAATTAACCAAATTAAGCAAATAAAAAACTATATCGTCGGCTTACAAGTAAAGAGCACTAAGTCCAAAAACATGGTTTTGAGATATTGACAAATTTAACTTTCGTTGATGTTTTTTAATTTTTGTGATAATTGTTTTTGGAAAAAAACTACCGCAAATTGCAATGACATGTTTGGACATAATAATGTCCGATTTGCAGTTAAATAAAGAAAAATTGAAGTAGTTTAATTCAACTAAATTTGAAAAAAGCAATGGACTTAGTGCCTTTTACTTGTAGGCCCACGACGTCGGCTTACAAGTAAAGAGCACTAAGTCAATAAAATAATATAAAAAACAACTATTTAAAATTAAAACCCTTCTATTAATTAAACGCAATGTATAACTATAAAGTAGAAAACAAGATGTTTACATAAATTTTCAAAAACTAAATTTTTAAAAGAAGGGTTTGGACTTTTTGATTGTTTAAAGAACGTTTCCAAAATTAATAATAATAACTAGTATTAATTATATGAAACTGCTTACTATGCCAGAACTAAGACAGTTTTCAGAGGCCATCGGCTGTGCCGGCAAAGAAGCATCTCCTAAACTCAATAATTATAA
This sequence comes from Brachypterus glaber, assembly GCA_958510825.1. Lineage (NCBI taxonomy): Eukaryota > Metazoa > Arthropoda > Insecta > Coleoptera > Kateretidae > Brachypterus > Brachypterus glaber. Next base: position 9,106,713 of record OY294048.1, on the reverse strand, counting down.
TGAATCATTTTTATAAAAAAAAATCTAAATTAAAAAAAAAACTAACCGATAGATTCTTTTTAATTTTGTTCTTAAATCGTTGGTTATTAGCAAAATTTGAATGCGTTTGTCAGTACAATAAATAACGCGATATTGTATCATATAAATGATTCAAGCAATCATATTTTTATAAATTAATTCTTTTTGAAAAGTCGCTTAGTGCAAAAACATTTTAAATAATCTACAAGTAAAACGCACTAAGTGCACTAAGTGACTTGGTGCCTATTGACAGATAAAATTTTAATCAAAATCAAATTGGTGCGTTTTGTATAGTGGGTAACTCCCTTGGCAGTCCACCTAGAAGTTAGTTCGGTTTACCTATACATAGATCATCAAAAATTAATTACAATGCCATTAAAATCCCATTTTTGCAAAAAAGTGACTTAGTGCCTTTTACTTGTAAGCCGACGATATCATGTCAAAAAGAAATTTTTACGTATTGAATTTAATTTATCTTTAATGAAACGAAATACGTCCAGATAAATATTTTTTTTTTATATATATATAATTTTTATGTATGTTACTTTTAAAAATGGCTTAATTAGGTGAAACGTAGAGTACCACTAAAAAAAATTATAACCTGGAATTCAAACTTTTCCAGCATAAGAAATAGGTACTCTAAAACCGTACCATTTATTTCTTAGAAATTTTTCTTTAAATCTACCAAGAATTTCTAAAGTCTACATTTCACCTTGACTCCTGCAACATAATTAATCATTCAGTATGGCAACCATAACTCATAATTATTGTGAATTCAGTTGAAAATCAAATATTATTACTTCACGTCAACCCCCTGCAAATATATTGACCTTTTGTGCTGTACTCCCACATGCATTTTGTAACGGGTGTAAAGGCATCATTATAGAAAAAAACTTCCTTCTTAGATGAGATAAGTTTATCCGTTCTCATTGTGTTCTGTACCTACTTAAACAATAATAATATTATGTGTACTCAGGGCAAAAGGGAACTTGTTTTTAATGGATCAAAATAGATCTAAATCAGCCATTATTTTGCAACTAATCTTTTAATATTCTTTATTAATTCAAAAAGATGTATAAAAGCATATAGGAAATTGTCAATTATAAACAATAAAATAAATATATAGAATACAGTACTGTCTAAATAAAGACAAACAGAAAAATACATAAATAAATAAATAGTTAATTAAAAACAAACAAATAAATATATTTACGGCCAGTTTTTGTCTAAAAACTGATAAAGTATAAAAACAGTTTTTATCCAATACATACAGATAATAAGACAATTACCAGCTTTATTTTAAATAAATAAACTCAATAATAACCCCCGCGTGGCTTTTACTTTATTGAGTGGATAATTATTTATTTTACCCACTCAACTGTCACTTGTCAAATTATTTTCTTGTAAATGTCATTAAAATTTTTAATAAAAATATGAATTCCTAAACTATTTATTGGATTAAACCTTGTATGGCACTCATGGGTAAACCGATATTGCCCTCTCGAAAATTAACCTGCTTGGCTGCCGCCTCGCAGGTTAATTTTCTCATGGGCAATATCTTACTTTACCCACTGGTACCATAAATAACTATTATCCAATACATACAGATAATGAGACAATTACCAGCTTTATTTTAAATAGATAAACTCAGTAATTACCCCCGCGTGGCTTTTACTTTATTAAGTGGATAATTATTTATTTTACCCACTCAACTGTCACTTGTCAAATTATTTTCTTGTAAATGTCATTAAAATTTTTAATAAAAATATGAATTCCTAAGCTATTTATTGGATAAAACCTTGTATGGCACTCATGGGTAAACCGATATTGCCCTCTCGTTTGGACTTTTTATCTTACTTTACCCACTAGTACCATAAAAAACTATTTTCTATTAAAAAAAATTTGTGCGATTTTTACATTTTTCTTAAAGCTGTTTCTGTTTTTTAGTGTTGAAGGTAAATTGCACAAGATTATAACTGTACCTACCGAGTACAAAAAAAGTTAAATAAAATAAAGCAATATCCTATTTCGTATTAAGATTAAAACTTACTCTTTAAGTTCCGATAATATGTATTAATTTTTTTCTGTACTTTATAGGTTTTCTATGGTTTTAGTTTTTTTTTTTGTATTTTAAACGTTCTTTAATATGGGCATAGCTTTAGAAAACGAGTGGCTGGGATTTTGATTCAGCATGTTTATAAACACCAAGATATGCAGGAGAACGAATCCAAAACCAGCTTCTGGGCCATTTTTATTAATAAAAGTGGAGGGGAAACATCGTATTTTTTTCGCGTAAATTTAAAAATAAATTATTAAAAAATACTTGATGTGTTATAATTGTTTCATTAGGAATTATAAATAAAAAAAAACAGAGCAACAGATTTTTTAATGAAAATTACACTTGCACAATCGTGTCACGACTGTTACGCCACGCCAGATACTAAGAGATTATTATTTTCTAAATATTGAAATAAAGTTTAAGCTAACCAAATACATCAGGTATCGACATCTATAGAATATGTTTAAAAAAAATCAACTCTTTAGTCTTATACAATTAACATTAAATAAATGTAAGCAAGTGTCGAACGACGGGTGTTTTTTTTTGTCTCGCCAGATACACGCATTAAAGTTTTTTTAGCGAGAAAACTATACTCAGCTTTACAATGCTACTTGACATTGCAAGTATACTTTGACGCACGAATCTGTGGCTACGGGAAAAATGTTAGGAATGTGTGTGCAAGTGGGAGGCCCGTTGTAGGCACGCACGCCTTATAACGCTTTTGACGGAAAGAACAGAGCACGCATGATACCTCCCCCTTTCGTCGGAGGCTTTGTTTCATGCGGAGAATTATAATATACATTAAAAATTATTTCAAATATAGTTTTAGATTGAGAGAAATTAGTATTTTAAGTTTAAAAATGGCTGAAATATTTTTAAATATTTATCAATTGATATTTTAAAATATTTTTAAAAGGGTTTATGGTTTGGCCAATAACAAAGAACTACTCGATAAAACTTAAAAAAAATATGTATTCGATTTAAAAAATAATGAAAATTAAAATCTGGATTTAATTTAACAAAAATGTTTAATTTAATATCAGCAAAACATAAATCCAAACAACCAATTTTGTAAAGAAAAAAAAAAAGAAAAATCGAAGAAAAAATAATAAAAATAATTTTAAAAAACACATTGCAAACTTTTGAAATTAATATTTTTATTTTGGGACCAACGTTACGAATATCCTCTATCTGTAATAAAGAAACAAGAACCTTTTGTGGCCTTAGTCCACATATTTATAAGACATATAAACGGAGGTAATAAACGCAATCAATGTAACTGCAATTTGTGTAGGTGTGATATATAGCTGGAAAATTCAAAAAATACACAAAAATTATATAAGTACCCAACTGAAAAAATGTATATAAAAACAAAATTTACCTAACCTAAAGTTCAAAAAATTGAAGAACTTCGGAGTACATGCTTATGTTTTAGTATATTTATATTATGAAACACATAAGGAATAGTATCTAAACAATTGTTGCTTTGGACCTTTTCGTTTAACTCTAATTAGATTAATCTAATTAATAAACTTTTTTGTATAAAATATAGGTCAAATTGAGGAGCATTATTTCAAAAGTAACTGAAGTACTTTTAAGTACTTAAAAGTTATGTGGATTTATTACATTTTGTAAAATTCCATAATAGTCCGTTACCTCACCGTTGAGACTTTGTTCTTTATGTCCAGTCAAATAACTTCTGACATAAGAAAATTCTCGGTAGCGGGGCGTTTTTTTTTTTGGGACCAACCCTTAACTTTAGGGCGTTCGACAACGGTATTGTCCGATAATTTTTATCGGACAAGGTTATCACTTAATTTTAAATATTTTTATTAAACGATCATGTGAGGTGCTAAATGTTATGACGTCATAATTAACCTAACATAAAAATCTTCAGTCGAGCTTTTTACTGCACAGCAAGTCTGTGAGACCCGGCGCCCCGACTAAACAATTAAAAAAAATGTTATAAAAAACGTTTTAATTAAAATGTATGGCCGGCACTCGGACTCGGCTCGGTAATCGTGTTATTGTTCCGCAGGCGAATACTTTTATAAATCATATTCTAAACACCTCAAAGCAAATTAGAATTATTTATAAGAGATTTTAAATCGTTTCTTATGGATTTGCGTTCTGTAACCATTTCCAGCGCCGCAGGAAATTTTTTTATAAATCTGAAGGACAAAACACTTTAGAATTGTTAAAACCAAAGAAAATAATATACTGAAGAGCCAAGGGGGGGGGGCGACGGCCCCCCTTGCCCTTTTGGGTCGCGCATAAGCCAAGGGTATAGTATGTTATGCGAAGCATTACATAACTTTACTAACTGTAATTAAGTATACATTCATAAACTGAAACAATGTTGAACCAAGAGCATTTATTGTTTACTACTGTTTAAATACTAGTTTGCGTTAAATACAATTTCACTAGAAAAAAAAATCTACGTAATTATGTAGTAGGAATAATCCGGCTAGAAAGGCCTTTCTTAATGGTAGAAGTTACTGTATTGTTGTTAAGATTTTTTATTGCTTAATATAGTGAAAACTGTATACAGTAGATGTGACCTACCAAAATTTTAAATTGAAAAATTTGGAGGTCTCTCCCCTTAAATTTGTTCATTGGGGTAAGAGTATCATCCCTGAATGTTTTCAGAATTTTTGAAAAAAAATAAGAGGTCGCTCACAGCTACTTTTTAAAAAGATATGTTTATTTAGTTTTTTTAATTATTTTTAAGGCCGAAAGATTTTTTATTTAAATCCTTTTAACACGGCATGGTATAGAGGGGTAGTATATGGATAACCTCAAAAAAAATCTGAAAGTTTTCTTTCAAAATAGCGGAGCTGTGCCCTTAAAAGTTTGGAAATACACAACATTGCTAGGTGTAATGACAGGCTCAAAATGTTTTTTTCATTGTCTTAAAATATTTTGCGTGTAGACCAATATGTCCCAACATAAACAACACTATACTTTTTTTTATTGGATATACAATCCAGAAAAAAATAATATATATTTTTTTAGCGTTTTTGAAAGATAAATTTGGTTTTTAGGCGATTAAATTTCATTTTTTTAAGTTTTTTTTTGTCTCTAGACAAATTCTGATGTATACAAACATAAAATGTGTAGTAATTGTTTTATTGGATATATATTTTTTATTTTTTTTTTTTGATATCTTTTCTTCTTATCAAATAAAATAATACTACAGATTTTATGTATGTATATTTCGGAATTTATCTAAAGACAAAAAACCTTGAAAATTAAAACCAAATTGCCTAAAAACCTCATTTATCTCTTAAAAATATCAAAAAATATATAAATTATTTTTTTCTGGATACCCCGTATATCCAATAAAAAAAATTATAGTGGTTTTTATGTGAAGACATATTGGGCTACCAGCACAATATTTTAAGTCAATGAAAAAAAAATTGTGCCTGTCGTTAAGCCTAAAATGAAGTGGATTGCCCCCACCCCTGGGGCCTCCACGGGGGTGGGGGCAATTAGTTTGAAATGTTTATAGTGTTTTTGTGAAAGTTGCTATACAAGGGGTATTTAAGGTCGCTAAAACTGAATCTTAGAATGAATGTTTTCTTATTCTATACCCTGCAGGCGAAGGCAATAATTTTATAATGTTTACAATATTTCCGTGAAAATTGTTATACAAATTGTTGTATTGGGATTTTTTAGGTTGCTGAAATTGAATCCAGATTCAACTTTAGCGGGACATGGTGCAATGTTTACGTTCTTGGTTTTCGAGCTCAGTGCTAAAAATTATTTCGATAATAATTCAACTCCACCCATTGCGGGGCGGGCAATATGTGGAAAAATAGGAAAACTTTTTATATGTGCAGTGTATTAGCATCTTTAGTGTACATACTAAATCTTCTCCATAAAATTTAAAAATTACAAGGCTTTCCCAAAATTAAAAAAAAAAATAAAATGGGAAAGCAAAAGGATTATATTTACTTCATACATATAATTTTAATCATATTTATCATTATACTGTGAATTGTAAATTCCTCCTTTGTCAAAAAAAATTAAATTAGTTTCTTTTCTTTTAATATTAAGGAAGTTTCATTGTATCCAGATATATCTGGATTAAATAAACCCTAATTCGGAAAAATCTCATCATGATCCTTTTTCCTAATATCCGCTTCAATTGTCGAAAGCATCAACTTCGTTACGTTCTACTTTGTATCAATACCAATTGGTAATATAATTTATCAATGAAAGAATACTGAGATTTTACGCTGGAAAAATCTCTGTATCTCCTGGATAAAAATATTAAATCGAAAAAAGAGGAAAATTCATTTACTTGGTAAATACAAGCAGTGTATTTAGATTTAATAATATATTTTTAATTGCTGTTCAAGATTTTTATTTCATTTTATTTTTATTTCAATTTAATATTGCAACTAAAAAATAAAAAAAAATAAAAAAATATTTAAAACATCCAGAAGCTTAAAAATAATTAATGGTTTCTAAATTATAATTTTTAATTAATGTTACAATTTTTTTTATTAAAAAAAGATTTTATACTAATGAATATATGTTTTAATTGCAAGATATGCGTTGAAAAAAGTAACAAGATCATTTTTATATTAGACTTGATAATAAAATGAGATTATAACTAGATGAAACGTTGCCAGCACCCTGTCAAAACATCGGCACTATTGTACACTACAGCCATTTAGTTTGCAAATTTTAAACTAGGTGTTTGGTTTAATTTTAAATTCTGTATCTTTAAAACATTATATTCTAGCAAAAAACTGTATATAACATTTTTTATAGGGCTTAAAAAGAGCTTTTATTTAAAATATAATTTTTTGAAATCGGGTTATAAATATGTGAGATATGCTAAAAAAACCTTTTACTGCTTTAAACGCCAATATCTCGAAAACATAGCGTTTTAGAAAAACGTTGTTTATAACATTTTTTAACCAATTTAAAATTATCTTTTATATAAGTGCTAAATTAACCAAAAACAATAATAATTGCCTTAATTATAAACAAAAAACCCTAAAAAATAGGAGTTTTACCCTATTTTTACCCCCTTGCTCCCAATCGTTTACCCCCAAAATCTAATCAGCTCTTCGGAATACGATAAGAAACAATATGCAAAAAAACGCAAGTCGATATCTCATGTAGAAATGGAGTTATAGAGTTTACACCCAGACAGACAGACAGACAGACAGACGGACGCAAAAAATTTTTTTACTGATTTCGAATCGAATCGTCTAAAACGTCGAGAAATGTGAAAAAAACGTGGTCAAAGATTTTGACTTTTCAGCGAAGATTTCAATACATCGGCACTCTTAGTAGCACTAAGTGCCGATGTAATATAATCACATTATGTATCGAACACAGGCGGAAATCGATATAAGTGGGAAAAGAAGTCTATTTTATTTTAATAATTTTTAACAAAATGGCGGATCCAATATAGCGGACACTTATGTCAAAATTTAGAGATATTTTACTAAAAATGGTCACGTAGAGGTTTTTGAGCGATTTTACTGCCCAGTTTTATTTTCAAAAATGGCAGATCCAATATGGCGAACTCATAATATGACTTTTATGTCAAAATTATAAGATATTTTATTAAAAATGTAAATTTTTGTAAAAATATTTTTTGCTGCGTCATTTCATGTGTCACAAAGGGTATAAAATAATAATCTATCGGGAGCGGCAATTTTCAATTTTGATTTAAGTTGCAAGTTATAAAGTTAAAAAAAAAATAATAAATTATTACCTGCATGAACCATGAAAAAAACTAAGAATAATAAAATATTATATCAGAACAACATTAAAATTTCATATAAAAAAGTCAAACTTTAGATGATCATTTAACAGCTCAGGGTGTGTATTCTCGGGCTCGAGAGAATGCATTCCCGGGAGAAAGGTGTTGTGGGTTGCATATTAGTTCTCTCGAAACGCAAAACTACTTATTCTTGAACTTCACTTCGCACGAAAATCGAGGAACTTTACTTCTACTACTCGGGGACGTGAGAAGCGAGCGTTCACGGAAACTTTGACATATAAGTTTGAACCCATAACCCTATTTTCGCTTTGGTTTTGTGTTGTTAATTTTAATACCGTTTTATTTTATAATAGTTAATAAAAGAAGCTTTTTGTATTTAGAAATTATTATACATATTATAATAATATAACGATGGACGATTTGGAAATTGTGGCGGCTGTTGCCCTTTTGGGAGATCTGCAAGATGCGGAAGACCATGAAGAACGAATAACGGAAAGTTTTGTCTAGGACCGACCCTTTTCACCTTTCCAACAAAAAAATTATAGTGAATTCAGGACTAAACAGCCCAATATTGACAAGAGGGTTGTCCTGAATAAAATTTAAAAGTATTTTTTTTTTTTTTGACTTCTGGTGGGCGCAGATCTTTTTCTGTTTTTATTTTAATTTTCAGTCATTTCTTACACATTCATTTTTGGATATTAATTATAAAAATTATTCAAACCACAGCAACTTGTTTACAAATAACACGCAAACTCGTGTCGTATAATCTGATTGGTTAAAATCCGCTAAAATACTTGGCAACGCTGCAGCCGGCTGCAGAGATCACATCACGCTCACTACTGTTCAAGAATAGCATTTTATAATTTTCGGGAACTTTGATATGATGTGATCAGTTCCCTTCCTACGAAAATTGTTCACGTTCTCTCGAGCCCGAGAATAGATACCCAGGTAGTGTAGAAAATTCATTTAGGGAACCGGAAAATCCAATAATTATAATTGATCGTTTAACAGACTTTTAATTATTGTTTTTTTTCTCGAGTTTAACAATATTCCGCTTGGTTCTTTCTCTATAAATAGGTACCGTCTAAGGTACCCTAAAACGCACTATATGCAAGAATTCGTTTGGAGGACAAAAATTTAACCCTGGATCCTGACACTTATTTCATGTATACACAAATGGGGTTTCACAAACCCCAATAATATATTATTAATAATAATTAAGAAACATGTTTTTTTTTATTTTTTGTTTAGTTTTAACTTCTTTCTGTACGTGTTTTAAAAGGATTTATTTAAATATTTGTATATCACCACTAATATTTACGTTTTGCACAAGCTTTTTTTGAATCAATGCAACACCTGCCCACTGTAATAGAAGCGGTAGTGGGGTTTTTGAGACCCCACAGTCAGATTCCAGGGTTAAAAAAGGTTTTAGATAAAATCCATATCTCCAAGCTTTACTTTTATCAATGATATAAGGGGTTCAGAGCAGAAGTGTCCATAAGGACTTAGTAAGGACAGAAATTTTTAATTTTAAACAAAATTATAAAAATATTAATTTATTATTCCATCAATCTATTTTCCAATCATCGTACAGAGTGATATTGGTATACTGACAGTTTCGGACTTGCTCCACTTCTGCTCTGAACCCCACATATACAGTGCGGTCCAAAAGTCACCCCCCCCCCCTTTTAACTTTTGAACGAGTTGAGATATCGACTTCAAATTTAGAACTCTTAAATAAGACAACTTAAACTATCTTTTATCATATATTTGTTATTTTCAGCTCTTAAAATGTTGTCAGGGGGGCATGAGGGTATATTTTTTTAAATGGAAAGGGGGGTCGTGTGATACATCATTTTAAAGCTTATAAAATTCTCTATTTAAACTAACATTTTTAAATTTTTTAAAAATGTGTTTTAAGGTTTTGATTTTTCAATTTTTTGTGCTAAAACATTCGGTTTTTTAAGTTTTTTTTATAAATTTTTATTTATGTCTAAAATTAGTTTAAAAGTATAATTAACATTTTTTTATGATGAAATTAGGCATTTTTAAAAAATTATTTGTTTTTTTTAGAGGAATTTTGACATTAATACCCATTTTCAACCCCATTTTAAACCCAATTTTTTTTTAATTTAAAAATATGGAGTTAAATGGAGAATTTTATAAGCTTTAAAATGATGTATGCCCACATTTTAAGAGCTGAAAGTATTAAATATATGCTAAAAGATAGTTTAAGTTGTCTTATTTAAAAGTTCCAAATTTGAAGTTGATATCTCAACTGGTTCAAAAGTTAACAGGGGGGTGACTTTTGGACCGCTCTGTATATAATTACTTTTTCAAAGTCAAATAAAGCACAGTAGTGTAGAACGGTCAAAGCAAAACCAGTGAAAATTGGTAGAAGGGGGATATATTTTAATTGGTAGAAGGGGGATATATTATACCTACAGGTATAATTTGGGAATTTATATAAGAATTCTAGTTAAATTTTGTCCGTGGAATACCAATCTATCAGATTTTTGTCTAGCTAGGAATAGAATCTAGACCAAAGTGAGACCGCACTGATTAATAATATTGTTTATATTGTGTCATATTGAAACTTTAAAATGATTTTTAGGAAATTTAAAATGTATTTATCATATATTCGTCGTGGATTCTAATTTCCTGAATTCTGATATATACAGTTATTTTAATGGAAAACTGATAAGTATTGGTAAAAAACGTCATTCATGATGTTACTCTTCATTTCCTAATAACGAGTTTAACCCAATAACTTGTAGCGTATTACAATTGCTTGGTAGTTATTAGTATACTCCCTTAACCAATCTATTTTAAATTTATTATTTTGTCTGACTTTTAAGTCAGCCCCTTAAAAGCCTTTAAAAAAGGGAATAACTTAAACCTTTAACCCATTAGTGCATACGATATATACAGAGCGATTATAAAGTGCCGAACAGTTTGAAAAGAAAATACTCTTCGTTTGAAGCCACGCCTCTGTTAGAGTTGAGCGCGACAAGCCCATGTGATTGCTACGTACAACAGCTCGCTGGCCTGTAAAACGCACACAACTTTCTTGCATTTTACTCATCGCTAATGTCAGTTTTGCACGGTATATAGGATTACTAATGCTAGTAAATGTTATAATTTGGCCAATAACACAATTAGGATACCTTTATTTTTCAAATATAAGATTTTTTTCAATATAATTTTTTTTAATTTTTTGAAAATATTTTTATAGATACCCGAAACGGCTTATCCGATTAAAAATGAATTTTAATTAAAACAAAAATATCTTTTAAATAATGCATCACGTGACCCATATTGATATTTTAAAGTTCGGGTTGCTGGGGGTTATGGAGTGAGTTTTAGAACCTTACCGATTACATAAATAGAAAGCTTACTAAAAATATCTAATTAACCTACTTTTTAACCGACTTCCAAAAATGGAGGAGGTTATTAATTCGACGTGTGACTTTGTTGTTTTTTTATGTTTGTACCCGCATAATCGGATAAGCCGGATAACTAGATTAATGGGTCACTCAAATATTACGACCGTCTAAAAATCTTTTAAATGCCGCTAAACTTGACTCTGTGGACCTGTAATATTCAAACAACTAAGAGAAAATTATTTAATTTGTGATTATACCATAAGGCCTTATTTGATTATTACTTAACGCTTAAAGTTTAACAAAGATTTTCTTTAGTATTTCGCTTAAAATAAGGTTGACTTGGACTACTAAAATAGTTTTTTAGAAATTTATCTTTATTGTGACGTCAGCAGCTTTCTGAGATGGAAGGACAACTATAATTTAGCTTAGACGACGTTACAAATCTACAAGTTCTGTGTCTCTAAAAAGTAAAAAATAAAAAAAATTGCAAAAAAAAAAATAACCGACTTCTGTCTCTAAAAAGTAAAAAATAAAAAATAAGTCGGTGCCAATTTCACATCAAACAATTTAACAACAAAAATATTGTTAGTATTTAATTTAGGAAGTGGTGAAATTGGCACCGGCTTATTTTTTATTTTTTACTTTTTAGAAACAGAAGTCGGTTCATTTTTATCCCGAAAAGTTTTTATTAGATTTTGGATATCTCTTACAGTTTTCAAATAATGACTGTAGGAAAGTTAATGGAACATCCTGTATATATATTCTTCTTTTCCCATTCAAAGAGTTAATGAAGAAGATTTGATAAAGAAATGTGGGTACCTGGTACCAGACATTATAACGTGAATAATTAGTATGATATAAACTTTGACTCTAAACTAGCGGTTAAAGTTAATTATATGTAAACCCAAATTAAATGTAAATCCTAATTATTAGTGGATTCTACATACCGTATATTGAAAATACATTTTTGTTCATTAGGCATTGATCATAACAAATTAGTATAATTTCGTCTAACTAGCTATGCAGAATAGTATATTCTCTAACTAGTATGGAATAGACAATATTCCGCGCGAGCGGAAAGTTTGTCATACGAGCCGGTAGGCGAGTATGACGGTTCCGCGAGCGCGGAATGACTATTCCATACGTGTTGTAGACTATACTTTTTCTTCGACTGCAAATATGAAACACTGTATGGCTTTAAACTGCAGACAAGGTTAAAACAATGTCTTTTGTAAATTGTAAATGCAACAAAACACATATTTTCAAATAAAGCAATTAATTTTATTTAATAATTTTATCAAATCAGTACTTAAAAAAGATTTTTATTTAATTTTAGCACATATTTACAAATTATAATGCAAAAATTGAATGTTATATCAGATTTTTGTTACTATCAGGTTTAAATATTTAACAATAGATGGAGCAGTTTTAATTTTTTGAACTAAATTGATAAAAAAACGTGCAAATATTAAGAAAAGCTAATAATCTTTATAAATTATTCAATATTTAATGGTAAAATATATATATTTTTGCTAATTTTGCTACAGTTTTCTTTACTTTTATAAACAACTATCTATACCTAGGCTATAGATATATTTAGAGTAAGAGTTTTCTTGGTTAATATTTTAGATAAAGCTTTATTAAAAAAATACTAAAAAGAATGTATTTTGGTCAAAATTTCTTAAGCACGACTTTAAAATAACATGAAGTATTTGATTCTTTGTTTTAAAATTTGTATGAAATATTTTTCCTCGAAAACACAAAAGCAAATTATAGTCTTTCATGAAATATACAATGTATATTATACATTGTCAAATCCGACAAATTAAGCAAAACAATGCTTTTTAATTTGTCAAAGATAATAAAACCTCACAAGCGTGGTCGACAAGCGAAATATATACGTTTTCACCACGGTTCATTTTACTACTTCCTATGTACATAGCACCCTATATAGGGTGTCTCAAAACATTAAATATTTTATATCGTCGTGTGAATTTCTCCACCTCGTATCTTTAAACAATTTATTTTCGGTTTCTACACGAAAAAAAAGTTCATTGAAGAAAAAATATATCTTATGGAAAGGGCTAGTTAAGAGAAGTTATTATTTGATATTTGATATCAAATTAAATTGATATTTGATATCAAATCAAACAGAAAGTAACTTATTTCGCATAAGCGAATTTTTAGCACAAGCCGCGCAGCGGCGTATCCGTTAACTTCACGAATGCAAGAAAGATACTTTCAATCTCGTAAAATTCTTATAACCATACATTTTTGTTTTTTTCAAAAAAATAATTGAGGTTGTTAAAACAATGTTGAAAATGGGAATTTTCGGAATTTTTTTTAAAAAACTTGTTAATTAATTTCATAATAAAAAAAACTTTCTAATTTTAAATTTTATAAAATAAAATATTCAAAATAAAATTAAAAAAATCGCACTTTTTTCGCAAAAAAAAATCGAAAATTCAGCAACTTCAAAAAATGTTTAAAAAAAATAAAAATTATGTAGTCGAAAAGAGAGTGTAATAAGTTTTAAAATAATGTAACACCCGCGCTAGTGTGATAAAATGGGGACAATGGGAGAAAATGGGTCAAAAAGAATAACTAAACTATTTTTGCATTTTGTTTATTATTAGAATAGTTTTATTTTAAATGACACAGCCGGTATATACAGAGCGGTCCAAAAGTCACCCCCCCCTGTTAACTTTTGAACCAGTTGAGATATCGACTTTAAATTTGGAACTTTTAAATAAGACAACTTAATCTATCTTTTAGCATATATTTAATACTTTCAGCTCTTAAAATTTGGGCAGGAGGGCATGGGGGCACACTTTTTTAAATGGAAAGGGGAGTCGTGTAATACATCATTTTAAAGCTTAGAAAATTCTCCATTTAACTCCATATTTTTTAATTAAAAAAAAATTGTTTGTGTTTAAAATGGGGTTGAAAATGGGTATTAATGTCAAAATTCCTCTAAAAAAAACAAATAATTTTTTTAAAATGCCTAATTTCATCATAAAAAAATGTGAATTATATTTTTAACCTAATTTTAGTTTACATAAATAAAAATTTATAAAAAAAACTTAAAAAATCGAATGTTTTAGCACAAAAAATTGAAAAATAAAAACCTTAAAAAACATTTTAAAAAAATTTGAAAATGTTAGTTTAAATAGAGAATGTTATAAGCTTTAAAATGATGTATCACACGACCCCCCTTTCCATTTAAAAAAATGTCCCCCCATGCCCCCTGCCCACATTTTAAGAGCTGAAAACATCAAATATATGCTAAAAGATAGTTTAAGTTGTCTTATTTAAAAGTTCTAAATTTGAAGTCGATATCTTAACTCGTTCAAAAGTTAAAAGGGGGGGTAACTTTTGGACCGCACTGTATTTTTTACTACGGTTCATTTCGAGAATTCCTGTACAGCGAATAAAATTAAATAAGTGAGAGGATGCGCAAGCAAAAGTAAGTCCAAACGATTTCTTTCTCTTTCGACGTATTTGCTAATAAGGCAGGAAATGTTTGTTTTCATTTGTCAAGGTCATTGACTCAAGGACGGAACATCTAATTTGTTTCCTAAACGTCAAAGTAAATATTAATTGAGTGTTAGTGCCTATTCACAAGCTCGCATAAGAACATAAAACATAACAATGCGATGCCGTGATTGGCTTGATGGGCCGCCAATCACGGCATCGCATTCTTATGTTTTATGTTCTTATGCAAGCTTCTGGATATGCCTTTACATAGCTGAAATACCATGAATATATAAGTACTGATCCTTCATAAGCATAAGCTTATTTCAGGCTCTCCACGACTTTGTGTTAGAAACTGATATAAAATAAAGAAATAAACATGTATTATGATTCATAGTACACTTATATTTGTTTGTTTGTTTGTTTGTTTAACCTCGTACTATTGTACTTAATTAAGCAGTCCAGGACTTGTGTGGGCTAGTAGCAGAGGGAACCACCGGCTTATACTGACTTTCAAACCAGTTCTTATAGGGAGCGTCCGCTTCACATATCGCCTTCGCCAAATTTCAATTATTAATTAACTGAAAAAGGCAAATCGGCGCCAGTGAGAATCGAACTCACGCTAGCTTGGCTTGTTATTTAGACGCGGTAGCCAACGAAGACAAACCCTTCCATATTTATTTCTTTATTTTTTCATAATTTATGTAAGTTCTTTTACCAAAGAGAGACTGCAAACAGAGCAATGATCACTTAAAACCTCAGACGAAAGAAGGGATGAACTAGCATTTTCAGAGAGAAATATCTGTGCATTATGAATAAACGACTTGTCTTTATTCAACTATTCTCTTATATCTCCAAACAATAATACAGTTTTCTTTATTTTTATAGAGAAAAGATTTCACCACGTGTTTATTCTTGATATGGAATAGTACCGTCTCTAGAGCTAGAATGGTTTTATTCTATGTTTGAAAAATGTGTGTATTTGCCTACATTATAAAGCAGTCATAGAAAATAGTATATTTCTAACCTAATAAGAAAATGAAACATTTTCAACTAGAGAGATGCTATTTGGACTTTTTCTACAAAATATTTGTATGACCAAGATATCTGACATAAAATATCTAGAGATTTCTGAAAAATCTTAGAAGTCTTGTCGAAAATTGCTGATATTTTTGAGGTTTTTGAAGTTTTTTTGAAAGTCTTTTTGTACACGGACTTCCCTTGTTTTTTTTTAGCAACAATTTTTCTTTACCTTAGATTTGTCACTGCCGAAACTTCTGCAAAAATGCTTTTTAATATAATTTGTTTAAATGAAAAAAAAAGCATGTAACTACTTAATAAATGCACCGGCTCAGGAAGGACTTTTTATAGACTCTAAATTAGTCTCACAATCTTACACTAGTTTTAACTGTAATAATTAAAGCAAATTTACAATGTCAGAATGTGAATTTACAATATTTATTAAATTAACCTCAATATTACTGGGTTTAGTAAAATCTCATCTCTTTTCCTGTCGGTGCAATAATTTTGCATTAAAATTCATGCATGTGGTTCAAAAACCCGGCACTTTTACAATATTGGTTGAAAATTACCATAATTATAGCTTACATTCTACAAAAGATATCAGTAAAATTACTAAAATAAAAATTCACATTTTTACAGATAACTGTGAATTTACAGTACTGATATAAATTTACCACTTTCTTTGCTGGTAACATATGACCTACTTTATTTTCTGTGAAATTACCATATTTGCATTTACAGTGTACAGTCGTACACCACAGAAGTAAATACTGTATAGTCCTCCCTGACAGTAATAAAATAGCTAATTAATAAATTATAACTTAATAATTATTATCATCTTATCTAATCTGACACTGCAGTACCGCCATACACATAATCAGTATTCGGAATAAACTCAGTTATGACTCATCAACGTTGAAAATAAACACAAAAACATAGGGTTACGGAATAATTTTGCCGAATTATGAGGGAAATTTTTATAAAGGTCACTAAATCGAAACATTTGACGACTAATTTGTTACACACAACAATATTGACTATACATATTAACTATAAATATGTATATGTATCGGCGTTTTTCGAAGAAAAAACCGATATTCGATTTTTATCTTTTAAAAGTATAATTTACGTTTTTGCAACATAAAATAATTATTTTTTTCGAAAATTATTTGATTTTTTTTAAAGAAATTTTGACGAAAATACCCATTTTTAAACTTATTTTAAATCCTCAAAAAATTAAAAAAAAAATTAAAAAATATATTGTTAAATGGAGAATTTCATAAGCTTTAAAACGGCGTATCATACGACCCCCCACCATGATCCCTGTCCACATTTTAAGAGCTGAAAATATCAGCTGAAACGTAAATATCCGTAAACAATACTGCCTTTCTTAGTTAAAACGTCCTAACATTTTTGTAATTTTCGGCTTATCTTCGTATACCTGTTGGTCTATGCCATATTAATCTATTCTCCAGGGTTTCCACCAGTCCGTGAGATCAGAAAAGTCAGGGAAAAGTCAAAAAAATTGAAATTTAATCATAGCAGTCAGGGAATTTAGCCATTTATTCGAAAAATTTGGGGAAAATAGCAATGTTAGTTAGGACGTTTTAACTAAGGAGGACAGAATAAATACGTCATTTTGTTTCCTTTATTAAAATAAAAAAATGTTGACTTACATTTTTTTTTCTAAAACGCATAATATTCGAGATATTTGAAAGTTTCAGATTAAAAAAAACGCCCTGTATAATAGCTGTGATGAGTATAATAAATAAATAATATTATCATTTAAAATCAATTTATTATTTTATGATTTTTACGGAATAACAAATTAAACGTTTATTCGCATTTAAATAAATTAATTAGAATATCAAATACCTACCATAAAATCATGGCTGTTCTGTCTTATTCCGTTATTTCATGAAGTTATTCCAGATGAAAATCATAGCGGACTTATTACATTACAATTTCTCTACGTTATTTATTCCATTCTCATCTACCTACTTAAGGTTTTGTCTATTTATGTTTACAGGGTATTTTCAATAAAATTTATTGAAATATACATACCATATATTTATGTTATATCTATAACACAGGCCTATTTTAAAAGAAGTGCCTATTTAACCACTTTGTCATATTTAGTTTTTAAACAAAAAATAAATAAAAATAACTTTGCACATTAATGTGTCTACTTAATAGCAAGCAAAAACATGTAGTTTCCTGTGGGTCCAAGAACAAAGTTTAATGCACGAATATATCATCTCAAAACTAAAATTATTTTCCCAAAACATTTAATAGAGTAATATATATCAAGGTTATAATGAAAAGCACAAAATGATTGAAGGTGGATTTATTACAAAGAAAACACAAAAATATACAAAAAATTGAAAGAATTTAAGTTGTCAACATTAGGCTAAAGTCACTTAGCGCATGACGAGTTTTAAATGATGCATTGTTGTCAGGTTTACGATAAAACAAAAATTTAAAATATTTTTTTATGTATTATTTTTTTCTTTAAATAAACTTTTTTAAACAGTTTTTTATCATTTTTTTTTCATAATTTTGCACTGTTTTAAGCAAAAACATATTTTTCTCAATTAGTCCAAAATTCGCCTTTAAAACGATATCCTTAACTAAAATTTGGTATAAAGTCATTTCAATATTCAAAATTTCTAAATTCAAAATGTATACGATAAGCTCACGTGGCAGCAAACGTGTAAAAAAACTATTTAAGAAAGGGAAATTATGTTTAAGACTGTTAATATATTATATACACCCAACTTTCCTCAATGCATAAGAATATTTAATCTAGAAGACTGCAGAAAACTTCAAGAAAACATTAATAAACTTTATGAATGGTGCGTTAGAAATCAATTATACTTAAACATAAAAAAATGTAATGTTGCTACTTATTCTACAAAGAAAAATAACATTGAGTTCTTATATACTATAAACAACGATATTCTTAATAGAGTATACTCATTTAAAGACTTGGGAGTTGTTTTTGACACAAAATTAACATTCTCGGAACATATTTTAAGTTTAGTATCATCCTGCAATAAAATTCTGGGCTGCATTGTAAGAAACTCAAGAGAATTTCATGAAGCTGAAACTTTATTTTTACTGTATAATGCTTTTTTACTATCTAAATTTAATTATGCATCTATCTACTGGTCACCGGGCTACAAAACAACCATAATTGAAATTGAAAATATTCAAAGGAAATTTTTAAAGTACGTTTGCTTTAAACTAGATGGAGTATATCCTGATATAGGTACATCTAACGAGGTTTTTTACAATAGATTTTCTGTGATGAGCTTGGAAAACCGCCGAATTACGACTTATTTATGTTTTTTACATAGTATAATTCATGGATCATTGGACTGTTCTGAAATACTAAATTTAATTAATTTTTCTGTTCCACGTTTACCAATAAGATCTCAAACGACTTTTTATCTACCAAACATTCGAACAAATGCCTTTAGCCACTCTCCATTACATCAGATGTGTAAGTATGCAAATCAGTTTTGTGAAATATTCGATATATTCGGCTGTAACATCACTACCATAAAAAATCTTTTTTTTTATAACTTAAATTTCTATTTTCTTCTTTTTAAAATCTCATTTTTTATGTATTTTTAAGTAATATTTTTATATTCTTTTTTATTCCCTATTTGTAATTGGGCTATCCTGTAAATAGTGGTAAATAAATAAATAAATAATATGCAACGAACTAATAACTCTTCTTTCTAGCATACGCAAAAAGCAACCTCCATACCGGAAACATTTTTTTTTTCTTCTTCTTCAAAATTACATTTTGGACACTAAATTAAAGTGACCCAAAAAGTCCTAATGGTCTTGAACTCTCGTTCTTTTTGACCAGATACAAGTATTAGAGACTTGAAGCGAGTCTCTCTAATCGTTTCAAATAAATAAAATTTCTTCTCAACATAACCACAAAAACACGTGGACAACCCTAATCCAGAATCATCCACGAAAATACACCAGAAACATCAAATTTTCCATTGTAAAATCAATTTCAATAGTTAGAACGGTTTCGAAGTATTAATATTTTCTTGACAAACACATTTTCACATAAAATACTTGATGCGTAATATAAACGTTGTTACCGATTTACAAATTCTAGCCGAAAGTATACATGTTGCCCGTTCCACGGGTGGAACGCAACTCGAGATGGAGATCTGTGTCACACCAAAAGATACCAATTCATTGTATTTAATTTTTTCTTGGAATAGAGTACACTTATAGATGTATCTATTCGAATTGAATATTAAACTATATTTACATCCCACCCCGTAGAGAACGTGCTTCAGTCGCTACCGTTCCTGCACAGTCAACTACCTTTAACCCCTGACCGATGAGAGAACAGTACCATTTCGCTGATGGAGCCACTATATGCCATTTGTAAAATGCGGAATGGTTACATATTTGAGGAGTATATTACCCAAAAAACTTATATTCACTTAGTTTATATGATGGGACTTATGTCTTCAGTCCAGTAAATGGTAAATAAAAAGTATGTGGACTTTTTGCTGACGAATCTATTTAGGGGCTGTCCATATATTACGTAACGCGCCTAGGGGGGGGGCAGAGAAATTGTTACAGTTTGTGACAGGGGGAGGGGGGGGGGTCTAGGTAAACGTTACGTAACGGAATTTAATAAATTTAATGCTTATTTCCTAAGCTTGGCAGATGTATTTTTATTTCAACATAAATTACTATTTAGTGGCCCATAATTCCCTTTTTCACACAAACATTGACGAAACTATGCATATTTAAATAATATTGTAATCAGTAAAAAAACTGTTGACATTGATATTAAAAAAAAATCTTACGGCACTGTTCTTGCGTGATCTTGCCGATGAATCATCGGCCATGATACATTTTCGCGCGGAATGTGTACTCACAGAACACCAATGTGTGTACTATTTTGTGTGCCTTTGCATAAACAATATACGTGTTATATGTGACACTCAGTGTAAAAAGAGGTACCTAGTATGTTTTCCCTGTGTGATATTGATTATGAATATTTTTTTAAAGTTTGAGTGATTTTTTCGTGTAAATTTTTTTCAAGGTTATGTTATACTATATTTTAGGTTCATGTTTGTTTTGTCGAGAAAAACGAATCAATAGTGAGAATACAGTTAAATTTATTGCGAAACAAAATTTTTATATTGTTACGCGTTACACAGGGGGGGAGGAGGGTGTTGATAAATGTGACAGTTTGTAACACAGGGGGGAGGGTTTTTTTTTTTGAAAAATTGCGTTACGTAATATATGGACAGCCCCTTACTATAATAATTTGTATATGGGATATTCCGTGTCAACCGGATCATAGCTATGCCCAAAAAGATTTATAATTAATAAATTTAATTATAAATATTAAATACAGGGTTTAAATAACCCTTAAATGGTTTTCTTTCGACAGACTTTGTATTTCGAGCCTAAATGCTGCTTATAGCATGTCCCATTTCAGGGCCCATTCTAAAAATGTTCCCATCAGAACTCGCGTGTAAAATTATTTTTTTTAGTGTTCCTAAGGATCCAAATAACAAGTTTTTTAGGTATATTCGCGTTGTCCATCGGCAGATTTACGCGATTGTTAACAGATCTTTTGTATAGTGGGATAATGAATAAAAAAGAAGATTTTATAAATGATGTATGTTGGTATAACTGGTATACGCATATAAACTGAAATACTACAGAATCGTCTATCGTAATAAAAATACAGTTACAGCGTGGCCTTTGAATGGGACGGGTGTAGCCTTCTTGGCACATTCAAGTGCACCGAATTTGCCATCTTTTATGATGTGCCTTGTGTATTTTTGTTTTGCCATCTTCTATGATGTGCCTAGAGTATTTTTATATTAATGTATTATGTACAAGTTAAAGTGAAACATATATTTATGGTTATTAATCGTGTGAACTGTTCAATTTTAAGTTAATAATAATGGACGTTTGAAGATAATTTTGTTGTGTGTTTTTAATGATAACTTTTTATATTAGCGTGGAAATTACTACAGTAGTAATTTATCAGTGATAGTGCGCAAGTCAGGATACATATCCGATTAGTACTGGAAACCTATAAAATAAAAAGGAAAAATGGCAACTTGTCAAAATATGCATCTGATACATTTTGAAAATATCCTCCTCACATCCATACTTTGTATGAATCAATATTTGCATTTATTACTATTGTTACTAAACAATAATGTGGTACTTAAGGCACGACGTCTTTAAATATCGTTGAATAGATTCTTTTTTAAGGTTATATATGTCGATTTATATGCATAATAACGTCGCGTTGTACACTGAGAGATTCATTGAAACCAGTGAAGAAACTGTGATATTATATCACTAATATACAATAACTCAATAGTTAATAAATATAACAAATTTTGTGTTAACTTTTACATGTTGAGTTGATCGTGATAATACTAAAATTTTAGTATACAACAAGCCGTGAAGATATGTAATGCTAAGCATTCCATTATATATTATTCACAGTAAATGGTATATTTTGGTATATTTGTGGATTATTCGTTCTCGAGTTATCGTGTACACAAAAACGTGACATCAGACGGATGGACGGACAGATGGACAGACGGACATTTCAAAAAAAAAGTTGCTTATTTTTTTATGAAACAAATTTATATCCAAGAATTTTTTGTCTAGGACGATTTTTGATTTTTTTTTGAAAATTCGAAAGTACCGTATAATATATTATGCTAGCGCGGGCGTTGTAAATAATATAATAACGCAACGCAAACACTTTTTAACGAACGTTGTGTTACTGAATAACAACTTTTGACTCTGGCTCCATATACAGCAAGTTCATCCAAGATCCTGGCAATAAGAGGATCCAAATTCTACTTGGGGGAAGTGTATACTATACGGATGGATAATCTGTATATAATCTAAATATCTAAATATTATTGTTAAGCATTAAATTGTTAAGGATTTAAATAAAAATCAACAACACTAAAATAAAAAGCTATAACGTCATGTATTAATATAATATATTAAAGTACTAGTTTAATAACATACGTTTTTAGCGCACGGGTACAAGTTTATTAAACAAGCCGCTTGCGGCGAGTTTTTTAAAGTACTAGTGCGCTAAAAACGTGTTATGAAACGAGTGCTTTATACAATTTTTTCTATTTTGCTCAAGAATTAAAAAAAACTTGATGAGTGATTTAGGGATTTTTGTTTCGGGTTGGCATTACGGTTTTCACCGTGTTTAAAATTCTAAGAACAAATGATATTTTGATATATTTTATAGTCATGTCTTCTCTTTTTCACTGGAAATAACCAAGCCACAATTTTAACACGGTAAAAAATAACCTGTATAAAATTAAACTTTAAAGTGACATTGACATTTGCACGGAAAACGTCAAGCGATAGGCTTTTGTCTGTTGCCAACCCAAAAGAAAAAAAGGTAGAGACTTCTTATGGGCCTATAAGAACACGCAAAATGCGTGTGATTATGAGCTTATAAAAGACGCAAAATAGAAAAAAAATATTATGACCTTGTTCCGTCCCTTATAATCTTTTTAGACTTCAGAGGCTTAACTAATTAGACATTTCTTGTTTCCCGCTCAAGCACCTTTACTGCATTCAAGTATTTTTACACTATTCACAGCGCGTAAGCGCTAGAATAGTATTATACACTTGGATACAAATGTGTTTCACGAAACTTTGAAAATATCTGTCTGTCCGTCTATACGTTCGTTGCTCTGAAGTCACGATTTTTGTGGACACGATAACTCCAGAACGATTTATTTATTTATTTATTTATTTATTTATTATTGTTAATACATACTTTGTCATGGAGAGCCCCGTATAAGCACATGCTTGTGCTAGGGGCTCTCCATTAATTTTGATTAAAAATTATAATTTTTCGAAATGTTCCTGCTATTTAAAAATTTTCAATCTTTCTCCTTGTTCAAAAAATAATATTGTTATGAATCCAGGGTCCATAAAAGTTTATACGATCTATTCGAAATTGTTTTAAGTAATACAAATAATTTGAGAAAATACAATATACCATTTACTGGGAATAGTATAAAATGGAATGCGTAGCATTACATATCTTCACGGCTTGTTAACTAATATGCTGCGTTCTTAACTATTGTTCTTATTGCAATAATGCATTATGAGTACGACAATGATGTTTTACTGAAGCGCACTTCATTTACAGGCCTTGTACCAATCAGTCATTGGCGCAGTCAGGATTTTGACCTCAAAATGCTAATGTAGCAAACAAATATCGAGTATGTAGCACAGCACTGTAACAAGTCTTTAATAAGATGCATACACACACAGAGATAACACTGATCTACAAAAAAAGATTTTTTTTATTTGCCGGGGAGATTTTAGTTGCGTTGGCTATATTTGATGCACTGCTTTCGGAACCTTTTTCCGTTTTCTCGATCAGCTCGTTTTTTTTTAGATATAGCGCACAGTGGTTTTTTGCCTATTATAATAGTTGTAGTAAAAAAAAATAATTTAGGTCTAATTACACAGGCCCACAAAATAAAAAAAGTGGTCTGTGCTGGGGTTGAGACCCACTTACTCTTATGTATTTTGCAATGCTAAACACGAATCTGTCATAAAAAAGGCACTTCATGGGCTCATTTCTTTGCTACACTGAAAAACTGTCTAAAATGGTAAAAATCTCATATTATTTTAGTGTAACAAAAAAATGAGCCTATGAAGTGCCTTTTTTATGACAGATTAGTATTCAGCATCCCAAAATACATAAGAATAGTTAGGTCTCAACCCCAGCACAGCCCACTTTTTTTCTTTTGTGGGCCTGTGCTATTTTTGTTTTGCTGTCGATTGATTCTCTATTAGTGGGACTCTAAACCAAAAAAAGCGGATTTAAACCCTTTAATCGTTTGTTTTTAAAAAAGTTTCTAAATTAAAAAAAATAGTGTTTTTCGCATTTTTTCGATATATTTTGATAAATTTTTATATAAATACTAAAGATACGACTCTAATTTTTATGTGCAATACTAACACAAATGTGCGGTTTATAAAAAAGTTTTAGATTTAATCCAGTGACGGAGATTTTACTGGGGGTTATCGAAAAAAAAAATTGAAATATTTTATTTAATTTTTGGAGAGCAAAACAATAAATTAAATTTATTATGAAAAAAATAAAACCAAAAATAAAAAAAAAACTTATTCTCCTTGCTTTAAAAAATTAAAATAACATTAAATAATTCAAAATATTGTTGTTCTGCTTTCAATAACTCCCCGTAAAATCTCCGTTACAGGAATAAATCTAAAACTTTTCTTATTTTTACAAATCTCACATGTGCGTTAGTGTTTCCTATAAAAATCAGAGCCATATCTTTAGTACTAATATAAAATTTTTATGAAAATATAGCGAAAAAATACGAAAAAATATAGTTTTTTGAATTTAGAAGCCTATAAAAAACAAACTAATAAAGATATTTTAAATCCGTTTTTTTTTGTTGGCTTAGAGCCCTATTAATAGAGAACCAATTCACCGTAAAAAAATTAATTGAACCTTAATTTTTTTTTTACTACAACTATAAGCAAAAAAAAAACAGTGTACGTTATATCTCAAAAAAACGAGCTGATCGAGAAAAACGAAAAAAAGTTCCGCAATCAGCCAGATAGTCAGATGCAGCTAAAATTTAGCGGCAAATTTATGAGTGTTGAGCAGTGTAATTAGTCGAGTCAAGTAAATTATACATACATGGTATACAGGGTGTTAATGAATATGTGCCAAAAGTATAGGGCGTGTAGGAAAAACAAAAATAGGTGGAATATGTCCTAAAACGCCTCGTAAAGGACATATGCCCGTGCAAAAGGGGTTCTAAAAATTCAATTTTTATTTAATAACTCAGAAACCCTTTGTTTGAAAGCAACGAGGCTTTGCACGTGAACTAATCTTAATAATGCCCAACTTCGTATGTTATTTTCATGTGCTTATTTTAACCAGGGGTGTGCGAAACGGGGGACCTCATCAGTTTTTTGTCCCAAACTTTTTCTGTGTAAGTTTTTGGTAACTTTAGTTTTGGAATATGATATGAAACGAATTTTTAGAACCCCTTTTAAAGGGGCGTAGCTCCCTTGTTAGGCATTTTAGGGCATATATTTATGGGAACTATTGCGCCTATTTTTACATTTTCTACAAAAATACATAAGAAAAAAGTAGTCTCAAGAGTAATTCACGCTTTTCAATTTTTGTGGACCTGTGTTAAAAAAGGTATACATTTCATTTTAATAGCTTTAAAAATATATTACTCGGTATTACATGTGGGATAATATAGAAGCTTTTACATTATATATTTGAGCCAGTACGTAATCAAAACATAAATAGAAACAAATCGTAGACCAGTTGAGCAACTGAAAATCCCATTCTGGGATTTGGATGAAATCCCATCCAACATGAGCTTTGAAATTACGAGGGAATTAAAGAGAGATCATGGCTTTGATGCAGGTTTCAAATTCCATACAAGTCAAGTAAAACATATTTACTAAAATCTACTAAAATTTATATTAAACTTGTACACACAAAACAAAACACATCTCGAGACCGATCCGAAAAACCACTTTCGGTTTATCTTGGGGTAAAATATTCTTGGCATGACATAATAGGCACTAGAACGACAGAAAGGCTTAATTAGATAACGACAGAATATCCTATTATGTCGTTGCTATTCTTTCGTTGGTAATACCTATCCTGAATAGGTATAACCAACGAAAGATTAGCAATTACCATCGACAGAATATATATAAAAAAGTTATCTATCTTTCCTTAAAATCCAATGGACAGAAAATAGTAAATAGTACCATTTCACTGTTCCCGGTCCTTGATTTTAACGATGGATAACTTTTTTATATATAGGATTTCGGTTATTAACCGACAAACGTGCAGTATATATTTTTATACACATAGTCAATTGTTAATTTATTTGATATAATAGGTATTATCGACGACAATTTACGTCAATTTTTTGTCCAAACGATAGAAAAAGGCAATTGAACGACAAAAAAGGTAACAGCACGACAGAACTGAAAAGGAATTAAACGAAAGAATATGTTTTTTTACAGCTAAGATGAGTTTAAAGATTTACAAAAAATGGAATCGAGTATCCATAACTTTTTTTGTAGAATTGATCCTTCTAATAAAAGTAATTTTTCCTGAAAAAATTACGTTAATCGGAACTCTCGTTCAGCATTTTTCGATTTTTTTTAAAGTTTAACCCCCAATAAGTTTTTTGATTTTGGGGGAGATTACTTTCAAAAACAATAGGGATCTTCCCCTCATAGAACTTGATTTTTCCTGAAATTTTCAATACGATCGGATTATTCGTTCTTGAGTTATCGTGTCTACAAAAATCGTGACATCGGACAGACAGACTAACGGACGGACAGACGGACATTTGAAACACGAAACAAATTTATATCCAAGAATTTTTTGTCAAGGACAATTTTTCATTTTTTTTTGAAAATTCGAAACTACCGTATATTATTCTAGCGCTGGCGCTTTGAATAATATAAAAATACGGAACAATAAAAAAATTTTGGAAAATGGTTAATAATATATCCATACAGGAAATAGTACTATTTCACAATTATAATATCTAGAATATTTATATAATTAGGCATATTTTTATGTCTATCATAAATCTAGGTGTGATAAATAATTCTTATATTATGCGAAATCTCAGCATAAAATTTAACAATAAAAATTTCTATGGGAGCTGGTAAGCTTCGTACATTCTCATGTTCTTACACAATAGTCTAGTAAATAGTCAGTGTGAATGCAGCATTAGGGTGGACCTTATATTTTTTTATTATCTCAAAATTTTCATTTATGTGTAACTAGAAAATTCTGAAATTATGAGAGTGATCGAACTTCTCTAAAGGTCGTATTTGGGCATCTAAAATTAGTAAAATTACCCATAAATCGTAAAAAATCGTTGAAAATTTTCTGTAATTTTTGTACAAGTAAAAATTTTAAAGGTCTTGAAATTTTATTTTTTTTCCTTTTGAGCATACAAAATTATGTGCCAAAGTTCGAAATGATCAAAAGATTCCAACCCGTGGCGAAAATCCGCCAAAGTTGCCCCTAATACTAAAACTTACGAATTTCTACGGTATAAAAAAACATTTTAAAAATGTATCAAGTCGGCCTGAATTTATTGTTATTTACTGCATTCTAATCCTCTTATTTGGCGCTTAGCTCGTATTGTTTTAGTTAAATCATTTTAATATTATAAATATTTATTAAAATACATAAAATAAAAATAAATTCTGTCCAATCTGATACATTTGTAAAATGTTTGTTTACCGTTTTACTCATATTTATGGTAGAAAATCGTAAATTTTAGTGTTAGGAGAAACTTTGGCCGAATTTCGGCACAGGTTAGAATCTTTTGATCATTTTGATATTTGTCACATAATTTTGAATGCTTAAAAGGAAAAAAATTAAATTTCAAGCCCTTTAAATTTTTTAATTATAGAAAAATTACAGACAATTTTTAACGATTTGTGGGTAATTCTACGAATTTTAGGGCCACAAATAGAAGAATATTAGAAGTTTGATCACTCTAATATTTTTAGAATTCTCTAGTTACACTCAAATGAAAATTTTAAGATATTAAAAAATATAAGATCCAGCCTAATGCAGCCAGCATTCATGAATTAAATTTAGCAGAAAGCAAAAGCTGCTAAAAAATAGCAGGTGTCATCTAAAATAATTAATCCTTTTGAGAACCTAATCCTTGATAGAAATCGTACGTAAAAATTATGTATTCAACATTAAACATTAAATACTATTAATAATAGTATTATTATATTATTTGTGACGTTCCATACGAAAGGGAACCTTATTGTATAAAGAACCTAATTATAAATAAAAAACAACATAATTCAATAAGGCAACAATTTTGTTTATTCACAATCATTTAGAAAAAAAAGCTAATTACATACAAAAGTAAACGCTGGAAAATCAATTATTGTTAATTTCTGCTACCTAAAAAGTTTGAAACACCACATTTTCATTTGGACTTTTTCCTTTCATCCCTTGGTCGGAAACTATCTTGTGACTAACTTTTTAGATATATCAAAAACTTAAATGTATTAAGATGTTTTGGACAAAATAGTATTTTATTTTTATAAAATAACGTCAGATGCAAATTTACTTAATTGCATTTTTTTAACGGTTGCTCCTACAGTGTTACACTATATGACATTTTTTATGTATTTTTACTAAAGAAATCTATATTTTTAACAAAAAATCCGAAAAAAATTATACATAAAAACGTTTGGAGCAAAAATCTGTTAAGCCTCGCATATCTTCTCCGTCTAGGCACGCTTCTTGATAAATTCAAAAAAATAAATTAACATAAACGTATTGCCCTTATTAACTAGTATACATGCAAAAGCTCGTCGCTCTAGCTTAAAGGGTACAAGAGTTATTAATTAAAAACCTTATTTTTATTACAATTTTAAAGAGCCGTAGATCCCTTAGGACTGATTTGCGGACCAACCTTTCTAGGAACTTTTTTTCTTATTTTTTAACCTAGAATAACCTCTTAAATTTCTCGAACTTATTTCTGAATAACCCTATATAATATCTCTTGACCTTCTGATCAAAAATGTCATGGGGTCTAACTACCAAAGTTCACTAGTTTAGGTGTTAGAGAAGTTTGAGAATCCCGTCAGCGAGCTTTTTTACTGTCAATTCGTTTTCAGCGCCCAAAAATATATAATAAAAATATAGTCTGATTAAGAGTATGTTGGTGAAATACACAATTTGCTGAGTAGCACTGAAAGTCAACCAATGTTTCTACTTATCCGACATGCAGTGAAAAAGTTTTGAAAATAATTATAAATAAATCCATCGCCTTAAGAGTAGACAACCTATAAAAAGCGAATAGAATACGTTAGAGTTAAGGCTAAAAGAAAAACCAAAGAAAATATAATAAGCTAAAAGCTCAAAGAACATGTCACTAAAATCCAGCCATAAATAAAAAAGAATTAAGGGTATAGATACACTTACATCCTGTATAATAACATCATTTATAAACCATTCTATTATACATATGTATGTAGTATATAAAACTGTGGTTAAAGGATAAAATTTTGTAAATCTTGCTACTTTCTTTTCTATTATTTTTATTTTATAAGATTTTATTCCAGCCATTTATACTAGTCTCAATAAAGGAAGTTTAAAAAATAAAACTCAGACGAGACTGTTAGAGCTTTAAGCATGCAAATATGCAAGTATACTTTAATACACCTAGTCTTTTTTAATAAAACATAAAATAGATTTGAAAATATCTTTGAACTTTTAGATCTCTAGACAGGGTATTTAAAAATACAGAAACTAAATTTAAGGGGTGATTCTACATCAAAACTATGAAAAAAGTGATGCTGAGATAGAGTTTTTATTAAATATCTGTGGAACATTATAATGTTCCACAGATATTCGTATACGATTTACAGCAATGAAATTTTGCATGTGCCCTAACAATAACTTTAATCAGGGGCGTGCAAAATGCGTGGTCCTTAACACTTTTTGCCACAACTTGTTGTCTAGTTTTTACTTTTATTTCAATTTTAATGCCAGGATAGCGGGACGCATAATTTTTAAATTGGTTCTTGCTTACACTGCTTCAAAGTCTCCGTCTGGTTCTGGTTTTAGGTTATAACTAATAAGTATCATTAAAATAAAAATTAATTAAAATAATTAAATATAAATTAAGATTATGACTTTTTAGGACAATACAGATGTGGTGGTCACATAAAAAGGAAGCTTAAGGTAGCTAATTTTTTGGTTTTTGGATGAAATGGAGGTTTCTAGACCTACACTGCCCTACTACGCTAGAAAGCAGTAACTCCATTTGTCGCATAGCAGCGTTTTTTAAATATTACATCAGAGTTGACGTCAAAACGTCGCTAGGCGACAAATGGAGTTACTGCTTTCTAGCGTAGTAGCGCAGTACAGGCAAATTATTCCAAACATATTTTCCCCCTTTCAGATCCCTTTTCGCGTGACCACTCATGTACTAATCACAGCATTTCCCCTGTTAATATGGCCTTTGATTAATTCTTCGTTTGAAGTATGCTTTTAATTTTTTTATAGTGACTGCCATCGTTAACGCGATCACGTGACTTATTGAAATGTTAATTATAACCTGTTCCAATACATATTTTTTCATTTCAGTCAGCGGAAAAAAATAATTACATTTTAAAGGGCGATTCGCAATTACACTGCTTTAAAACAAAACCAGTTAAAGGGGAAATATTTTCGTATTTATTTTTAATTTCTCATAAAAGAAAGTATTATTTTTTTTTGCTTAAATTATCTGTCGAGAAAAATTTGAATAAGCAATGAAAAAAATTATGTCTGTCTGTATCCACGATCACTTAAGAACGCTTTGAGCTAGCGACTTGAAATTTAGTATGCTGATGTATTTTTATATTATTTTGGACTTTTTTTCGTATTTGATCAAAATCGGTTTGTGGGAGGGGGGTAAAAGGGGGGTTAAATTTTTGTTTTGGTCGTAATTTTTTTTTACAATAGAAGAAACATTTAAAAACGTTAAATAAAACTACTCAAAAAATTTTATCAACATTTTTTTCCAACGCCCCCCCCCCTCTAAGTGTTAAAAATTATTTTTAGACATAACTTTTTTATTATTTACAATAGAAGAATAATTTAAAAACCACATAAAAGGTGAAATAAAATGACATAATAAAATTATTTTTTTCTAAGCACCCCCCACTCTCCCCCAAAATGTTAAAAAATGTTTCTGGACATAACTTTTTAATTATTTACTATAGAAGAAAACTTTGAAAATCACCTAAAAGATTAAATAAAATTACACAAAAAAATTTAATATGTTTGGCCATGACCCCCTCTTTCAAAATGTAATCATTTATTTCTGGAAATAACTTTTTTAGTACACACAATAAAAGAAAAATTTAAAAACCATCTAAAAGGTAAAATAAAATTACACAAAATATAATAAATTTTTTCCAGACAAATCTTTTTTTATGACAAAGAATTCTCGCTCATTCGAGACAGCTGGTTTGGAAAAAAAAATGACGTTTACGCTTGTTAAACGAGATTAATAGTAAAACGTAAACAATTTACTAGCTAGAAATAAAACACCATAATTTTTGCATACGCTAAGGGAACGTTCAAGTATTACGTAACGCAAATTTTGATCATTTTGGACCAACACCCCCCCCTGTAACCCTGTAACGCTATTTTCCTATACCATTAACATGGGCGTAACACTCCAAAATCACCCCCCCCCTAGAAGCGTTACGTAATACTTGAACGTTCCCTAAGCCATAAATAAATAAATTGGAAACTACAGCATTTTAAAATACTACTCAAAAAAAATCTATAAATCTGTATGAATATTTAGACAGTAGTCCTTAATGCACAGAAAAAAAGGTTATCTTGGCAGAAGATAATAAATTATCTTGGATTTATATTATCTTAAATCGAGGTAATAATCTTCTTTTAAGATTATGTATCCACGGTTTAAGATTATCTGTGACTTTGGTTTCCTTTAATTATTCTCTTGGTAGAAAAATCCTTGTGTCAAGGATTTTTTCCACCTATGAAACCAAATTTCACACGATTAACAGAGTACGAAAGTATCATATTTCATAGGCGTGCGAAATAATATTGTCCATGTGTGAAATTTTTTCAAAATATTAACCATTCTATTAATCCTGGAACCTGACTGTGGGGTCAATATGATCTTGAATCAAGCAAATTATAATCTTAAATCAAGATTATAATTCTCTTCATTCAAGATTATATTATCTTAAACCAAGACTTAGTGTAAGATAATATGATCTTGTATAAAGATAATATAATCTTAAATCAAGATAATTACATACTTGGTTTAAGATAATATGATCTTAAATAAATGGTTTAAGTAGCTTTGATTTAAGGAAATGTCCTTAAATCTAGGACCTCAAATGCCAAGATCACGACGGACTTGGTCCAAGACAGTCATGGCGTTGAACATATCGAAAGCCATGGCGGCCTTGGTTCAAGATCGTTTTGCTCTGATTTAAGATATCCTTTTTTTCTGTGTGGGTTAATAAAATGTTGTTCTGAATGTTTCAATAAAATTTCAGAATATGTTCACCAGAACTTATTTTAATTATAATTGGCTAATATGAGGATTTAAAGTTAGTGCGGTCTTGAGAAAGTCAAAAACAATACTGAATACTAAATAATTATATACTTCTTTACTTCCTAGAAAACAAAATAAATTAATACTATATCTACTTGAGTTAAACAAGACATCACAAAATTTAATATCCTCTTGTGTTTCTGAAGATGAGACTAACTTTAAAGTCTTGAAATATGTATCAAACAATTATAATTAAAATAAGTTCTGTTAACTATATCCTGGAATTTTACTTACATTTACAGGTTCACGGTATCAATTAATATAGCTTAAAATTACCTTTTCTATTTTGCGTCTCTTATAAGCTCATTATCACACGCATTTTGCGTGTTCTTGTAGGCCCATAAGAGGTTGAGTTGGCAACAGACAATGCCTATCGCTTGACGTTTTCCGTGAAAATGTAAATGTCGCTTTAAATTTAATTTTCTACAAAATTTTGTGTTAGGTTATTTTTTACCGTGTTAAAATTGTGGCAAAATGTTAATTTCCATTCACTACTACCCTATAAAATATCAGCCCGTGTGCATTTACAATTCTTATTTGACTGGACTATTTGTAAAATTATCTGAAATAACCAGTCATCGGCGAATTTCCAGCGTTGACGCGAGGTTTTAAATATTTACATTTTTATTTATTTTTATATTGATTTTTTTTAATGATTCCATTTAAACGAGTAAGGTGGGAAAAAAATTAAAAATTAAAAACTTTCGCATTCTTAAAAGATAAAAATCGAATATCGGTTTTTTCTTCGAAAAACACCGATATATATACATATTTATAGTTATTATGTATGGTCAATATTGTTGTGTGTAACAAATAAGTCGTCAAATGTTTTGATTTAGTGACTTTTATAAAAATTTCCCTCATAATTCGGCAAAATAATGGTTGTCTCATATGGTAGCCATGTTACGACACTTATATAGATGGTATTGAATCTGTTCAGCGCAAATTTATAAAATTTTATACCTCAAAAATTGATGGAACATACCCTCCGAGAGGGTCTGATTTATCGTATTTGATGTCAAGGTTTGGATTTAAATTACTAAACACGCGAAGGAAGATATACTCGGTCACTTTTTTGTACAAGTTGCTACATAATAAAATTGATTGTAGTGATCTTTTGTCTCAAGTGAGGTTTTTGATTCCGAGTTCTACACGTCAAATGCCTATAACCTTTTTTAATGCTAGAGCCAATACTAATATTATATTGAAATCACCAATGTACATGTGCGAAAATTTTAATTCAATATCACCTAATTGTGATATAATTTTTTTTTAAATTAAGCGTTATTATTAGTTTAATAAGTTAATTATTAATTATTATATTTGAATGTCCTGTTAAGTCTGTACTGTTGGGCAACAATAAAGTTATTATTATTATTGTTAAAATTATTCCGTAAGCCTATGTTTCTGTGTTTATTTTCAACGTTGATGAGTCATAACTGAGTTTATGCCGACTACTGGAAATAAACTAAAAAGAAAGTTTAGGTTTATTTAAGGAATGCAATATTTATAAATCAATAAATTCTTCTTTTTTATGTAGACTTTAAGAAATACTACTATTACTGTTTTGTAGCATAAATCCGGAATTCCCAGTGGGTATTCCCCACTCGTCCTTTATTCCCCTAGAAACTATTTAATATCAAACCTGTCGAAATGAACACAATATAATTTATTTATCCAATACATACAGATAATAAGACAATTATCAGCTTTATTTTAAATAGATAAACTCAATAATAACCCCCGCGTGGCTTTTACTTTATTGAGTGGATAATTATTTATTTTACCCACTCAACTGTCACTTGTCAAATTATTTTCTTGTAAATGTCATTAAAATTTTTAATAAAAATATTAATTCCTAAGCTATTTATTGGATAAAACCTTGTATGGCACTCGAAAACTAACCTGCTTGGCTGACGCCTCGCAGATTAATTTTCTCATAGGCAATATCTTACTTTACCCACTAGTACCATAAATAACTATTATATACTTTATACTTAAAATACTTCTTGCACTTTAACAGCAGAAAAGTATTATTAATTTGCACCTGACAAATAAATGCAAAATCATTTTTTGTACAAAAACTTTAAAAAATGTCCGTTTTCTTGTCTGCAAGAATAATCCGATCCACTGTAAATTTTCATATGTAATTACACAAGAGGCTGAAAATTATGCGGGAAAAATTGACTGTTTTCATAAAAATTTGCTGTCTGGAAATAATTACGACCCCTGAAGTAATTATTTCCTTTGAGAGCAAGTAATGTCAAACCAAGTTTTATATTTTTATTATTTATATTTACGTTTTTAAGGCCATTTCAAGGTTAACTTTGATTTTTTTTTTAATAGAAACATATATATTTTTTTACTGCTATTAAATTCACCTCAAAAGTATAAACATCTTTTGTAAAAAACTTTTTTGATCGGACTTATATTTGCAGAGATAACACAGCCACACAAAATTAAAAAAGTTGGATCTCCAACGGACGACTAGTCAATTCCTATGTATTTTGAACCGCTGAATCCGAATCTGAAGTCGGAATTTGAAAGTTAGCTCCCATTTTCAACATTGCCTTAAAAAAATACTTTTCGCAATGATATGATATGTTTTTGAGGTTATGTGGAAAATGGGAGCTAGCTTTCAAATTCCGACCTCAAATTTGGTTTCAAGGGCTCAAAATGCATAGGAATTGACTAGTCGAGTCCGTCAGAGATCCAACTTTTTTAATTTTGTGTGGCTGTGTTATCTCTGCAACTAAAAGTCCGATCAAAAAAAGTTTTTTACAAAAGATTTTTATTTTTTTGAGAAGAATTAAATAGCACTAAAAAAATATATGTTTCTATTTAAAAAAACAAAGTTGGCCTTGAAATCACCTTGAAAACCTAAATACCGTAAAAAATAAATACGCCATTTTGTTTCCCCCATTAAAATAAACAACTTTTGTCTTAATAGAATCTATAATTTATTTGAGGCGTATATATATTTACAGTATTATTAGTTTGAGCCATTTCGCCTCAATGACTATTTATATCAATAAAAAATCTAAAACAGAAAATAAAATTAAAATGTTCTTATCAGGCGCACCTGAAAATTTCATTTTTCCTTCGGGAATTAGCTGACCGCCTGGCTATCGCCCCTTGGTCAGCTAACCTTCTCTCAGGAAATGAAACTTTTTCCACTTCAGTATGTAATATACTATTACAGGTTGAAAGCCATTTAGGCCACAGTGTTATTTTTTATAGATATGTAATTATTTAAATTTTATATAAAACTAAAATAGATAACAACTGTGTTAACATTGAGTTTACATAATAGTAGCACAGTGTCTTCATTTTGTAAATATGCCTAGGGCAATTTGTAAGTAGGTACATTTTCTGAACCATCCAAAGCGTTTGGCATAGTTGCCATAAAATTCTGCAGGCAAAACAAGAGATATATAATTAGATAAGCAATAGAATGATAGTTAAGGAATTAAGAAAATCCAAATAAAATAATACACTATAAACAAGTTAGAATAAATAACATCGGCCTAAAAATAAAATGAAACTACTATTTTCTCAACATAATAAGTATATACAGGGTGATCAATAATTGGCATGCCAAAATTTAAGAGGTGATTCTGCATACAAAAGAGATCGATTTTTCTATTTTTCCCAGAATCGAATCCCCAATTTATTTTGTTTATTTTTAAGACAGTGATTTAATAAAAAATGTGAATTTGTTAAAAACTGTAAAGTTAATTTTAATTAATTAATATAGGATTTTCTTTTCGTAATTCTACCATAATAATACTAAGTTATTAACTCGAGAGTTTGTTACTATAATAACCTTAAAAGGCATTTTATGTAGGTAATTATATTTAAGGTTAATTGTCAAAATGAGATATGTCAATATTTGATAATATACCTTGAATATAAAAAATTACCTATATAAAATAGCTTAAGATTACCATGGTAACCTTAAACTCTCGAATTAATAGTAAAATTACAAAAAAAAAATAATATGTTTGTGCAAAAATAGAATACAACAACAGTATTTAGAAAATTAACAATTTTAAGAAAACAATAAACTAATAAAATTTGACTTATTCTAAGGAAAACTAATGAATAGGTCTGGGTGTGCCTTCCTCTTTAATAAGATGGATCATTTTATTATCTCCAAACAACGCAATGAGATAAAATTGAAAACTGAAAGTTGGATCACCCTGTATATAAAGGTATAGGTATTTTAGGTTATTTCATATTTATATTTGCCGATTAAAAAAATTTCCGATTAAAACAATATTTATATTTATTTTTTAATTTACAAAGAAAGTGGGGCGGACTCAAAATTTTTTTTTTGACCTGAAATTTGATACAGAATTTTATTTTTGTATATTTTAGTTATTTTATTTTTTTTTTAATTGTATTTTAGTCGTGAATGTATACAGTTTCTAAAATCAGATATTAAAAAAGTACATGTACATTTTGTTTTATGTTACATAAATTATGTTTGTCTAAAATATATGACAAGACCATACATTAAAACAAACACTACTTAATATACACATAGATCTATAGATCTGTTAAATGTGAAACAATTCTGGGGTGCTTAAAGAACTGGTTTGACTTTAAATTGTTAAAACTTAATTACGACAAATCAAAATTTATAACATTTAGTATCAATGAAAATTCACAACCAGACATAGAATACCTATACATACACACAGAAAATTGTAAGAAACATAACTGTACATGCATTCAAATAAAAAGAACAAAGACAATTAAATATCTAGGTTTGACCATAGATTCTCATTTGCGCTGGGACTATCACATATTTGATTTATGCAATAAACTCCGAAAAGTACAATACTGTTTTTATATACTCAGAAACATACTTACAACTAAATTAATAAGAAATGTATATTTTGCAATTGTTCAATCACTGATCACATATGGGCTTTTAGCATGGGGAGGGGCTAAACCAACAATAAAAACCTATATATCAAGTATACAAAAAAAGATTATAAAAACCATTTTAAATAAACCGTTACGTTATCCCACGGAAAATGTATTTAATGACATAAATGTTTTTAATATACATGAATTATATGTTCTAGAACTATCAAAATATTATTTCAAAAACAAATCTGTTGTATATATTCCTGAGCACAGTCATAATACTAGATCACAAACTAATATTTTATCAACAGTTCCAAAAGCCAACAAAGTCATAGGACAAAATAATTTTTCTTATTATGTGCATAAATTCTATAATCTAATTCCAGAAAATCTTAAGCAAAACATATATTCCTATAAAACTTACATTAAAAAAATTAAATTATGGATAAAAAATACAAATATTAATCCAATATTAGAAAAACCAATTAGTTAAAAAAAATCAGAATGAGCGAACCGTTGATGCAACCGTATCTAAAATTAATTAACTAAAAGTAAAAAAAAAAACTTTCTAGTGACCACACACAAACTATTTATTAGCTTTCGTGGTCCTAAATGACAAATATATTTATCAGGTTCTTATAATTCCAAGTCTCAGAAAAAAAAAACCTAGTTAAATACAAATAAAATTATTATAATGATTTTATTATTATAACATTCCTTTATGTATCATATATATTGTACGATTATTGTATTCTGGAGTTATAATAAAACCCTATTCTATTCTATTCTATTCTATTCTGTTCTAAGCAACAAAATATTACTTGTGTTTAAAAGGTACATGTTCTTTTAAGAATTAAAACTAGAAATATTATATTTGATAAAAATATAAATGTACACGTAAAACATTTAAATAAAAAATTAAATTTAACAGAACTCGAAGATAAACATATTGTTTCAATAAACTGCCTGAAAATGTTTTTAAAGGTAAATGCAAACATTCATTTTATTTATTTATCCGTTTCTAATATGTATTTTCCAATGCACGATAAGGTTGTATTTAAGTTGCGGGTCATCTACTGACTTCCGCCGAAATGTATACAGAAATATTACTTTAAAAATGTGAATTTCATGCGCCTTAAAATGATGCATTAAAAAAATACACTTTCTTGCCCCCTTCTCCATTGTGTCCCAAAAATATAAAATATACACCAAAAATTAATTTGGGTTATAATGTTTACGTAATCTTAATAGCGATTTCTCCTGTTAGATTAGACAGGGACAAAAGTTCTACCCAAAAAGGATAGAAGACATACATACACTCCCACTTCCACCCAACCAAACAAATTCTGTATTTTTTTTTTGTTGAACAAATACAATGTTTACTTGGCCGGGCGAAAAGTGTAACTATATTATTTTTATTTTAGAAATTACTGGCGCCATCTTAATTTTAGTAGAATTATCTTATTCTACAGATTCACATTAGCTATGTTCGTTCGTGCCGCTCAGTGCTACACTTTCCGGCCAACCAAATAAATACTGTATTTGTTGTATTTATTGTATGATGTAGCACAAATGAGATAGAGATAGGGTAGACGTCTTTTGTTTCATAATTCTAGTTGTAGAGAGCTCCATTGAGCAGCTCAAAAGTTAAAGGGGGGTCAGACTTAAAGACACGCACTGTATAGCTAAATAGTAAGATAAAAAAAGAGGAATTTTTAACATTTTATAACAGTAGGTTAGTATGAACACGCATAACCTAATTTTGAAAAATAACCAGTATAATACAGTATATGACACACAGGCAATGCAAAATACCTGTAAAGTAAGTCAAGATAGCGGCGTAAAACGGAACTTGGAAATAAAAAATATGTTTCTACTACACTAGAATGCAACTAAATATGATAAACTTGTTATTAGAATACCTAAGAAGGTCGTAATATTCTATTATATTTAAATAATTAAATTATTACACCGCGGTGCACATAAAAATAAAAGGTAAATCAGGTCTATTCACGTGCGTAATCAATATTGGTATTTCAGAAATATTGGCAAAAATAGCATGCGATTTTGACCAGTATTGCTACCTGCGATATGGGCCAAAATCGCATGCGATTTTTGCCAATATTGCCAAAATAGCAATATTGTTTACGCACGTGAATAGACTTGAATCACGTAAAAGAACTTGGTTTGAATAATACAAAATATTGTATTAAGTATTAAAGAAACTTAAATGAAAGATGACAAGTAGATATTTATACTAATTATAATTGTTTAAAATACAAAAAATAACGAAAAGTATTTTTATATATGTAGCAATTATCTAAAATAAGTATCCTTCGAGGTAACACTTC
Source organism: Brachypterus glaber (assembly GCA_958510825.1). NCBI lineage: Eukaryota > Metazoa > Arthropoda > Insecta > Coleoptera > Kateretidae > Brachypterus > Brachypterus glaber. The sequence continues at coordinate 9,066,544 of OY294048.1, read as the reverse complement.
ATGTTAGACGAGGGGCTGACCGCGAGGAAATCAGGAGGAACTCTGGAGGAACTCTGAGGAACTCCGAGGAACTCCGGAGGAACTCCGAAGGAACTCTTAAGAAGTCAGAAAAAATTATTATTTATTACCCATGCCCATTAACGTTTTTATTTTCAAACTAGATGAGCTGTTACAAACACCTTATCAAAACATCCACATTATAAATATTGGCATATAGCTCGGGTGAGCTCACCCTGGTATTTGTTAAGTCACCTACCTTTGGGCGCCAATTTTTTTTTTGCAGGGGCGCCATGTTTGGTAGAAACCATCAGGCACAAAGCTTTTTTCTTAAAGTAAATTTTGGGGCGTCAATTTTTTTTTGTAGGGGCGCCAAGTTTGGTAGAAACTGTCAGGGACAAAGCAGCGTTTTATGTTGAAGGTAATTTTGGGGCGCAATTTTTTTTTCTGAAAGGGCGCCAAGTTTTGGTAGTAACCGTCAGGAACAAAGCAGCGTTTTATGTTGAAGGTAATTTTTTTTTGGGGCGCCAATTTTTTTTTGAAGGGGCGCCAAGTTTGGTAGTAACCGTCAGGGACAAAACTTTTTTTCATGAAGGTATTTTTTTGTTTGTAGGGGCGCCAAGTTTTGGTTGAAACCATTCGGGACAAAGCTTTTTTTTTGAGGGTGTCTCCCTGGGGGCTCAGCCCCCCTTAGATTTTGTTCTAGTTATGGCCTACAAGATTTCCCTGGCATTACGACCGACAGATCAACCGACCGATAGACCGACAATTTTTTTTTGCTCAAAATTGATTTATATTGACACGAAAAAAACACAAAAAATACGGAAAAAAATTGAAATTTTTTGCAAAAATAAAAGGCTCTTTTTGGAACACTATTTTATTGGTAGTAGTGCTTGTATAGCGGTAATTTCTACGGCTTCCCTTCCAGAGAGGAACTTTTAAAGAATACAAGAGGCACTCCCAAGGAACTCGGAGAAACTCCGAAGAACTCGGAGGAACTCTGGAGGAACTCCGGGGAACTCCGGAGGAACTCCGAAGGAACTCAGAGGAAATCTGAGGAACTCTTTGCAAAAAGGAACTCTTTTGTACAAATTTCAGACGCGGTCAGCCCCTCGATGTTAGATTTTTTTCTGTTTGTAGTCAGGTAGATATGAACATGGGATACTGTCAAAGGTTTACAAACTGTAATAAATTATCAATTAGTTTTGTTTTGTAGGACAGTCTAATTTATTAATATTTTCTTGACAGCAGAACCGTTGCATTAAATTTTATTATACAAAATAAGATAAAGCAACAACTACTGTATTGTCCTCTTTACATAAGTTAGGTATTAATTTGTGATATTAATTAACTAAGATTCCTGACCGATATGAATACAGTATTATGTCTAAGGTATAAAATAAATATTGGAATAATTAGGTACATAGTTACTAGATAACAAGGTAATTTTAGTCCAGTTCCCACAGCAGTCCGAGAGCTGGTGAACATTTTCAAAAATTTATTTTCTCCCGGCTAAATTTTACATATGAAGAGTGCAACTAACATAAGGGCCCTTGTGTTAGTTGCACTAGTTAGTTAGTTAGTTAGTTAGTTAGTTAGTTGCCCTAGGGCCTAACCCTCACTTTTTGTGAAATACGGGTTTTGCTTGAAATGGGTATTACTTAACGTACTTTATCGCTTTAGTTAATAAAAATTCCTAATATGTTACTAGAAGTGGCAAAAAATGTATTGGAAAATAAGGTTAGGGGTGAAAATTTTAATAATTTGTTTTTTTTTTGTCCCACCCAAATATTTACCGTTAACTGTTCTTATTCAAATAAAAGTTATGAACCTATTTAAAACTAGAAAAAAACAAGACTTAATTAAAAAAAAAACGGGTAGGTAAGGCTTTTTTATAAATTTGCTTTTTTTGTCCCACCCAAATATTCACCGTTAAGTATTCCTAATTAAAAAAGGCGTATGAACCTATTTAAGACTAGCAAATAGAAGATTTTATGCAAAAATAACCTTATAAGAAATGTGTGGGTTAGGCCCTTTTGATAATTAAGGGCATTGTTAAGGCCCTTATTTAAACTTTTTTTTGTTGTTGAAATCTACATAAAACGATGTAAACAATCACACTATCAAAATATAATTATTATTAAGTATAAATATCATTAGAAAAAAATTCACATTTTCTCTTTTCCTGTAAAATAGTAATTCTGTGGGTTAGCCCCTTATGTTGCACTCTTCATATAGTATACAGGGTATATTTTAAATAGGGTCCGAAATTTTAAGGGGTGCTCCTACATCATATAATCATATTTCTAAAAATGCTTTGAAAGTGGCTAAAGTGGTTTTTATTTAATAACACAGGAACCCTATGAGATATAGCAACGAGGTTTTGCTTTCAAATGATGTATCACGTGGCTACCCTTTCCACTTCAATTATCTGCCCACCCTTAAATAAAAATATATATATTTTAGAAATTTAGCTGTCGTGAAAAATGACAATGTATGAGTTACGGCTTGGTTGCTTGGGGGTATCGATATGTATTTAGCTGGGAGAAAACGACTTGTTGAAAATATTCACCATTAAACTATAGTCTACGGTAAATAGATTCTCTGCTATATTCTACGGAAGCAGTAGCATATTATGTACCTAAGCCGGAAAGTAAACTTTTCGGATCGGAAGAAGAGATGGACTCGCTCAATCAAAAAACGTTATCCTGTGTACAGTTGTCTTAAATGCTTTCAACCGGCCGAGCTCCTTCACTTCCAGTGTTTGGGACTTGCCCCAGAGGAACTTGGACGTAGCTGACACGAAATTTATTAATATTGACATTAATATGTTTTAGACGGAGAGGGGGCTGGAACCATTACAAAAAAGTGTCCCAAAATGTTTCCCAAAATGTGTCCCAAAATATGTGAAGATTTACGGCAAAAACTACTAGTGCGCTAAAAATGTGTTATGAAACGAGTGCTTTATACTATTTTTTTATTTTTCTCTAAAATTTAAAAAGACTTACATTTAAATTAATGACCGATTTAGGGATTTTTGTTGGCATTACAGTTTACACCATGCTTAAAATTCCAAGAACAAATGATATTTTGATATATTTTATAGTCATCCCTTCTCTTTTCACTGCAATTAATCAAGTCCCAATATTAACACGGGAAAAAATAACTAAACACAAAATTTTGTAGAAAATTAAACAACTTTAAAGCGACGTTGACATTTGCACGGAAAACGTCAAGCGATAGGCTTTTGTCTGTTGCCAACCCGAAAGAAAAAAAAGTGGAGACCTCCCATGGGCCAATAAGAACACACAAAATGCGTGTGATTATTTGCACGGAAAACGTCAAGCGATAGGCTTTTGTCTGTTGCCAAACCGAAAGAAAAAACAGTGGAGACCTCCCATGGGCCAATAAGAACGCACAAAATCCGTGTGATTATGAACTTATAAGAGACGCAAAATAGAAAAACATTATGAAACGCAAATAGAAAATATTATGTTTTCAGGGAATCAACGGGATCAATACTTACTGACAATTCAAATCATATTTAAATAATTATAATTAAAATATTATAGGTCATTATTCATGGTCAGTAACTATTAATTAATAATGATAATAATTTATTCCAAACTAATGTCACTAATAATAATTTTAACAACAATATAATTACTACTAATTCGATGTCATTGCTACTATAATTTTTAACGATCTGTCGGCATCTTCTGATCGTGTCGGGTCGAGATTTAATCTTAGGTTACACACTAGTGTGGGTTGAAAAGTTTTGTACCTGGTACATGAGTATATTTTAGACCACCTTCTCTTCCGGGGGTGACAATACCGCCCATTTATGTTTTTGTTTGTTTGTTTGTTTAACCTCGTAGTATTCTACTTAATTAGGCATTCCCTAAGTCCAGGACTTGTGTGGGCTAGTAGTAGAGGGAACCACCAGCTTATACTGACTTTTGAACCAGTTTTTATAGTGAGTGTCCGCTTCACTTATGCCTTCGCCAAATTTCAATTATTAATTAACTGAAAAAGGCAAATCGGCGCCAGTGAGAATCGAGCTCACGCTAGTTGTAGTAGACTTGTCATGTACAGACGCGGTAGACCACTACACCAATCCTTCTATAGTTATCTATAATATAGTGAAAACCAATTCCTGGGAAGTTGAAATTTTTCAAAGAAGTAGTTTCTACTTTAATTTGTTTAAAGTAAGGACCACATCCTTGCATAATTAAAACTTCCTAGGCACACCGGTCTGGAAACAATTTTTAGCTCAACTTTCAAATAATCCTATTTTTTTGGTCATAATTTAATAATTTAGACGCCATTTAACACAAACGTTCATAGAAACTTTTTGTCTCACTTTTTGACGTAAAATCTGAATATCTAAAAAAAAAAGTATTTCATCATCATCATATTAAATTTTCTTTTTACAAAAAACAATAAAAAACCATTTTAAAAAAAAATTTAAAAAAAAAAATATTCTAATTTTTTTTTTTTTATTTTTCAATTTTTGTAGAATTGATCCTTATAATAAAAGTAATTTTTCCTGAAAAAATTACGTTAATCGGAAATTTCTTTCAAAATTTTTCGATTTTTTTAAAAGTTTAACCTCCCATAACTTTTTTTATTTTTGGGGTGATTACTTTCAAAAATAATAGTGATCTTTCCCTTATAGAACTTGATTTTTCCTGAAAATTTCAAGTCGATTGGATTATTTGTTCTTGAGTTATCGTGTCTACAAAAACGTGACATCGGACGGACGGACAGACGGACAGACGGACATTACAAAAAAAAGGTGCTTATTTTTTCATGAAACAAATTTATATCCAAGAATTTTTTGTCTAGGACGATTTTTGATTTTTTTTGAAAATTCAAAACTACCGTATAATATTATTCTAGCACAGGCGCTGTGAATAATATAATATACAGTGCGGTCCAAAAGTCACCCCCCCCCTCTTAACTTTTGAACGAGTTGAGATATCGATTTCATATTTAGAACTCTTAAATAAGACAACTTAAACTATCTTTAAGCATATATTTGATACTTTTATCTCTTAAAATGTAGGCAGGGGGGCATGGGGGGAAAATTTTTTAAATGGAAAGGGGGGTCGTGTGATACATCATTTTAAAGCCTTTAAAATTCTCTATATAACCATACATTTTTAAATTTTACATAAACATGTTATTTAAGGTTTTGATTTTGGTTTTTCAGTTTTTTGTGCTAAAAAAATAAATTTTTAAGTTTTTTTTTTGTTAATTTTTATTTATGTCAACTAAAATTAGTTGAAAAATATAATTTACTTTTATGAAATTAGGCATTTTAATTTTAAAAAATTGTTTGGATTTTTTAGAGAAATTTTGACAAAAATACCCATTTTCAACCCTATTTTAAACCCAAAAAAAAAATGTTAAAAAAAAATAAAAAATAACAGTTAAATGGAGAATTTTATAAGCTTTAAAATGATGTATCACACGGCCCACCTTTCCATTTAAAAAAATGTCGCCCCATGCCACCCTGCCCACATTTTAAGAGCTAAAAGTATCAAATATATGCTTAAAGATAGTTTAAGTTGTCTTATTTAAGAGTTCTAAATTTGAAATCGATATCTAAACTCGTTCAAAAGTTAAGAGGGGGGGGGGGTGACTTTTGGACCGTTCTGTATAAACTAAAAAAAAAGAAAATATCGAATGTAAGACAAAAAAAAAGTCTTTCGCTTCACCCTATAACACAGTGCACAGCATCAATGTAATATTATGTCACATAATTTATGTGCCTTAAGGTCATTAAACCGGAATATTTTATTTTGAAATACTGAAAAATTAAAAATTAAATGTCGAGAAAATAAAGTTGTTATGAAAGTATTTGTGGTTGATACATAGAAAAGGAAAGAGAACCATTAGTCCAGCCTGCGCAAGATTATTTTGTGACAGAACGGGGCAGCGAAATGACGTAACGCAATATATCTGACCTTGCGCAGTACGCATCTCTATCAGCTGTGAAATGCTGTCGGTCGTAAAACAATTCATCACCCCAGTATTCATTTGTCTTATCTCCAAAAATCCCCCAGTAAAAATCTTAAAATGTCCAAAAATAGAGATATGGCAAACCAATACTGGGGTGACGAATTATTAGTAGTTTGTTTATACTGTCAGTACTGTCAGATCGTCGTTTATTTCTGTTCATTTTTCGACTTCTACTGTGTTTTAATTGTTGTTTTGCTGCATTTGTTTATAACTTTAAACCTAAGCTGTATTGTTGCTTTATGAAGAGCAAAGGGTCAATCCCTGGTGTACTCAAAGTAGGTGTACAAAATCCCGAAACTCAAACACACCTCGAAAAATTCTTATAAAATAATTTAAAAAAACTATTTCGACGTTTCTTCGTAGATATTTATTGTTTTTTTGTTGAATTTTTTACAATTTTTATTTGACACACAAAACTAAGGTTAAAAAATACTCGTCAAAAACAACAATAGTAGTGCGCATGTGCAAGTTTATCTCAGATGCGCTAGGCACATTTATCACACTTTTCCGCAACGGCTTTGGAGGTCTTTCCTTGTCTATGGGTTGATAGCTATAATAAATAATTAAATATCATTATTATTACAAGTATCTTTAATCAAAATTATACACACAGAAAAATATTGTCTTAAATCAAGAATATATACCGTGCGATTATAAAGTGCCGAACACTTTTGAATGCAAAACTGGCATTAGCGATGAGTAAAATGCAAGAAAGCTGTGTGCGTTTTACTGGCCACGGAGCTGTTGTACGTAGCAATCACATGGACTTGTCGCGCACAACTCTAACGAGGCGTGGCTTCAAACGAAGAGTATTTTCTTTTCAAACTGTTCGGCACTTTATAATCGCACTGTATGGTGATTTGTATATAACGAACGAATATATTCTTCTTTCATGCATAACATATTCTTATCATTTCATATTTGAAGCAAAATTTTGCTTTAAAGGAGAATTTATTCTGTTCGTTATATCCAAATCACACATTCTAGATTTAAGACAATATTATTTTCCCCAAGGAAAGTCTTGCGTTAGTAAACAAAATTAGAAAAAAAAATATTGTTTTTTTTTACGTTTCCGGACGTTTTATATCCATATCTGTCGGTCTGTGTCTCCGGGAAATTTGTGACCACGATAACTCAAGAACGCTTCGGGTTAAAGACTTCAAATTTGGACCATAGGCTGATTATCCAAATTTCTAGGCTGGGATTGTTTTTGGTAAAAATCGTATTGTCACTTTTTTTTTTGAAAAAAAAATGTTGAAAAACTTTTTTTGCAAAGTAGATTTTCCTAGATTTTGCTCTTTAGGTAAAAGGTTTTTCATTATACCGGAACATCTTAATTTGAAATACTTAAAATGTGACAATTTTAATATCGGCATAATGAAGTATTATAGCGACGTATAGCGAGATTTTAATTAACGATTAAGATAAAAAAAATCTCTTAAAATAACTTTAAATTAATTGTATCCTTAATTACGTCGTTTATTTTTATTTAGATTAAGGATACCTGATAAAATTTCATTTATAAAAATACCTGTTTTGACAAACCAAACTTTTTGGTAAATTATGAAATTACAGATTAAAGCATAATAACAAAATGCCATAATATGCGCAAGGCATAAGACATAAGACTATCCACTCGCTATCATTACATAAGCGCATAAGATTTGTTGATAGACGATAAAAGAAGAAGAACACGAACATACGCAAATTATGTCATTATACATTATACGTTATGTTTGGTTATGCAAGCCTGTGGATGGCGCTTTAAGGCCTATTCAAAAGCTTGCATAAGAACATAAAACATAAGAATGCGATGCCGTGATTGGATTACAAGAAACATGGCCACACCTCAAGCTAATCACGGCATCGCATTCTTATGTATTACGTTCTTATGCGAGACTGTGGATATGCCCTTAGCTAGAAGAAATAGACGTATGTACACTGGTGTACAGTAAAAAAATATATTAAGTAATATTACTTTATAATGTAAAGGATTTCGTTTAGGTAGGTAATGGAAAAAATAAAATCCTTTAGGTAATAAAAAAGTAAAATGATTCTTATCAAAAATTTGTTGCCTCCCCAAGCCCATCACTTATATAAACAAGTTAACCTAAATAAAAAATTCTTAAACTGTTAAAACGTTCTTTGTAGCTCAAAACTCGAGAAACTGAACTTATTTTCTCGATTTTTATGACGAGAAATGGTTAATCTTGTCCTGACTATTTTTCGTCCATCTTGTTTCGTCTCCTATCTTGTCTATTCTGTCTCGTCTCCTATCTCGTCTCACTTGTCTCGATTTTGAAGACTCTCTAAAAATCCTACACATATAAAACACGTGTTGATTTTTTTCTATACAAGATTATTACTGCTTTACTTTATTGGGTAAAAATGTAGAAAAAAGTTTTTTAAGTGGAAGTTTTATGAAAAGTTCTAAAATTTAATCAAGGGTTTCGAGAAGTCTCCATTGTTGATGAAGAGCTTCAACGATGTAACTCTTGTCTTTAAACTACTTTCTTGTCTTGATTTTGTTCTTGAAATCAAGACAAGGCGAGAATCTCGATTTCTCGATTCTTGTGAAACAAAAATTTGCAGAAAAAATTCTATTTAAGAAAATAAAAAAATCAGTTCAATTAGGATTTATGCCAGATTATAATATTTACGCCTACGCTAGAATAGTAGTTTCGAATTTTCAAAAAATTTCAAAAATCGTCCTAGGCAAAATATTCTTTTTTTTTTTTAATTTCCGTTCACCTCTGATGTCACGTTTTTGTGTGCACGATAACTCAAGAACCAATAATTCGATCGACTTGAAATTTTCAGTCAAAATTAAGTTCTATGAAGGGAAGATCCCTATTGTTTTTGAAAGTAATCCCTCCAATAACAAAAAAGTTATGGGGGGGTTAAACTTTTAAAAAACTCGGAAAAAGCTGATTAAAGTAACTTTTTCATGAAAAATTACATTTATTATAAGGATCAATTCTGCCAATTTTTAAAGTAATCCCCCCAAAAACAAAAAGTTACAGGGTGTTTTTTAACTTTTTAAAAAGATTAAAAAAAAAACTATAATTTTCATTTTTTTTTAATTTTTCGTTTTTTAGCAAAAAGAAATAAAAAAAAAATATAATTTTTTTTTTTAATAAAAGAACATATACTGTGAATAGTATAAAATGGAATGCGTAGCATTACATATCTTCACGGTTTGTTTAAAAATTATGTTTGAGTAAACTTCAGCTATCGACCTTTTTCTGCTTAATGATTCTAAATTGTTTTCAACAAAAAGACCATTCATACATAGTTGTGGGCGAGTTAAACGACTTTTAATTTTCGAGCAAGTGTACGTCGGGTTTAATGAAAAGTGTTAATTACATAAAAGAGCAGAACCAGTTTCACTCAATGTGACTAGGAGGTTTTAGCGATATATTTAAGACAAAACCACGTAAGTGTCATTTTCAAAAGAATGCAGGAAACGAGCACGATAATTATATGCTTAGTGAAGAGCGACGCAATATCATAGTGTCTCGTAAAACGCAAAGTTTAAATTAAACTTCGAATTTTCGTTACTTGATGAGAACTTACTAAACAGGTCACTCCTAGTCAGGGAGTGTGCAGAAGCCTTGAAAGAGTTAGCAAGGACCAAAAACGTTCAACTGGTATGGGTACCGGGTCATAGTGGAATTCCCGGAAACGAGAAGGCAGATGAACTTGCAAGACTCGGATCAGGGATGGCCTGCACGGGGCCGGAACCCATATTACAAGGAAGAAAGTAAAACCGCTCTCGATGAGTGGGCTTATACCAAGCTAAAGAAGCAATGGAGGGCGGTCGACGGTTGCCGGCAAGCTAGGGACTTCCTGGCTGGCCCAAGCAAATCAAAGACCGACTGGTTGCTGGAAAAAGGAAGAACTGCACTCAGACAACTTGTGGGGGTCCTCACGGGCCACTGCAAGCTAAGGAAGCACCTGGCAACAATGCGGATTCTAGAGAGTCCGCTATGCCCAGATTGCGGAGAGGATCAAACATCCTCTCATTAGCCGAGTGTGTCAGATACGACAGGATCAGGTTGAAAGTCTTTGAAACTCAAAGACTCAACCAAGAGGCACTAAGAGATCTCCCCTGAGCCAATATCCTGACCTTTATTGAAAGGACGGGCAGGTTCAAGGAGGACTCAAATTAGTAAATGGTTGGGATTGCCTGGGGTGCCAAAAAGGGCCAGAAATGGCCTAGTTGTCCGGCTTTGGCCAACCCAAAAATTTACTACTACTAAACAGTTTAGTTTTTTTTTAAACAATTTGGTACCGTTTAAAATAAAAAAGAGCCTGTATACTAAATTTGAACAAAATCGAAAAAAATGAATATTATATGCGAAATCAGCGGTATCAAAAATACTCGTATGCAAAAATTTAGATTTTCGTCCATCTTTTTTTTTTCTCAGCCCACAGTGCACTGTAAAAATTAGATCTTAAATCAATACTTTCGACGCAGGTGTAACACTAATGTAGGGTGTACAACTGTATTGAAAATCAAAGCGACTTTATTTATATATAAAATTGAGAATAATACTTGCAAAAATATATGTAAAAATATGGATTGCTCTTCCGATAAGCCACTACGCATGTATGACGATGTTAGTGAAGACACCGCTCTAAAGAACATGTAGAACACCTTGCAAGGTGACATATTTTGCTTGCGTCGTTTTGCCAAGGTTGTCTCGACATACCTGTCGCATAAGATATTAGATTCCGCGTATTTTTACATAAACCGTTATTCGCTACATGACTGGAATAAGAATAATTAAAATGTCCTACTAATAGCCCCATAAAAGCCTAATGATTCGACATAAGATCATGTAAATATACCGTATAGATAAGAGTAAACCTGATACTATTTATAATATGATATTAATTTCGTTAACTTTATTTATTGATCTCAATTAGGTAACTTATTTATTGGAAAATCTTTATTTATTGGGCCTAATTAGATAAATTATTTATCAAGAAATGTTTGCGATTCTTTTTACACTCTTCGCAGTCATATAGCTAAAAGACTGATACGTTTTTATATACAGAGCGGTCCAAAAGTTACCCCCCCCTCTTAACTTTTGAACCAGTTGAGATATCGTCTTCAAATTTGGAACTTTTAAATAAGACAACTTAAGCTATCTTTTAGCATATATTTAATACTTTCAGCTCATAAAATGTGGGCAGGGGGGCATGGGTGCACATTTTTTTTAATGGAAAGGGGGGTCGTGTAATACATCATTTTTAAGCTTATAAATTCTCCATTTAACTCCATATTTTTAAATTTAAAAAATAATTTTTTTTGGGTTTAAAATGAGGTTGAAAATGGGTATTAATGTCAAAATTCCTCTAAAAAAAACAAATAATTTTTTAAAAATGACTAATTTCATCATAAAAAAATGTTAATATACTTTTAAACTAATTTTAGTTGACATAAATAAAAATGTATATAGAAAAACTTAAAAAATCGAATGTTTTAGCACAAAAAATTGAAAAATCAAAACCTTAAAAAACATTTTTAAAAAAATTAAAAATGTTAGTTTAAATAGAAAATTTTATAAGCTTTAAAATAATGTATCACACGACCCCTCTTTCCATTAAAAAAAATGTCCCCCCATGCCCCCCTGCCCACATTTTAAGAGCTGAAAATATCAAATATATGCTAAAAGATAGTTTAAGTTATCTTATTTATGAGTTCTAAATTTGAAGTCGATATTTCACTCGTTCAAAAGTTAAAGGGGGGGGGGTGACTTTTGGACCGCACTGTATATATAAAAATGTATATAATAAACCGAATTGGTCCGAGGACCGTCCTTTGAGGTACGCGTATGTGTATTTTTTACAAAAACTTTCTGCCTTCTTTGTTTTAAGCAGCTTTTAAAAAGCTTTAAAGCTTCTTCACGAAATCCATATTATAAGTTTTTAGGTAACAGTTTGTGGTAAACTGTGTCGAAAGCTTTATCAAAGTCGATGAACACGTACAACGAAGGTATACCTCTATCTATTGAATTATATAGGGGGATGAATGGGACATATTATTAAATGGGACAGTGCCTATTTCTGAACTATGCTTTGTATTTTTTTACCATGATTAGATCGCCCTAGACGTTCAGTAAAGCTGGGTTTTTGACAAACTTTTACCCGGCTTGGTTTTAAATATTTTAATGTAATTACTCCTTTTGGTTGTATTTTTGACTATTATAATAGTTGGCGCATATACAACAAATAAGAATTGTAATTAACAGTATATTTATTATATTAATTATAGTTTTGTTTTATCAGTGTAAATATTGTCGTCTGCGAAACGTATACTATGGAATAGGAAGCAATACATATTTGCCTGACTGGTTTTCCTAATAGTATTATGAGGAAGACACGGAAGAATTTTCCACATTCCATATAACTGCCTATAATTATTAATCAGACTAGTGTTGCAGGAAAGAATATTTTTTACTTTTCTATGGAAATGCAATTGAATATCTTTGCAACTAGCTCTTATATGTTTTCTGGTAATTAACACTTTTTCTTGTCAACAAAATACACAAAGTTAAAAACTAACATGAACTATTTTTGATACAATGTAACGATATAAATCGTCACTTTGTAATATAGCAAGGGTTAATTAAACTATTCGTTTACTTACGTTATAATTTATGTTTATTTTGTATATAAATAGTTACGTACGTACAGAACTATTTTGTATCTGGGACTATTTTGTAGCAGGAACTGAATTCTAACCATATGAGTCTCTATTCCATAGTTCTACCTGAAAATAACATAAAGAAAACATAATTAGAATATGATTTTTAATAATAAAGAATCATATGACTTATTTCTCTATAGTGCATTTGTCTATGGACTTACCTGGTTTTTATATGTTTCAGAGTCTATTGAGGGTTGGATTTCACTGGCTTTCATCTGTAGCTTGTTTCTCCTGGAAAGTTTCGTATGCTTATTCCTTCGGGATAATCCAGAATTTGTTGAAAATAGTTTGCTGGAACTGCTCACTTAGATTCAGTATTTTGTTTATACTTAGTTCACAGGACACTTAGTATTCTGTTCGTATTTTTATTAGTTTTGCTGATAAACAATAAGTATTGTTTATATTTGTTTCTTAGAGTAATATTTTGAGGTTAGATATCACTAATACGGATTTATTAGGAAATATTCTTTTGTTATTATCTTTGATGTAGTTTTCGTTACCTTTATTAGGAATCCTATACGGTAAAATTGTAGTTGATAATGACTTGCATAGATGTCGCTAATAGTTCAGAAATAGGATTTTATTTACCTGAAGGGTTCATACTAGTGAATAAGGTCGATTTTCGCTCCTTCTTGAAGCAACTCGAATACAATGGTGGTGTCATTTTGACGAGTGTTTATTTTCTGTAATCATCGAAGTAATCCTTCATGTATTTTTATTTAAAGTTAGTGAAAATGAATATTTAAACAATGCGGAAGATATTGTAACTGTTATTTTCTACAATTACGCATTTATAACGTTTCGATGGACATCGAAGACTTAGTATGACATGTAAGTTACGTTTTTCTGTTTCTTAGAATATTTCTGAGATATAATTATTGTTTTAGCACCATTAATTAATTACCATTAATTACTCACCATTTCTATACCATTAATATGGAATTACATTAATTTAAGTTGAAGTTTATTTTGGTATATTTGATATACAAGTTCTCCGCATGGAGTGATGTTCTGTTGGAACATGGTTCTGTAATTTTCGGCATAGATAAATTCTATGTAACCGTCTAGCAGACAATTTTACATTGGACATAATTTTCAAAAGTATATTTTATCCCGGACAACATTTTCAATCGTACATTTTATCCTGGAAGATGATTTTTCCAAAGTAGATGGGACAGCCTATATTTTTTTTTCTTTCATTTGAGAAATGAATTCATCAGCATAGGGGAGACTTGTACAGATGGAGACGATGGAATTCATACCTCATGGATTTTGCAGAAACCAGCTAAGTACTCATTCTGAAAACTTTTGAAAGCAATATTTCATATTTTTAAATTCTTTTATTTCAATATTCTTATAACTGTAAACTTTATCAGATCTGATTTAGTATTGATTAATACTATATGCCCTTCTGGCTTTTGTTCATTTTTAGGTACTTATTTTTTTTAAAACATTTAATCTCATTTATTAATTATTAAATATCATACTTTTGATTAAATGATTTCTAATTTAAGCATGACTTTTATACACTGCAAGAAATGATTGTTGTTTACATACATTTCTTGGTGCTTGCTGAACTTCATGTTTTCTTTATACATTTAAGTCGAATGATTTCTGAATTTAGTAATTTTTATTAAGATTTCTTTAATTATATCTTAATATAATTACACATATTTTTTATATATATTAATACATTACTTGATGTGCTTTCATTAAGTTTATTTATAATAAATTTCTCAAATGAATTATCTTATTTTATTTAGGGGTTATATTTTCTCAAACTGAAAAGCTTAAGTATTTACACTAGGTTGTTACTTACCTAAAGGAGTAAAAGCTAAAGTAACTGGCGCCCCTAACAACATTAATCAATTCTTTCTATTTTTCCCTTGCCCATACCCATTGCTCCGCTGTCAAAACTAGCCGTTGGCAGTGAACGTATTAATTACGGTACAACAAGTATAAAAATATTCAATATAAACATATTTAAGTTTCTTTTAAACTAGTCTAGCTCTTATATGTTTTCTGGTAATTAACACTTTTTCTTGTCAACAAAATACACAAAGTTAAAAAACTAACATGAACTGTTTTTGACAAGAGTATAAAAATATTCAATATAAATATATTATTCTATTTTGCGACTCTTATAAGGTCATAATCGTGTTCTTATAGGCCCATAAGAGGTCTGTACTTTTTGTTTTTTTGGGTTGGCAACAGACCTTGCCTATCGCTTGACGTTTTCCGTGCAAATGTCAATGTCCCTTTAAAGTTGAATTTTCTACAAAATTTTGTGTTTAGGTTATTTTTACCATGTTAAAATTGTGGCTTGGTTAAAGAGAAGAGATGAATATAAAATATATCAAAATATCATATAGTGTTCTTAGAATTTTAAACATGTTGTAAACTGTAATGCCAATCCAAAACAAAAATCCCTAAATCAGTCATCAATTTAAATGTAAGTTTTTTTAAATTTTAGAGCAAAATAGAAAAAATTGTATAAAGTATTCGTTTCATAACACGTTTTTAGCGCACTACTACTTTAGAAAACTCGTCGGAAGCGGCTCGTTTTTTAAACTTGTACTCGTGCGCTAAAAACGTATGTTATGAAACTAGTACTTTAATATACTATTAAGTTTCTTTTAAACTTATTTAATTAATGTAATACAAGAAATTTTATTATTCAAACCAAGCACTTTAATGCGATTCAAGTTTTAACTTATAACAATAATTATTGGTCTAAGTATTAAGGAATCATTCTGCTTTAGATGCTCCAAAAAAAGGGCTATTTTTGTTAATTTTTTAAGAATGTATCATCATAGATATTGACATAAAATTTGCCGTTTGGGCTCCAGGAAGAAAAAAAGAAAAATAGCAATTTTTACGAGTTTATTGATACAGCTTACAAAAATTGCTCAAAATGTCTTCCACGTCTTTCAATATATGTGTATACACTACTTTTTTGGTGCTTGAGGGTAATTTAACCCTCTTTGTGGGGGTGGATTTTCATAAAATCCAAGGGTGATACCCCTTTACGTGTTTTTTAACTTTCATATTACAGAAAAAAGTTTTTTTTTAATTTTTTAATTATTTTTTATTTTTTAAACAATTAAAAATTGGATTTGATGAAAATCCACCTTCACAAAGAGGGTTAAACTACCCCCAAGCACAAAAAAAAGTAGTGTATACACATATATTGAAAGACGTGGAAGACATTTTGAGCAATTTTTGTAAGCTGTATCAATAAACTCGTAAAAATTGCTATTTTTCTTTTTTTCTTCCTATTGAAGGGTGTGGAAGACATTTTGGGCAATTTTTGTAAGCTATCAATAAACTGGTAAAAATTGCTATTTTTATTTTTTTCTTCCTGGAGCCCAAACGGCAAATTTCCGCATAGGGGTTTATAAGGCAAACTTGCTTATTTTGATACCCTCTACAACCCCTATCAGTTTGTCATTTATTTATTTATTTATTTATTTACGGATATCCTTTTTACAAAAATTTATGAACAATATAATTAAACATGTTATATGGTAACTATAATACTTAACTGGACACTTATAATTAATATAATACTCTTTTAATGTTATTTTTAAATTTATTTAAAGTTAAATAAAATCTATCACAGTCATTGATTGTGTTTATTAAATTGGTCATTCTACATAAAAGAGTGCATTCCATAATTTGTTCGGTGAAATGGAACAAAAAATTAATTATTAAACCTAAGGTTTGCTAATGGAACACAGATAGAAAATTGTGAAAGAACTGGTGGACATTTTATTATGAAGTGAAAAACTTTGTAAATAAACATAATATCGTAGTATGAACGACGTTTCTCCAATAGAGGCAAAGTAAAATAAGTTAACAACTCGTTAATGTTGCTATTGGTGTAGTCAATGTTATTTTTGAAACACAGTAATCTAATAAAATTTGTTTGAATATTTTCTAAACGTAAAATATGGGTTGTATAAGGGCATATCCACAAGCTCGCATAACACCATAGGACATAACAATGCGATGCCGTGATTGGCTTGATGTGCCGCCATGTATCTTGTAAGCCAATCACGGCATCGTAATTCTTATGTTTTATGTTCAAGCTTGTGGATAGGCTTTAACTTGGCGACCAAATCAACGACCCGTATTCTAGACCTGACCAAACAAAACTAGTGTATAAAACAATTAGACATCGTGTATCAGTAAACGTAGTGGTGTATATCGTTTATTAAACCCTAAATTTTTATTTTCCTTAGTAACTATCTTATCTATATGATCAGTAAAATTTAATTTGGTATCAAGGTAAACACCTAATCTGCCTTTCTAAGCTGAAAGGTCCTATCTGTGTATGTTAAACCTATGTAGATAGGACCTTTCAGCTTAGCACGGCAGTAATAATCTTAAATAGAAAGTATGAAGATTCTTTGGGCATGAATAAGAAGAATAAACTAATTTTAGCATATAATTTATAAATAAAATATTAAAAAACTATTTTAAGTGGACACATTGTCCCTTTCGCTGTCAAGAATTTGGATAAGGGGAAGTGATTTCAAGAATACTAATGTTTACAAAAAGTAAAATTTGACTCAGATGGTAAAAAGGCATAACACAGCTGTTGCCCTAACACCCTTTATAAATTGTCTGCCTATTTATCAACCTAGTACAATAGTAAGACAAAGAACTACAGCCAGGCACAGAAAAATGTGTAAAAAGCTTCTCTAAATAAATATAAAAAGCCTAATTTATTATATCATAGCATAGCATTACAAATAATATTCAGTAATTAAACTACAATTACATTTTCTGTGTGCTTAGCATAAACGCAGTAAATCAAATTAGCAATACAATCAATTTATTTAAAAGCTGTCACAAAAATACCGATTATATTGTTATTTTGATTTACTGCGTTTCTGCTATGCAGAATAGAATTCCCTCCCTTTTCTCGTGACCACTCACAAATATTAAAAAATGTCTCCCTCTAGGGCACGCTTTAAAGCAACCAATTTGTACTTCCTCTCGTGAAAAAGTATTTTTATTTGTTTTTTCTTTTACGTGCTCCTGGTATGCAAATGCAGGATAATGTCTAACAAACAACCAAACGTTATTTCTAAACAAAATATGGGTTCATATAAAATAAACCTACATCAAAACTTAGTAGGTACATATTTACAATTTCGGGAAACTCTTTGTTTGTTCCTTTACTAAGCCGGATACCTTTCTTGAACACAATACAGTACGGATGTACATGTATGTGCAAACATATATTTACCTCTCAATAATAACACAGGTCAACATGGTTTAGTTGTTGGAAAGCTAAGGGTCATTTCCGAAGTAATTCCTGCGTAGAATCTGAATCCGCGGTCAGAATTGGCCCATCACGTCAGGATTTTGAGATATTTGAGGTTATGCACCCGAAAAATGGCGTTTTTTACTACTTTTGAGGTTATGTACAGGATGCAAAAAAATTTTTGGTCTGTCTCTCCAGTTACATCATTTAGTACCACACTTACCCTTTAATTTAAGAGTTCAAGAGATCAATTACGATTTTTTTTTCGCAAAGTATAGCCATAATACGAAAAATCGCTTGAGTCGATCATCAAATTGGAACGTAAATGAGTAGCCGACCAACGTAAACGAAGAGTGATGTTGACTGAATTTTTATCGCCAACAATTATATAATTATATAATGTAAACTAAACACATTTTTCAATATTTACATGTTTTTTGCAAATGTTAATCCGCCATTTTAAATACGCCATATTGAAAATGCAAATTTTAATTTTCCGACTTTATATTCGTTCTCAGTGACCTCAAAAACCCCAAAGTGAAAATTTTAAAGAGAAATTACACAGTAAAAAATTATTGTCTCAAAGGCTTAATGCAAATGCTAATGACGTCGAAGGGATATATTTCGTAACTTCGAATAGCCATAACTTGGCGAAAAAAAAAATAATAATAAATCAATGTCAATGTCAAAGTAAAATTTTTATTTATTTTTCAAAATTAATGGTTTTGAAGCTGTTTTAAATATAAAATTTGGTTTGGGTGATTTGGAGGAATGTAAGAAGGCCGCAGTATTGAAGAAAGATAGGGAAGATGATGGTGTCGAAATTTATGTATTAAAATTTTTTGGTGATTTGTTTTATGATGAAGAAGAGTAGCTATTAATAGCGAAGAGTATCTATTCTAAATTATTGTATTATTAAACTAAATTAAATTGTTTGATATTTACAAATTTAAAAAATCTATATAAAATATTTTACTATTCCTTAAAACGACTTTTGTTTGATTAACGCAGTCGTCCCTCCGAAGTGACTGATCGATTTCGTGCTTTTTAGCACTCTTCAGAGCCACATATCGGTAGTAAGGACAACTACGAAAATCAAATCCTTTCCATATATCTCTATATGGAGTTTAAAAATCGTTGTAAGGAATAGTAAAAACAGCTAGCGACATCTACTGCTATAGGTTCTTGAAACCAATAACTGCTTCCTTTTTTGGACTGTCGATAGGTTTATCCAGTCTCTGCTTTTAGCAGTACATGTCGCTAGCTGTTTTTACTATTCCTTACAACGATTTTTAAACTCCATATAGCGATATATGGAAAGGATTTGATTTTCGTAGTTGTCCTTACTACCGATATGTGGCTCTGAAGAGTGCTAAAAAGCATGAAATCGATCAGTCACTTCGGAGGGACGACTGCGTTAATCAAACAAAAGTCGTTTTAAGGAATAGTAAAATATTTTATATTGTATTATTGTCAGTCGAGTATCGTATAAAATACCACCTATTAGGTGGTCCGAGAAAGACTTTAAAAATAAACTAAACTAAACTAAGTTTGAAATTGTAAACATTGACAATGTGACATTTTCCTCTTCGCGCATGCGTGAACTCGGTATTTAGATTATCAAAATGTGAGGAGCGGCTAATTGTAGATTTAAATGCCGAGCTCACGCATGCGCTTAGGGGGCAATGCCACATTGAAAATTTTACAGTTTCAAACCTAACCTCCGTTAAATTCGTTGCTTCGTTGATTTTTATTTTTTTGCGATAAATAAAAAACAAAAAATGATAGGTAAAATTTTCTTTCAGGTTATTGATCAGCATAAAAATGCGCAACTTTTTTCTTATTTAACCGATCTTGTATCTCTTATAATAACTGAGATACCCATGCATGAGGTCGGAAAACGGACACCCTGTATAAAAAAGGGAGGTAGTTTGTAAAAATACTTAAAACGTTTTAGAGAAATAAAAAAATAGGCTGCTCTTAACCAGTCTTGAGACCGAAAACTTCATCGTACGACGAGGCAGCGCAAACCAAACATAGAGAGTTATCCGCCTGTTGTGAGAGACTCTATATCTGTACCAGATATTTTAATAAAGCTGACCCCGGCTACAACAGGAATGCTCACACAAAAAGTATATAGTTAGGCATTTGAGACGTTATCAGTGTGTGGAAACAGGTTGATTTAGAGATATGTTTAAATTTAAGATAGTATGTATGCGGTATAAGGGAATGTTTGTATATCGTAAATTGTATGTAGCAATTCTTTCAGACAGACGCGATAAAACTACACTCCATTCACGTTAACTACCGTTGCAAATGGCCGACTGAAACGGTAGTATTGATTCCTGCAAAAGCAGCCTTGTGTCGTTAAGTTTTTTAAGACCAAGCAGTAAAAAATATGCTAAAAAATAAAAAAAAGATTTTTCCAAATATTTTTTTCGGAATCAACATGATTATACCTGCATTTAGAATGTCAAATAAAAATATTGTTCAGGACTCTGAACAGTGTTTCGATATTTAGTAATAGATTTATTATTTAATAATATATACAAAGCAATGTCAAATACAAAGGTTCCATTTGTTTATACGAGCCAAGTGCGAGGTAACTTCGGAAGGTAACATAAACAGAATGGAACTCAAATTAGGATAAGATCAATGACAAAAACGTGTAGATAAGGGAAACATTTAGAATAATTGTATATAAACCAATTTTATAATCAATAAATCATCATTTAAGTATGGTCAATCTTTAATTTAACACGGTCGACTCACTCTGAACTTAAGCCTAGCTACAAACCTCTGAGGCTGGAGGTTGAGTGAGTCCCTAAATTGGATAACAGCCCAGTCCACTGAAGCTGTCCGAAACAAATTGTAAAATATTAATTAAATGTATTTTTCTAAAACTACCTATTAAGTTTTTCATAATCTAGTTTTTTATTTATATCATTGAAATTAGGTTATTTAACATGTTAAAGTCACATTAAATTACTAGTCTGGGGCCACACTGTCCCATGGGACTTCAGGCTTTGGGGCTGCTCCCTACGATTAAATTCTTTAAGAGGTTAAACACTAACACTAACAATTATTTCAAGAATAAAAAATATAGAGGCTCGGCTTTTAAAAAACATTTTTAATTTAAGATAATTTTTGATGATTTTGAAGGTTTGAAACCCATCGTACAGTTTATACTATATAACCTGCATTAGTATAGAGTATAGAAGAAAATTTAATATAGATAATTTTTGATTTTGACAGCCATTAAATGCTCTAAAGCTTTAGAGCCAGCATTATATTCCAAATGCACAATGTTTGCGTTGATATTTAGTTACAATTGTAGGTAATAATGGATTAATGAAAATAAATACTCATTTTTAAGGATTTATTACATTACAATATACAGGGAAAGTCAGATTACGGCATTAAATATGTAACTTTAAATTTCACATAAAACGTTATTATTTTTATTTTTACATGACATGTTCTGTGAATAATTTTTATAAAATTATATAAAAAAAAAATACGAAATATTATATAACTGTATTAGCTAATGCTCTTTATCTTTATCTAATATTTGGACGGCAATATTTAAAGATGAAGTATTAAGCGGTAACTTAACAATTGAAACAGGTGTAAAGAGCTCTACCTCTTTACACCTGTTTTAATTGTTCCGGGTATCTGTTTATTTTAATTAACTCAAAATTATATATTTTGGTATTTGTCACATTTTAATTTTCAAGCAAGGTCATATTTGACAATTTAAGCTTTCAGATTCTTAGCATCTTTGCACCTTACTATTATGCTACGAAAAATAGTCGTTTATTATATTTTGAACGATTTATTCACATACATTTTGTATCTGTGGAATTGCCGCCGTCCCTAACAGCCTAAGAGCTGCTGACCATTTTCGTTTGTTTTTTTTTCCTCGGCTGTATTTTATGTCTTAAATTATTGTCTTAAATTATGTCTTAAAATACATCCAAATTAAGCTTTTTCCAAATCGCCAGGTTCTTGATCCGGGAGAAAAAGAATTAATTGAAAATGGTCACCAGCTAGCTGCAGCTTTCCGACTATAATAAAAAGTCCATTTTCTCAAAACAAGGAAAATCCAGAAACGACTTTCTTGATTAAAGGAGCAGTAAAATATACTAACATGTACCTATAAGAAATCCCATTAAAAAAAAAAACAGGAAATTTACTTAACAGTTCAATTATGTTTAAAAAACGTTGGTTTAATATAATTTGTGGATCACAATAGAGGAATAGGACAATATATTTTACATATTATGTAAAATACCTACACCCTTACCCTCCAGGGTGTCACAAGACTTTCTATGTATGAAGACTAATATACAAAAATTCAGTTCAATACATCTCTCCTAAAACTCTAAAGAAACAAAAACTCGAGCATTAAATCAAGAAATTATCATTATTTTTATTTTGGGAGAGTAAGGGGTAGTCAAAACAACGTCAAAACATGCCACGTGGCACTGCCACATTGTGGAAGTTAAGTATTAGGACTTAGGACACAAGGTATAAATAATTAAATTTTGTAAATGTATTAATTGTAGATCAAACTACATGATACATAAACCAGATGCAAAATTATCCTTACAGACGAGTATCTCTCACTTAAACTGAATTTTTCATATTATGTCATGTAAATTCGCTGTTTTATTGCCCGTAAACAAGACGGTAAATGGGGAAATAAAAATGTATATTGTACTGGATGCACAAATAAATTACATATTATAAAACATAAAATTTTTATAAAAAAATGTATCAGTTTTGTCCAAAACTCTAATTCTGTTTACATAAAACAAGTATTTAAAAAAATCATAGAAGAATACAAAATATTTTATCAACAAATATTACAAAAAATATATGAAACTTTTCTTCAAAAAAATGTACAAAAAATTTAAATGTATCTTGATATTTTTCAACAATTGTTTTCATGCGACCGCGCTGCACAAAAAAAAATATACTGTCTCTAAAATAACGTTTTTAAGACTTTAAATTTATATAATCCGTGTAACTTCATAATTATAATTACATTACATTACATTTTTATTTAACCTCGTACTATTCTACTTAATTAAGCATCCCCTAAGTCCAGGACTTGTGTGGGCTAGTAGTAGAGGGAACCACCGGCTTTAATTGACTTTCGAACCAATTTATAGGGAGTGTCCGCTTCTCTTACGCCTTCGCCAAATTTCAATTAATAATTAACTGACAAAGGTAAATCGGCGCAGATGAGAATCGAACTTACGCTATTTTGGGTAGTAACTCATCAAGTACGACGCGGTAGTCCACTGCACCAATCCTCCCATGTAAATGTAAATATTCTTTTAACCCTTTGAAGTATATCTAAAAAATATATGAAAAAAAGTTCCTATAAAGTGGATGAATTCGTCAAAATTTTTCATCCTGTTATTTTTAGGAGAACGTAACTTCATTTGGATAGATTTTGGGAAGTTCATGTAAAGAAAGTTTTGGATGTATGTATGCATCATAGTGTTTGATTTTTGGTCCTCAAAACGTGAATTTTTTTCTTCAAATGCATTTTTTTTGAATGGTTTAATTAATCCTACAGTATTACAAGCGATTTTTTAAGCCCTGTTTGAAGAGGCATAGCTTTGGCACAACCCATTTTTGGGCATATGTAGAATCACCTCTAAAAGGAATTACTCTGTTTATGAATAACCCCAAAATCCTAAAATCATATTTAACTTTTAGTTAAGATAAAATTAAAAAAAAAATAATACAGCATAAGTTTAGAGAAGAATCAGTGAAACCCCAACTTTAATGATAATAAGGCAAAATCTAAAGGTTAATTTGCCCCAGGGGCGGATTTATTTCATTTTAAGGGGGGCATCCATAAGGAAAAAAAAATGCGCTTTCACTAAAAATATAATTTTGAAGGTATTTATATGCTAATATATCTCGCTGGGGGAGGGGGCATGGCCCCCATGCCCCTCCCCCCTAAATCCGCCCCTATTAACACTAAACTAACAAGAATTTAACCAATGAAATTGTGAAAAATAAACCTGAAACTTTATTGGTCAATTTCTTAGTTGGTTTAGTGTTAATTATTGGGTAAACCAACCTTAAGACCACGAGTTTTGCAAAATAAGGCCAATTTATTCGTGATATTAATATTTTTGGTAAAATGGCACGTAAGGAACTACCAATAAATTATGAAAGGGGATATCTCGTAAATCTGAATATTCCTCTGTGGGAAAAGGGAAAATTCTCTAAAGGCCTGCTTAAAGCTGGGGATATTTTTATGCGTAACTATTTCTGTACTAAAACCAAAAAGGGTCCTGTTGGACTTTTATAGAGTTTATATTATCTTACACCGAGAAAATAATCGATGCTATTTTTAACTTTTCCCTGTAATAGCACACTTTCTTAACCATCCCATGATGGTTATTATTTATGGCAGCGTAACCATGTTAAAGAGGTGTATCCAAATATTATGACACAGGGAAATAACTATACTTTAAGGATAATGGCGTATTTAAGAAGGTCTACTATTGAACACATTTTATATCCTCGAAAGCCCATGGTAAATAGTTTTTGCTCTTTGTTGGTTTGGACTGAGAATTTTTAATTTTTGACCACGGAATGTTACAACTGGCTTTACTAAATCAAAATAAAACTTTTTTGTATATCATTACTATGGGAGTTTGATGATAAGTTCTTTAAAACATTGCATTTCTAACCTATATCTTTTTCGCACGTTGTACCTCGCGATTAAATTGCAGCTCGGGAATATTTTGAATCCAAAATTCTACGGTAGTGCGTTGAGGGCACGCACAAGCCATTTAAAAGATTTTAAAACTTATTTATATAAAATTACAAATATACCCAGAAAGTATCACCCATGTCAGAATGTTCATAAAAAATTTTTGCGCGCCCCTCGTAATCAATACCAAATATCCGGGTACTAATTATTACTAATCAATATTTTGGTATTATTTACCGATTGTTATTTTACTGAATAATGTAACATACCAAATCAGATCAATAAAACATGCTATAAGTATACCTTACAACATGCTAGTATTAATAAACACATGTTACTCGAGTTATCTACTAGTGTGGAAAGTCCAATAAGTTATTGGACTTTTCCACAATAACTCATAACTCATTTAGTCTAATAGAGCAAAAATGTTGAAATAATTATAATTATCATTCACTTTTAAGTAAAGAAGTGAATATAAATATAGTGTTTATATTTATATTTAATTTTTAATTATAATTAATAGACAATCAGATATTATTTTACATTATTTAAGTACAAGTACGCTTTTGCCGTGAGTAACTATCTCGTAACTTATTTTGCGACAAAATAATATCTAGTAAGCAGTTTTGTCATTGATTAAACTTTAACTTTATGAAGTTTAGTTATGAGCCAATTTTAACTCGGAATTCATTACACCTGTAATTTGGAACTAATAACCTGTGTTATCTTGTATTGAGATATTTATCGTTATATTATTACGAAACGTAACATCTTCTTATAGCTTAATTTCTCTTTATATCGGTATTATCATTAGGTTATCAGACCCAACAATGGTTTGATGGAGCCTCCAATCCAATCCTATTCCTAGCCACTTCTTTCATTTTCTACCCTACACCCTAAAATTTACTACAAGGAGGTCTTCATCGTTTATTATTTGTGATCTGTATGTGACCTACCATCTGATCCCTTCTCTAAGAATTGACAAAATCAAGATTTTTGTCTTGATTTCAAGAAAAAATTACTTTAATTTTTGTTGAGAGCTTTATAATTCTAATTTCACGTACTTTAGGAAAAATGTTGAATGTTTTTAACAAAAATTAAAGTACAATTGTATAGGATAATAACCTCCGATTTCCTATCCATTTGTAACTGAATATTCAGTTTACTTTTTACAGTGTAATCAAAACACAAACTAGAACCAGAAAAGCCTTCTATGCGGTCATTAGTTAGTTTGTGTGAGGCGGAATACATGCATTTATGATGTAGGTGGTCCTTTATAATAAACATTTTAATTTTTAACATGTTTCTATTAAGTCCAGCACCGCATTTTAGTGTCGTTAACTGAAACGATTTGCATTAAACTTCATTTAAAATTTACACCTTTATGTTTTATAAATGAAGATACGGGAATAACCATGTCTGCACTGAAAATTTGTCAATGTTTGGTGAATCAAGGTATCTAAAAAGCAACTTTAAACTTGTACTCAAGAAGACAATCTGATATGTATTTTTTCTATTTTGTGAAAAATAGACGCTTAAAGTTTAAGAAGATTTTCTTTAGTATTTCGTTTAAAATAAGGTTGGTTGGACTCTTGGGCGCTGAAATAAAAATATTACTTTTATTTTTTAGAAATTTATCTAATGACGTTACAACGCCCTAACAGTGCGTTGTGACGTCAGCAGCTTGCCGAGATGGAAAGACAACTATAATTTAGCTTAGATGACGTTACAAATCTACAAGTTCTGTGCCTCTAAAAAGTAAAAAATAAAAACGTTTCGCATAAAAAATTAACCGACTTCTATGTCTCTAAAAAGTAAAAAATAAAAAATGCCAATTTCACAGCAAACAATAATAAAAAAATAATTGTTAGTAATTAATTTAGGGAATGGTGAAATTGGCATCGACTTAAGTATTTTTTATTTTTTACTTTTTAGAGACATAGACGTCGGTTCATTTTTTTTGCGAAAAGTTTTAATTTTTTTTAATAGTAATCTTGGATAGTTATTTCTGTGTTGTCTACTGCGAGTAAACAAGCGCATATCGATGAAAAAACTTTTATGTATTAATGGGTTAATTATGCAATATTAACTGTACAGACATTTTATTTTATTTAATATATTATCTTCTTTATATATTACACATAAATAAAATTGAATCACGCCACATAGCTTTTGCAAAGCATATTTTACAAGCGTTTCAAGTTGTCAGAAAAGTCTTTTGATATATAGTTCTATAATATAATTTACATTTAAATCCAAATCATTATTATTATTTTTTCAAAATCCGGAGTTTTCAATCTTTTCTAGTATTTACTAGCTTTATTTAAGGGTATAAAATGGCCTGATATTTTTTAACCGACTTTCAAAAAAGGAAGTTATCAATTCGACGTGTGACTTTGTTTTTTGTATGTTTGTTCCCGCATAACTTTGGAACGGATTAACGGAATTTGATGAAACCTTTTGTTACTTAAAGAGGACATTCATGAGGTGGTCCCGTTTTAATTTGACGCTCGGATAATGCCGGGTAAGCCGGATAATCAAGATAAATCTAATCGTTTTAACGCAATTTCACTTAAAACCGGCCTAATTTGGTTCTAATACCAACCAAATTTTTAGAAAATGATCGGACAACTCGGATAAGTCGGATAACCTAATTAAGGGGTCACTCAAATATTACGGCAGGATAAAAATCTTTTAAATGCCGCTAAGCTTGATTCTGTGGACCTGCAATATTTAAATATGAAGAGAAAATTATAAAATTTGTGATTATACCATAAGACGTTATTTCATTTTATTTAGTATTTCGTTTAAAATAAGGTTGGTCGCTGAAATAAAAATACTACTAAATTTATTTTTTTCAAATTTATATTTATATGATAACGCCACAACGCAATAATAGTGCGTTGTGACGTCAGCAGCTTGCCGAGATGGAAGGACAACTATAATTTAGCTTAGATGACCTTACAGATCTACAAGTTCTGTGTCTCTAGAAAGTAAAAAATAAAAAATTTTCGCAAAAAAATGAACCGACTTCTGTCATTAAAAAGTAAAAAATAAAAAATAAGTCGGTGCCAATTTCACAGCAAACAATTTAACAACATAAATAATTGTTAATAATTAATTTAGGGAGTGGTGAAATTGCAACCGGGTTATTTTTTATTTTTTACTTTTTAGAGACAGAATTCGGTTTATTTTTTTTTGCGAAAAGTTTGTTTATTGCATCAAATAATTTTTAAACTAATACATTTTTTTTTAATTTTTTAAGTAGGCAACCAAAAAAAAATGGAAAAATATTTTTTTAAGTAGTCCTATCCGGGGTTTACGAGAACTGAGAATCTGAGATTTCTCGACTCGATTTTGAGAAAAATCAAGAATGTCGATAGACTTAAAAATTAAGACACTCCATCATCAAAACTCCACTTTTAAGTGGACGGTTTAAATAAATTTATTCATCTTAGCAAAAAAATATTCTTAAATTGCATTAACATAAAAACTGTAAATAAGCTATTTTGGACCCAGACAGCTGAGAAGAAAGGTCAATTTATCTGATAGTGCTTAAAATGGCCAAGCACTTAAAAAATATTTACCGTTTCAGATCCGCATACAGATTAATAAAACCTCAAAGTTCTCCCACATATAAAACAAAATTCTACAATTAAACAAATGAAGCATTTAGAATCAAAAGCCATCATCTTCACGTGTTGACTATAGTTATTTTAATAACATGTGATTTTTAACTGCCTAGTATTAACACGTTAGCTACCACCCCTATATTGGTTTTCTTGTCAGTCAGATCAAACTTGCTCGATGTATTAAAAGTTCAAAGAAATCCTAAAAATTTCACATTTTCTTTTTTTTTTTGCAAAACTACCAAAAAATAGCGGTCCATACACTGTAAAAAATAAATAGAATCATAGGTAATGTGTTGCCATGCAGATACAAGAAAAATTTGCGAGATTTTACATGCAATTTTACAATTTTATATGAATAGTACATGTAATTTAGATGTAATATTCATATAAAATATTACAATTACATGTAAAATCTCGTAACTTTTCCTTGTCTCTTCATGGCAACACATTACCTATGATTCTGCATGTAAATTTACATATTTATTTTTTACAGTGAACTCTGTAAAATTTACTAGATATGTAATCTTACATATAATTGTAAAATTACATGTAAAATTGGTAAATTACGTATAAAATCTAGTAAATTTTACATGTGTTTGCATTGAATCACATTTACGTGCAGAATCATGTGTAATTACATATTTATTTTTTACAGTGTACTCAGGTCCATATAAATTAATAAAATTTTAAATAATTTAACGAGGCACATTACTATGTTCGTCTATTACAGCAAGCCCTAGCAACCCCACCTATATGACAAATTCGATGTTTTTTACCTCCCCCCATAGGACAAACAAATATGTTTTTTATTGAATTATCCTATAAAAAAATTAAATTTGACTTTTTTTATTTTTGATCCCGGAAAAAATATCTAAGATCTTGGTATTACTCCCCCCCATAAAAAAAATATTTACGCCCTTGCTAGGGATCGCCGTGGTCCTGACGTAACTATAACAAGCGGTCGCAATAGTAGCCATAGTAGCCAACGTATTAAGCGAGATAGTCTTAATTAAAACTGACGGATTATGACGAGTGTCAAGCTTAAAATCAGAGAATAGTTTGAGTTTGATCCTAAGGCTTTAAGTGTACAGTATAAGATAAGCTTTAATTAATGGTTATTTAAAGTCGTATTGAGTTATATTAAAGTAATAAACCTAAACTAACTGCCTAAAGGCATATTATTTGGCATCATTAAGGCGTCGGAGTGCTAATTTTAAGAGAAATAAATTTTACGACTTACCGCCCTAATCTCCATCTTCAAAGTGTTAAAAACCAGACTGGGATATTGTGCATGGCTTTATTATATCATACAACGCAACAATTTATGTCATGAACTCTTGTGAAGTGATAAAACAAGTAATTATGCAAAGAGTAGCCTGTACGATCATCAGAAAAATGCCTTGTTAACCATATACAGGGTGTATTTGAAATGAGGAGCTCATTTTCCAAACGGAACAAGTCCAATTAGTTATGAAATTTTGAAAATGAGCCTCTTTATTTAATTGCATTTTATTTTTAAAACGCAACAAATCCAAGAAGTTAAGAAATGGACTTGTTGCATTTTGAAAATAAGCTCCTTAAATAGGGTCCGAAATTTTAAGGGGTGATTATAAAATATGACAAAAAGTTCCTATAAACATATGTCTAAACTAGATGAAACGTTGCAAGCACCTGTCAAAACATCGGCACTATTGAGAAAACTAATAACATGCTATTAGAACAGGCTAGCATAAAAAGTATTTTTAAATAATTTTCTGCCTTGTTTATGTTTTCCATAACATTTGAAAATCAAACTTTAAATAATGGCGCTATTTTATTTACTCCTCACTGCACAAACTAACTTGTATAATATTTATATTAAACTTTAGCTTTTCTTGTACACTTAATATATAATTAAAATTAATAATAAATAATGTTTTTACTTGGATGCAAGTTGAACTTATCAATTACAATTTTTGATTGATTTTAAATTCTGTATCTTTAAAACATTATATTCTAGCAAAAAACTGTATATAACATTTTTTATAGGGCTTAAAAAGAGCTTTTATTTAAAATATAATTTTTTGAAATCGGGTTATAAATATGTGAGATATGCTAAAAAAACCTTTTACTGCTTTAAACGCCAATATCTCGAAAACAATGCGTTTTAGGAAAACGTTGTTTATAACAGTTTTTGATTAATTTAAAATTATCTTTTATATAAGTGCTAAATTAACCAAATACAATAATAATTGCCTTAATTATAAACAAAAAACGCTAAAAATAAGAGTTTTACCCTATTTTTACCCCCTTACCCCCAATCGTTTACCCCCAAAATCTAATCAGCTCTTCGGAATACGATAAGAAATAATATGCAAAAAATCGCAAGTCGATATCTCATGTAGAAATGGAGTTAGAGAGTTTACACCCAGACAGACAGACAGACGGACGCAAATTTTTTTTTACTAATTTCGACTCAGAATAGTCTAAAACGTCGAGAAATGTTAAAAAAAACGTGTTCAAAGATTTTGACTTTTCGGCGAAGATTTCAATACATCGGCACTCTTAGTAGCACTAAGTGCCGATGTAAAATGGGTCCTATACTCAGAAAATGTCATTGTAATTGAATTAATTTTAAACAGACCAGGCCCATTTCTGGCGTTTGCTCAAAAATTATGCAAAGAGTCGCTTGATAATTTTACGGCAGAGCAGATTATCTGCGCTTGAGATTACAATTATACGATATTAAGAAAATTATACAATATTAAAATATTTGTTATTTCCATAAATGTTTGCAAAGCAGACTGCATTAAAATAATTAATAATAGTTAGAAAAATTAGAATACTTTTCAATTTGGAAAATAAAAAGTAAAAAGTGTACTTTTGAGAGATCAAAATGGAATATAAAGGAGTCATGAAGATGTACTAATGCATTTTATAGTATACTGAGCACTCGAAGTTGCAAGTATTTTTTCTGTTTTAGTTTAAAGTTTTAACAAATTGGCCTGTGCTTATAAACGAACGAACATAATATTATTATATAATTTTGAAACCCATAAGGGAACGTTTAAGCTTATATAGCCCGCTAATAATGCTTCTATTTTTTGCATTAAATGCAAACAAATATTTCAAAATAGTATTTATTTTGATTTTTTGTGAAAATTTAAATTAAAAAAAAAACTATCTAAAGTGTGCTGTGATACAAGTATGAACTTCAAACAAACAATTTATACCTATTTTTAGCCTCCTAAATTAAAAAATAATAACCTTGCTTTGCGGAAATAAGCTATTTTATTTCTATCGAAAATTAGATAAAACATATACTGCTAAACTAGGTAGAAAATATCATTATATTTTTGAGATAATTTAGGTCATGAATAGCATGCTATTTTTAACCTTATTTAGATTAAAAATAGCGTGATATTCAAAAACTATTTTAAGTCGATATTTTCGATATCGAACATCAACTTTCAATACCTCCTAAGTGTGAAAAGTCAAATTTTTCAGGAGCGATGAAAAACAGTTCTTAGAGTTGCTGTTTACTCTATTTTTAATGTTTATAGCAATATAACTAAAGGGGTGTAAGGTTACTTATTGTCCCTGAAGATATTTTAGTTTTAGATTTTAGGACGTTTGGATAATTGGTCAAAAATGTTAGGAGGTATTGCATGTTCATGAACGATATGTCGAAAATAGCATGCTATTTTAGGTTTCTGAATGATTCAAAAAATAGGAATAAAAATGCGTGCTATATTATTGGGGCTAGTTGTGTGCATTTGGGGACATTTTAAGGATGTTTCTAGATGATAATAATAGCTCGCATTTAATGCACTAAATCCCAGCTATTTTGGTTTTCTCGGATCATATCTCGCTTTAATTTAAATAGAAAAGATCCTTATATTGCAGAGTTTAAACTTTATTTTTCAGTGTAAATTCAAGATTTTATTTATCGTTTAATGTGGGCAGATGTAGCGCATAATAATAATCGTTAAAAACAACGTAAAGTTAACGTGTGTGTACCCATTGGCCATTAAATGTGTACGACTTTTTAAATTTTACGCTACATAATGGGAAACAGAAAAAACGTTGGATAGCATAAAGCGAACAATCTCTTTGTTTAAGTAACCATTAAATGGCTACAATATTGTCATTTTAATTTAATTACTATGTTAAGTGTGCTTTATTTGTTAAATAATAGATTACGTGACATAACGAGTTAATTTAAATTTAGTTAGTATCTAATAGGTACTCTGTAATTTATTTAAAAGCTTTGATTACACAGAAAAAAGGATTCCTTAAACTAAGGACACGTTGCTTTAATCATAGTGTAAATTCTTCTTCTGTAATTCTTCTGTAATTTGTTTGGTCTTTAAGAGACAGGCTCAGTGCCTATGGCTCATTTATCTAAAATTTGAATTAGTTTGAATGGATAATTGGGGGAGTGAGTCTCTGCTCACTGATGCTGATAGGTAAATTCCATCTGGCTTCAATATTTATACCCTAAGTTAAGATGTGAATCATATACTTTAATCGTATAAGCAAATATTATTTATTTTTAAAATGATCTTTACATGAATAGTATTTATCTTATGAATTTATTAGTTTTTCAATCTTTGTCGGGCTATTTAAATATAGTCGTTTTCTTTAAAAATATACCGCACTAAAAGCCGTGTCAAATAAATTTAATATTGACTTAATTTATTGGTTTAAAAATCCTATAAAAAGAGATGCAAAAATTTTGATATGATTCAGTTTTGTTTAGATTATCTCCGTGCAATAGATGGAGCAGCTTTATTTTTTTTAAATTAATTAAAAACTGGTCAAATATTAAGAAAAACTAATAAAGTTTATGTGATTTTAACGCAAAACTTTAAATTGCATTAAATTTAACGCGGCAAATCCAAGTCCATTTTTACATAAGCGGTCACAGAAATATCGACTGTATTGCTAGGATTTTCCGCGTTCATCCTAAGAAGGGCAGTATACTACTCGGTTTGTTGAAAAATCAAATCTTGATAAACGCTACTCTTTCTTTCACTATTAGAACATTACCATCGATATTGTCACTGCGCATAATTAACTACAATATCTGAGTGACATTAGCGCCATTAGCGTCGCAAGAGTTGGCTCGACTTTTGTGGTAAATGACAAATTGCTGGAAACCGAAACTTCTCAGAATTCTGTATCCAAACATTCTCTTAATAAGCAAACTTACAAACATACAAATTACCAGTATAAATATACTAAATTCGCCATAATACTGTTTGCAGGATAGACTAAGAACGCAGTCAATTCGGGTGTGTTACGGAGAAATGGCAGTGACAGAAAGTTGATTTTGAAAGAGAAATAACATTTCACTAATAACACAGGACAACAAAAAAAAAATAAGTATAAAAGAATATGATAATGAAAAAAAATCCTGACCCTCAAAATCTGGAGATATAGCGCACAAGGTTTCTTTTTCCGAAGTAACCTAAAACATCCGAAGTCACCTAGGTTGACGGTAATCAAGTACAATACGTGTAATAGTCCAGAAGCCCACGCCCAGTAGATTTTTTTTTTATTACCTCACCGTTGAGGCTTTGGATATGTGTTCTTTATGTCCAGTCAAACAACTTCTTACATAATAAAATTCTCGGTAGTGGGGCGTTTTGTTTTTTTTTGGGACCAACCCTTAACTTTAGGGCATCCAACAACGGTATTGACCGAAAATTTTTGTCGGACAAGGTTACCATTTGACTTTAAATATTTTTATTGAACAATCCTGAAAAAATCAGCTGTGAGGTGCTAAATGTTATGACGTCATAACTTTACCATGTTAGGTTATTTATGACGTCATAACATTTAGTTATTTTAAATTTGCCGCTAAATACTCCACAAAGTCCGATCTACACTGAAGCATGGGCTTGTTTTGAATGTCAACATAAGCAAAATTTATAATTTTTGTTTACTTACTTTGTTTTAATGAAGTTTTGATGTAAAAAAAAGAGAATTGATAAAGCTGTTGCTAAAAACACTTATGTATTCCTATAGAAACAAAATTTGCTTATAAAATCGCTTTTATTCCAATAAATTGGAGAAATAAACTATATTGTTTTGTTCTCGTTAATGGCACGTCAACGTTTTACGCTTGTGTAAATTGGGCCTAGTCATTTCGCTTACAACGCATGCGTATCTTACGTTGCTATGGTAATTTCGGAACTGTTTACTAGCGAGAAGGATTAAAATAACTACAACTTAAAAAAATAAACTTTATAAGAGATGTCTTTAAAATTTGTAGTGCTTATATGTACCTTAAAAAACTTAATTATGATACAGTCAGTAAAAAAATATCACATCTGGATATCCAGTCTAAATGAAAGTTACATTCATTTTTGATTTTTAAATGAAACACGAACTATATGTATATTTGTTTACATTTTTAAATTCGCATTCAAATTCTTTTTTGATTATACATTGTATATCGATATTTGCGTGAAAGAACCAAAAAAAAATCCTGGTCGTATAAAAGTTTTTGTTTGATTTTACACATTTAAATTAGTTTAAAATTTAAAGTAAAAAAGGTTCCAATATTACTAAATTTCGTTCTTACTCCCTTCCAAATAAACTAAATTCGCCATAATACTGTTTATATCGCAACAATAAATCTTTAATTACTTAGAGGGGCAATTTCTGTTTGACTCAAATAGTCTAATTAGACATAATCTTCTATTTAAATGGTATAAATATTTATTATGCCCATAAAGATAAATATAATAGCGAGAAACCAACGAATCAAAAGCTTAAAGAAAGAGAATTTTGTTTATATACTGTATAATATAATAATACAATATACAGTATCATCAAATCGGGACGTTAATCGGAAAATGCGTGTCTAAAACCATATACCGGGTGTCCCAACTCTATTTACCCAGCGATTTTCTCGAAAACTAAAAGAGATATTCAAATTCTGCGAAAATCATCTTAAATTAGACAACTTAAACTATCTTTAAGCATATATTTAATACTTTCAACTCTTAAAATGTGGGCAGGGGGGCATTGGGGGGAAATTTTTTTAATGAAAAGGGGGGTCGTGTGATACATCATTTTAAAGTAAATAAAATTCTCTATTGGACTGTATATTTTTTATTTTTTTTAAACAATTTTTTTATGGTTTTGATTTTTTAATTTTTTAAGCTAAAAATACGATTTTTTAAGTTTTTTTTTTGTAAATTTTTATTTATGTTGATTAAAATTAGTTTAAAAGTATAATTTACGTTTTTTCATCATAAAATTAGTAGTTTTTAAAACAATGTTTGATTTTTTAGAGAAATTTTGACAAAAATACCCATTTTCAACCCTATTTTAAACCCAAAAAAAAATGTTTAAAAAAATTAAAAAATATATAGTTAAACGGAGAATTATAAGCTTTAAAATGATATATCACACGACCCCCCTTTCCATTTAAAAAAATGTCCCTCTATGCCCCCTGCCCACATTTCAAGAGCTGAAAGTATCAAATGTATGCTAAAAGATATTTTAAGTTGTCTTATTTAAGAAAGTTTTCGAAGAACTTGATTATCTGTTTTAGTTTTCGAGATAATCGCTGGGTAAATAGAGTTGGGACACCCTGTATTTCGTATAATTTGTATTAGTTAATCAATAACTAGTAATGAGTGTATAATATTTGCTATTAATCAATAAGGGTGAATTTTGGGACACAAGCCGATAGGCGAGTGACCTAATCAACCTGTATATGCACAAGGTGAAACAATAGATAATGCTTTTCTTTATTTCAGGAACCATTTTTTGGATTTGACTTACCAAGGACCAAATTTTTAACTCGAATAAGGTAAGCTGATTTATTTTAAAATGTCAAAAAAATCAAAAAAGATAACTTTTGCAATTCTACGGCATTGCATCTCGAAAACGGTTTTTCTTGAAGCAAATCTGTCAAAATATAGCAGTAACAACTTTCTCTAAGTTCTGTCACTAAATACCTGAACACACTGTATATACCGTATAGGTAACAGATATAATTAAATATATATATATATATATATATATATATATATATATATATATATATATATATATCCTTGCTTCTTAAAATTAAATAAATAATTATATTATTTTTTTAAATTAAAATATGATGGATTTTACACGACGAATTTTGTAGATAGTTTTAAAACGTAAGAAATGGTGTGAGGCAAATTTCACTTGTCATCCTATCAGTTAAGGTAAAAACACACCGACAAAAGGGACATCAAAAATTGTGCAGTCGATACAGATTAAAAAATCCGCTTCGAATGAGCGAAAATAAAAAAATAAAACGATGGCCATCCATATGGATTTTGATAATTTTGCACAAATACGAGCTTGTCTAAGGTAATACAAAAATACATCTGCTTACCAAATTTCAAGTATCTAGCGTTCTTAAATTATCGTGGATAGAATCCACAGGATACAGACAGATCGACAGACAGACAGACAGACATCATTTTTTTACATAAGTTGTGTTAAGCCAGAAATTTGGACTTTTAATTATTAATAAAAATAGGTTGTCTTTTTTCTCCAAAAATTTTATTTAAATTATATACTAGTTTCGGAATATTTTTGCTTATTAACCTATATTTGCAAATATTTTTTGTAAATATTTGTCTTTATTATTGTTATTTTATTGTCAAAATATTTTTTTTACCTGTTATACTTCTATACTATTTCTCTCTGTATATTGTATGAATTTTGTATTATTTTTTATTGTATATAAGTATTGTATAAAGTTATTATTATTATTATATTATTATTATATATCATCTTCAGTGGTCTACAAAGGTTAAAAATAAGATAGAACATTTTGAAAATTCACGGGGGCTTTACGTATATACATTTTTCAATGTAAAAATAATTTTTTGGAAAATAATCACTGTAGGCCTTAAATACTTTTAATTAAAAAGTCAAGTACCACTTTTTTTTTATTTATAGACCTAACCTAAACAAAAAACACAAAATTTAAAATAATCGTACCAGCCTGTCCATGTTTAGGTTATGTTACAATTAAAAATAAAACTAATATTTATAAATAAAAATATTGTCGGCTCACCTGCATTAAATAAAAATTTTAATAAATACAAGAATTGTTATAATTTGTATAATTCGTAATGGTAATTTTCGAGGTAATTGAAACGAAGACAACCCGTAACAATTAAAAAGACGTAGATAAATTAATTTGGAATAAGAGTTTTTGTTGTAAACGTGGAGAGAAATTAGTTTGGAAAAACTTTTTTATATTATCGTGGCCACGAGTGGGATTCGTTACGTTCGACACGACGTTATACAGTAATTTTGTAAAATTGCATAATTATGACATGGACATGGATAAAAACAAAAGACGTTATATATTGTTGTAGAATTTGCATTAAAACAATAAATATTAAATTACATGTTTAATTAAAACTTAGCTCTAGACAAAGCCCTGAGTTAGGATAATAGGATGTCGTCCATGATACTGCAATACCGCTTAACGTTCAATTGCAAAACCGCGTAACGTCTAACTGCAATACCGCGTAACTAATGAAAGTAGCAAAATCAAGATTTTGCACAAGCGTGATCTACACAATAAATGGCGTATATTGAGTTAATATTTGTGAGAAATAACCATTTTAAAAAGCCTTTTAAGCTTTTTAAATTTATTATTTCTCATTTAAAAATTCATCAAGTAGGTCAGATATTTATTTGAAAACCGCGTTGACAAAATTTGACGTATGAATTTTTAATTGTATTTTTTAATAACGCATACAGAATGGATTTATGCTTAGAAATAATAGAAAGTGAGGCGGATCCTGAGATGAAAATGCATGTAGATCCAGAGGACTGCAAGAAAATTAGAAAAAGGAAGAAAAAGCCGATTCAACACAGTGGAAAAGGGAATTAAACAAAAAGCAGAGAATGATGGGCCAGGAATACACCAGGTTTGGAAAACAGAATGAAAAAATTGTCCAGGATGTATTAAAAGAAGAAAGGAAGTTAGGACCTGCATGTATATCAGAATATTGTAAAAATACGAACGTATTCAACTGTAATATGTTTACAGAAAAGAACAGAGATTTATTTAAAGATTTTTGGAAAATGACGTGGGGGTAGAAGAATGTGTTTTTATTATCAATGATAGACGTAGAAGGAACCTTTAAGAAGAAGAAATTAAATGGAAATGTTTCGAGAAGATCCGAATCAAGAAAATACTACCAGAAAATTAACGATCAAAAGAAAAGGGTTTGCAAAAGTATGTTCCTTAACACACTCGGAATAAAAGAATGGACTATTCGGTATTGTATAGAAAATAGAGCTCCAAATAAACCAAAAGAAGAAAATAATGAAGACATAAAATTAATTAATACTATTGGTATATCATTGTTATAATATTTTAGTTTAATAAATATTTTATTAGCCAGCTTAAAGTATAATATTTTTACTTTAAAAAGCGTTACTTTTCTGTTAATCATTATTATAATAAGTTTTTCCTTCTCCTGTAAAATTTTGTTTCTAAACCTTACGCGGTTTTGCAGTTAGACGTTACGCGGTTTTGCAGTTGGACGTTAAGCGGTATTGCAGTATCATGAACGATGTGAAGATTAATTTAATAAAAGATAGTTCTCATTTACTGTTTATAGTCCTGTTGAATTTGACACGGTTTAGAAAAATAGGCCAGAATTTTATATGTAGAATCTACATTGCGGATCTATCCTAGCATGCAAACATGGGAAATCAAAGGTTTTAAATCTGTTATTTTACCTATACTTGTATCAATTTTTTTTTTATTTATTTATTTATTTATTTAATTAATTACAGAGTCATGGAGAGCCCCAAATAAGCTTTTGGCTTGTGCTAGGGGCTCTCCATTAATTTTGCTACAAATATTCCAAATCCGGTGTGTAAACAATAATTTCTCTTTCCAAATCAACATTACGCCCTTTCTCCATTTCTATATCTAGCTTCTTTTTTATATCTTACTCTGTCAATCCATTTTCCAAAATTTTGATAATATTAACAGTAAATTTTGTATTTTTTAATTAGTTAAAAAAATATAGACATTGACATTTTTTGACAGATAAAAATACGTAAATACTCATAAAAATGGTTAAATTTATTTTTCTATTTTGCGACTCTTATAAGCTCATAATCACACGCATTTTGCGTGTTCTTATAGGCCCATAAGAGGTCTCTACTTTTTTTTTCTTTTGGGTTGGCAACAGACAAAAGTCTATCTCTTGACGTTTGCCGTGCAATTGTGAACGTCGGTTTAGAGTTTAATTTTCTACAAAACTTTGTGTTTAGGTTATGTTTTACCGTATTAAAATTGTGGCTTGGTTACTTGCAGTGGAAAAGAGAAGAAATAACTGCGGACAAGGTTAAAAACAATGTTTTTTGTGACTCAACATTGTAAATTCAACAAAACACATATTTTTAAATAAAACAATTAATGTTATTTAATAATTTTATCAAATCAGTACTTAAAAAAGATTTTTATTTAATTTTAGCACATATTTACAAATTATAATGCAAACATTGAAGGTTATGTCAGATTGTTGTGACATATATCAGGTTTAAATATTTAACAATAGATGGAGCAGTTTTAATTTTTTGAACTAAATTGATAAAAAACTGGTCAAATATTAAGAAAAACTAATAAACTTTATGTAATTTTAACGCAAAACTTTAAATTGCATTAAATTATACAATATTTTATGGTAAAATATATAATATTTTTGCTAATTTTGCTACAATTTTCTTCACTTTTCTAAACAAGAGATGGCACTACATGTGCTCATTCTAACACGTGATACGGAATATTCATACCATATCTAGAGCTAGAATGGATTCATTCTGTGTTTGAAAAGTGTGTGTATTTGCTTACATTCTAAAGCAGTAGTGGAAAAAACTAGTTTTATCATAGGGAAACCGTCTCTCAGAGACTGATGCACTATTGTTATTTTATTTTGGATGCACGAGTCCTATTACTACAGTAATAAAGTGTAACAGGCGAAGTGTTAGCAATAGAAAATAATTTATCACAATGTCTATTGTTGTAGAGTAAAGTAAATTGCGAATTCTAAAAAGCGATAGTTCCCTGAAAGGAATGTCATGAAGGCAGAGCTGAGTTGACCAAGGTTATTCCAGACATGCAGTTCAATGTATATTCAACTGTCACAACTTTCTGCAGCTTCCGACCGCTTTAATCTTATTTGACAGCGCCACTATTGAAACATGTAATAAACAGAGGTGGACGCAGCAGTTATTAGAAATTTGTCAGAGATTGTCTGTCGTTCCCCTTCGAAACTCTTTACCAGAGACTTTTCTATGCCTAACACACCGGTCTGGAAACAATTTTTAGCTCAACTTTTATATAACTCATGTTGTTTTTCATAATTTAATTATTTAGAGCTTTGGCATCTTTTTAAGATTTGAAAAAATCTCTCGGTGCGTTCAAAGTCCAAACGATTTTCATTTGTTTTAACAAAAAAAATATGAATATTTAGCTTAGCTCTGAAAAAGCCCTGAATGATGATCTTAGATCGAAAGCGCTAGGCTAATTTTAAATAAATTCATATGCTGAACTACAAAATCGTTTAAAATATTTAATTTATCACAGCATACAAGTCAACAATACTTAATTTTAAAAAAAATATGCCATAAAATTTTTTTTAGATATTCAGATTTTACGTCAAAAAGTGAGACAAAAAGTTTTTATGAACGTTTGTGTTAAATGGCTTCTTAGGGGAGATAGTACACGTTTAAGGAGCATTTTTAGAATATTATTCAATTCAGCTTAGGAACGGTTTAACTTATTGACTTGAAATTTTTACTCTAGTAGGCAACCAATAAACATTATCATTTTATGAAATAAAAAAATTAAATGTTTAACCAGGGTCGGACTTACAGTTTTACATATAAACTATGAGGCACCCATTATCTACGCCCCTGGTCAAAAACTTAATAAAACGTTAAATGTTTACATTTATTGGTTCTATAGTTCAGTAAAAATTTCATGCTAATAAGTCCAAACCGTTTCTGAGATATGAAGTGATAAATATTCTAAAAATGCCCTTTAAAAGTATGCTAGCTCCCTTAAAAAGCAATTTAGCCCGCCTATAAAAACTTTTTTCTCACTTTTTGACGTAAAATCTGAATATCTAAAATAATTTTTAAATATGTCATGTTTTTTTGTTAAATCAAATGAAAATCGTTATTTTCAAAAACGCATCGATAAATTTTTTTAAATTTGGACTTAAAAAGATGCCAAAGCTCTAAATAATTAAATTGTGAAACAAACTTTTTTTGTTGTGTGATATATAAATTTTAAATTTAAAGTTTATATCTCATCCCGTTTACAAATTACGGGGGGTGTACTAGGACCCCCATAATGCATATGTCTCCTTAAAAAAATAACCAAAATTGAATTGAAGTTTGTCGGGACAAGGACAGCAGCATAGAGTCGCTTAAGTTGTTTGGTTAAAAGTTAAATAAATCATAAAACTGAAACCTCAGTATAACCGTTAACAGAAATTCCCAGCCTCGCCACTGTGCACTAATATCCTCCACATTTGTCATTTTCAAAATGTAAAATATTCCAGTCTTTCTTCGTGTCGTGACAAACTTCGAACGGGAAAATATTCCCAATTGCAGAAACTTTTTTCATTAAACCATTTATCGAAATCTTTTACTACAATTAAAACTTTGAAATTCCAACCTGGTGTAGGTACATACTAAAAAAAATACATTAGTATCCGAGTTTGTAAAATTAACATCTACTTCGAGAGAATCTTAAATTTTTAATTAGGGCAACTATATAATAGTTATTTATATACCAAGGGACTAAACTGGCTGTTTTAGTCCCGCTGCAACAGAAATGCAAGGGACTAAAACAGCCAAGTTTAGTCCTGAGGTATATACACATTTTTTGCAGGACCAAACATAATTTAGGTAGGTAGATAAAATTAAAAACCACGCATCTAAAATCGGTTGTTTTATTTTCGTAATTTAATCAAGATGCATGTAAATTGCGAAAAGTCAGTTTCATGGCTATCGCGATTTCAATTGTTTTTTAAT
This sequence comes from Brachypterus glaber, assembly GCA_958510825.1. Classification (NCBI taxonomy): domain Eukaryota; kingdom Metazoa; phylum Arthropoda; class Insecta; order Coleoptera; family Kateretidae; genus Brachypterus; species Brachypterus glaber. The sequence continues at coordinate 9,024,086 of OY294048.1, read as the reverse complement.
ATGGTTGACACAAACGTCAAAAAAATGGACGAAGATGATAAATTTTAAGTTATGTATAAATTGTTATAACAATGTTATTTTTAAAGGTTTTCTTTGTTAAAATAAAATAAATTGGTTTGAATCGCTAATTTATTACAAAACACCACCAAACCTAATTTTTGAACCAGCAAAGCACATAGTAAGTATAATATTTTAATATTATTAAGGTTGCCGTGATTTTTATTCCCTAGGGAGAAAAACGGCAAGTTTAGTCCCGAAAATGAAAGCGTAAAATTAGGTTTTAGTCTTGGTCGTGCAAAAAACATTTTTTTTAATAGTTTTAATTATTTCTTTATTAAATTCAAAAACATTGTATCATCACCTCCGGATTGGTGTCATTTCACAATGACTGTTATTATAATAGTAATATAATACATAATATTATATTATAATATAATGAGTATAATACTTAATATGTTACTCAACTAATAAATAATCGTAAATATACACGGTGTTTGCAGTCTTATGGCATATATTATCATTGATTGGTGTTAATACACCATAAATTAACAAAAATTCTAACATTTCAATTTCTTAGCATCTTTGCATCTTACTTTAACTCCTATGCTACAAAAAAAGTCATATATTACATTTTAAAAGATTTGTTTACTTAGACATGTTACCGACAATGTAAAAATTTCGGCAATGTGCAAAATGAATAGATATTCCGAAAACTGACCAATTCACCATGCAAAATCACTACTACTTTGGGTGATCTGTGAATTTACTAAGTTATTTTTGGAAATCTGAAGCTTGGGCATCTATACTGCCCTACTACGCTAGAAAGCAGTAACTCCATTTGTTGCATAGCAGCGTTTTCAAAATATTACATCATAGTTGACGTGAAAACGTTGCTATGCGACAAATGGAGTTACTGCTTTCTAGCGTAGTGGGGCAGTATACGTCTCACATTGTCTAGGTAATTTGAATCCCTTAAAAATAAAGTGTAGTTACCACTTTTCTAATCTCTGCAAAAATAAATAATAAGCGTTTGTTAATTAACTTTTTTTTTTTTTAATGTTTTGTTGTACGATGCCTACTTATTTTTAGTAGGGAATGTATTTTTCATTATTTTGCAGAAATATTTTTTTTAGTCAAAGCTTAAAATTTGGTTAATCACAGGATTAACGTGTTAAAGCTAGGATTTAATAATTATATTTAAACCAACGCCCCCCATTAAAAAAAAACACCAAACCAACACAAAACCAGCGCAAACCAGAGTAAGACAATGTTAGGGAAAAGTATTTATTTATTGGCAACAGTATTTTAAAACTAATTGGACATTATTATAACTCTGCAGATCTCTTGTAAAAAGCGGCACCAAGAAACAAAATAATGGGTTTTATACGATTTCGGTACTTATTATTTTTTCTCTAATTGTATTTTGGTACAAACTGTAACGGTAATACAAATTATCTCTTACTGGAATCTTGGCTTCTTTGATTTTTATTTTACAGACAATCGAACATAAACATTTTAAAACATAACAGAAGAATTTTTACTTTTGTTTTTTGTCTTATGGAATTACTACTGCACGGTTGCGACTGCAATTTGGTAACACATTTTTTTTAAAAGCTATATTATTTAGACCTCTGCAATCATATAAATACTAAACTTAAAAAATATTGGGTTGGGGTAATAAAAGTGTTATTTACCATCATTATTTTTAAATTATATTTGGTTTATCTTACGATAGAAAATGGATTGCTGGCCTAAAATATGAAAAATAGTTATCACAAGTTACCTCCAATTTGCCTTTATCTGGAGAAGAAGAAGGATTATTAACATGGATAAAATATGTACGTGTGACATGTAATGATGGAGAGTAAAGAAAACATTATGCTCTGTTGTAAATTAAATTAAATATAATCTAAATTGTTGTAATTATTACACTCTAAGTATGTATAAACTACCTTCTTAAAGGTACAGAAATGAGTATAACCAAATAAAAAATAAACAATTAAACTCTTATTTATATAACACGTTCTTACCACTTTAGGTTTAAGAGATGTCATCGTTGGTTACTTGGCCCAATGGGCACTGCCCACTTTGGTTACTACCCGACTATCGACTCTATTCAATCTGATAATCTAATTTTCTAATTCCCATCATTTGATCTAAGTATCGTATTTATACCAAGATGTTTTACAAACAAATCTAGTTTATTTAATTTCAATGTTAATTTACAATAACACTAGAATGCTTGGTGTGCAAAAGATCATGTAATACCAAGTACTAATTTATAAATAATATATAAAATTGTTTTATTTAATTTAGGTAAAGCCTGTATGGCTAGCCAGTCAACTCTTGACATTATATCGATCCTCTTTTGAGAAAAAGACTTTCATTTGTTCTAGCAAAAAGATACGTTATATCAAAATAATAATAATAACTAAATAATTCTCGAACTATGAAGTGAGAAACATAAAAAAATTAAAAAATTCCCCTAGCTCGAAGTTCGTACACAGAAAAAAATATTGTCTTAAATCAAGAATGTGTGATTTGGATATAACGAAACACACTGGTCTGGAAACAATTTTTAGCCTCAACTTTCACATAAACCAAGTTTTTTTCACAATTCAATTATTTAAAGCTTTGGCATCTTTTTAAGACCAAATTTTAAAAAATCTATCGATGCGTTTTTGAGAAAAACAATTTTCATTTGTTAAAAAAAATATGACATATTTAAAACTGTCATTAGATATTCACATTTTACGTCAAAAAGTGAGACAAAAAGTTTCTATGAACGTTTGTGTTAAATGATTTCTTAGGGGAACTAGAACACGGTTAAGGGGCATTTTTAGAATATTATTCACTTCATAACTCAGGAACGGTTTAACTTATTGAATTGAAATTTTTACTATAGTATGTAACCATTAAACATTATTATTTTATGACATGAAAAATTAAATGTTTAACCAGGGTCCGACTTACAGTTTTACATTTAAATTTGAGGCACCCATTATCTACGCCCCTGGTCCAAAACTTAATTTTAATAAAACGATAAATCTTTACATTTATTGGTTCCATAGTTCAATAAAAATTTCCTGTTAATAAGTTAAACCGTTTCTGAGATATGAAATGATAAATATTCCCTTTAAAAGTACGCTAGCTTCCTTAAAAAGCAATTTAGCTCAAACGTGTATAAACACTTTTTTTTTTCACTTTTAGACGTAAAATCTTAATATCTAAAATAATTTTTAAATGTGTAATTTTTTTTTTAAATAGTTTTTCTCAAAAACGCATCAATGGATTTTTTTTTAAATTTAGTCTTATTATATTCTCGATTTAAGACAATAATATTCTGTGTGTAGGTTACCATAGTATGAAACTTCAAAATAAGGAAATATTTTTTCTTTAACTGTTTAAATCCCTTTTCAAAAAATAAAAAGAATAGCCTTTTTGTACGTAGTTTAAATTTAAAGAAGATAAATAAAAACATTAGGTGCTTTTAACTACATTTCTACTTCTAAGTAGTTTAAAGTTCCAAGTCAACAGAAACTAAACCGACCATGTCGTTGTAAAATCGGAATAAATGTATTTAAACAAAGCAAGTTTTTAAACAAAAAAGCGGCGAAAAAAGCTTTTAGGTAAACCGCATGTGGTATACAGGAATGTGTGTATCTAAATATATTTGTAGTATAATTACCAGATAGGTTCAGAAGATATGCGTGTGTTTTAGATGTATGTACTTAAGTACTACTTAATAAGTAGGTACTTAATTAAGTAAACTAAAGAAGCAGATGTCTGAGTAAGTAGATGTTTATGCCTTATGTTTGGTATTAGAAGGATCAATATATTTGTTAAACATTATTTGTTTACACAAGTTTTATGCAAGGCGGTGACACAAGTCTGTTTTTTTAGCTTAACTCTTAGTGTACATTTGTTTAATGATATTGATTGAAAACATCTCTATATTAGTTTGACTTAATTTTACGTAATACAGGGTGGCCCATAAGCTTCATAATTTAAAAAATGAATAACTTTTTGTTTGTCAATTTTTTGTATTTATGGTTTTTACGATATAGACTACTGGAATTAGATTTTTTAAACTATGTATCAAAAATCATGTCTTTTGAATGACGTTCATTTTCCGCTTTGCAAGCACAGGCTCTTTTTACGACATTTTTCATAATGGCTCTTAACATGAGTGGCTCCAGATAGGGTCGTGCATCAGCGTGAATTGCACCCCCTCAAGGTCACGGTTTGGTGAGGTGTAAAATCCCAAATAGCCTTACTTACGGTGAACGGCGACCGATATCGCGCTATACTGAAAAAATTTGTGAGCCCTGCAGTGGAGGACATGCCAGAGACATGGTGGCAGCAAGATCGGGCAACTGCCCATACGGCCAGCATTTAAGGCAGATTTTCGAACAGCGAATAATTTTCGAAATTCGTATTTTCATTGTCCTTCACGATCGCCCGATTTAACAGCACCAGACTAACTGAAGGATCGGGTGTATGTCAACAAGCCCACGACTATCCAACAGCTTAAGCCAAACATGTTAAGAGCCGTCATGGAAAATGTCGTGAAAATAGCCCGTGCGTGAAAAGCACTTTTATAAATTACATCGGCACTTAGTACTACTAAGAGAGCTGATGTATCGAAATCTTCGCCGAAAAGTCAAAATCTATGACCATGTTTTTTTATATTTCTCGACGTTTTAGACCTTTCTGAGTCGATCAGTGAAAAACAATTTTGCGGCCGACTGTTTGCCTGTCAGTCTGGGTGTAAACTCGATATGAATAAGCGGTTTTCTGCATATTGTTTCCTATCATATTTCGAAGAGCTGATTAGATTTTGGGGGTAAACGACTGGGGTAAAGGGGTAAGAATGGGGTAAAACTCCTATTTTTAGCGTTTATTAGTTATAATTAAGTTAATTATTATTGCATTTTATTAATTTAGCACTTATATAAAAGTTTTTTTTAATTTCTCAAAAAATTTTAAGAACAACTTTTTCCTAAAATACATTGTTTTCGAGATATTAGCGTTTAAAGCAGTAAAAGGTGTTTTGGCGTAACTTATTTATAAACCGATTTCAAAAAATTATATTTTAAATAAAAGCTCTTGTTAAGCCCTACAAAAAATGTTATATGCAATTTTTGCTAGAATATAACGTTTTGGAGATACAGACTTTCAAACTTGTATTAATGGTTGCCTATTCACACAACTTCCTATTTCATAACGTTTTAAATTACGACGATGTTTTGACAAGGTTCTTGCAACTGTTCAGCTAGTTTCAGTTTGGATGTTTACTTGTTGCAAAAATTCATTAAATGTCTTTATTTGGCCGGTTTGGACTTATAATCAGCTTGAGTTATTTACTCGAAAAAAATTAGGGAAGTTCATTTATCCGGAAGAGATACCTTAAAATATTGGTTCCTAGTTATATATCGCATCCATTTATGCTTTATATTTATATAGATTAAACGTTAGATTATTAAATTCTCATGAAACTAATTTAGTTGTTTGATTTCGAGTTTGATTCATTATCGCAGACCTGTTGATAAGCATTATTTATTAACAAAATTAACATTACTTCACGCTGAGCCTGAACAAATATTAATTTTAAGTGACTTGCCAACGCAAACCAAGAGTTAATCCACTTAGTAAGAGGTTTACACATCATAAAACCAGAAACAGTAAAATCTAAGGTGCTCGGTCTTAAAAGATAATGGACTTTATTATACATAAAAGACCATAATCGACTTGAGAGCTAGTCAGAGGCTCGCATAACTAGCATAGTACATAACATAAAATGTCGTGATTGGCTAGATGTGTTGTCATGAGTCTTATGCGCAGGCTTATAACGTTATGTGTATGGTTATGGGAACATGTGGATGGCGCCTTTATAGTTCTTTATTGTATACTATTTTAGCTTATTCTATACGAAATTTAATCAAAAATTTTGTATCCGTTCACAGAAATAGCCTATCTAGTACTTTCGATTAAGAAAAATTAGTTGTTGAGGTTTTTGGTAACGTCTTTTCTAAAAAGAAATGCAGAATATTGTATTTATTATCTGTCATTATGCGACGAAACAATAATTTAATAATAATAGTAATATTAAATCGACTATGACCATTTCTGAGAAATTCATTATCTTCCGAAACCGAGCACCTCAGATTTTACTGTTGGTTTCATAATTTGCAGACCTCTTACTAACAGAATTAAACCTTCCCTATTGAAAATGACGGGTCTGCGCGGGTATAAGTGGTGCACAAACCGGACTTGAGCGGCTGACTTTCATCCGGTTTGTGCACCATTTAACCCGCGCAGACCCGTCATTTTCAATAGGGTTGGTTTGCATTGTCAAGTCACTTTAACTTAAGTTTTGTTTAGGATTAGCGTGAATTATAATTGTATGTTCGGTTTTATCTGATTAATACACAATACTCAGCAATTTAGAAATGTAAACCAGTTATCACTATTGCATATTAATGACGTTTGCTACTGTAGTAGTAATCTTACGGATTTATTGAATATTTAGGTTCATATCACAGCTTCCTGCATTGCAGTACAAGCAAGGATTATATGGCAAAAGAAATGTTTGCTTTAAGTAAGCTTCTAGGCCAATTAAATTAGCTTGATTTTAGTAAGTTTTGACAATCAATGTGGTCTAGATTATTTTTAACCGACTTCCAAAAAGGAGGAGGTTATCAATTCGACGTGTGACTTTGTTTTTTTTTAATGTTTGTTCCCGCATAACTTTGGAACGAATGAATGGAATTTTATGAAACTTTTTGCAACTTAAAGAGGGCATTCATGAGGTGGTTTCGTTTCAATTTGACGCTCGGATACACTGAGATAAATTTTTACATCCACGTGCATGGGTAATTTACTTGCAGCTGCTGCTGATGTGAATTTACACGAAGCGTTAATATAAATGCGGTGTGTATTATATTTTTACATCCAGTGTGTAAAGTTTACACCAACGCGTAAATATACTTTTTACCTAAAGCCCTTCAATTTATTAAAAAAAAATAGAATAACTATTTTATTATTTTTCTATTTATGAATAGTGTTTTATGGAAAAAACTACGCAACAGAAAAATAAAACTTATATTCGTAATCAGCGCTCCAAAAAGTAACAATATAAAATAGAAACAGAAAACATACACAAGTCTTAACAACTCAAAATTTTCACGGCAGTGTTACCGCCTAAATAAGTAAAATATTATAAAATGTATGTTTTAAGGATATTGTATTAATCACACTTTTTAAATATTTACTTTATACACACTTACCAATTATTTCTGAAAAATCTAGCACACACAAAATTATACGTACGCTCTTACAAACGTAAAAAATTATAATGGTCGACAGCCACCAGACTCGATGAAGCAGGAATTCTGGCTTCTCGAGTCGGGTGACTAGCTTAACGCCCGCGATTGGCTGGCTTGTACATCAGAAGTGTGATTTTTACACTTCGGGTGAATTGACACGGAATCATATTAAAATGTAAAATTGTCTAAAATTGTATAGACTGCAGGACTATGATCGATGGCCATTTGTACGTTGTACAATAAAGAACGTTTATTATTATTATTATTATTACAATACAAAAGAACCGTCAAAGTTTTCTTAAACTAGCTTAGTTGGCTGGCCTTTTCTACGTTCATCGAAATCCATAAAATTAATTAAGAACAAGTCACTAGTTTTTCTGTTTTTTTTTTTAACCAGTGCAATAATGTCCAATTACTGAGGCCATTTTGTTCGCTGATGGTTCAAATATCTACATTAAGAAACTTACCCGCTATGCCATAACATGTGGTTTTATTAAATCATGTGGCCACTTACCTGAAATAAAAAAAAAACACATATTGCTAGTATATAAATATAAATTAGTCTTAATTAAAGAAATGAAAAATAGCAGGTTCAAACTCAACTGTTCATTTCCGAAAACTTTTTATATAACATTTCAAGAATGTTGCTTGTTTATTTTTAAAGCTTTTTTAATGTTTTATAAAATTTTAATGGAGATTTCTCCATTTAGATTAGACAGGGACAAAAGTTCTACCCAAAAAGGATAGAAGTAATATCACCAACATAAAGAAAAAAAAAATCTACTAGGTTTTATGTTGGCTGCACTGTCAGTAACGCCATTTTCGTTAGCCACTGTCATTGTGTGAGCTGCGTTTGATATTGTTTTGATTTCAGTTTTTTGTGTGTTTTACTAAATATTGTGTTTTTATTGACTATTATAGTACTTTTACGAATTTTGATATTTAAATATTGTTGTCCTTGACATTGATTTGATTATTTTAAAATTAGAATCCTATGGTATAGTGGGAAAAACTCTCGAATGGTTTATTTCCTACCTCAAAAATAGGCAACAATATGTAGAACTAACTTCAGACATAGGTGAGCGGGCAAATGTTAAAATCAAATCGTCCACAAAAAATATCCGCAGAGGGACACCTCAAGGGGCAATTCTCTCCCCATTATTATTTTTAATTTTTAGTAATGACCTTTTAAAATTTTTATTAAATGGCATTCCCGACAGGTTTAAGAAGAGGTTTAAGCTTTGCCAATATGCAGACGATACTTCATTAATATCATGCTGTACAAGGGAGGACTTCTTGGAACTTTTAAAAATTCTAACAGATTTAATGGCCACATGGTCAAGGCAGAATTCTCTTATTTTAAACCCAAAAAAATCAGCAATCCTAAAATTTAATAAATTAAACAATGACAGTAGTATCCTTATTTACTGTGACAAAAAGTCAGTACCACAAGTAACAGAATTTAAACTACTTGGAATTTCGCTAGAAGAAAAAGTAGCGTGGAATGTCCACGTAAACCATATTGCAAAAAAATTAAACAGCTGTCATTATGCACTATATAATTTAAAACAAAACGTCTCCAGAAGTCTTCTCCTGTCTTTTTACAATGCAAGCATAAAAAGCCACATTGAATATGGTCTAATTATCTGGGGGGGCTCGACACTTCTAGATCGTATTTTCATTATTCAAAAGAAAATTGTCAGAACGCTCTGTGGTGCAAAACACAGAAGTCACTGTAAACAATTATTTATAGATAACAAAATAATGACGGTTTATTCACTGTACTTATACAATTTGATACTTTTTGTTCACCAAAATAAGGAAAAATTTGTGGCAAATAGGGATCTAAACTCTATTAACACTAGGCAACCTCATGCTCTTAGCATACCTAGGCATAAAACGGCCGGATTTGAAAAGGGACCCAGGTATCTAGGAATCAAAACCTACAATAAGTTACCTCGTTCTTTTACTGATCTGGGCCCTCGGAAATTTAAAGAAAAAATTAAACGTTATTTTTCGAATAACCCGTTTTACACACTTGAAGAATTTTTGAACTGTAATGTAAATTCTATTAATGTTTAATGTTAGGTACTTATATGTACCAGTGTATAATTTAATAATTTTTAATTGACGTTTGCTGGACATTTTTTCATGTAAAAACGAAGGAGCAATAAACATATCTTTATCTTTATCTTTATCTTTATCAAAGGTAAGTTCTTTCTTTATACCTTAGATTTAAAGCCTAGGCGAAATTCGTTTGGACTTTTGCAACCCTTGTAAAAACATCTTGGCATTTGGTAGCTATAACAGAAATAACGCTCGTCATAAAATTAATTTCTTGAAATGTAGAAACTGGTAACGATATTAAAATATATAATAATAATATATAGTTAATAATAAATATGATAAACGTGAAATAAATTCATATTTACCTTTTCATATTTGAGGTTATGTTTTGTAAATAAATAAACAGATTAAGCAACCAACCTAAGAACAATTAATAGGATTTATATTTCATTCTTTATTTTACTATTAAATCGTCAGTGTTATTTCTTAGCAAAAAATATTCATTTCTTTAAGTTTATTTACAAATTGAAAAATATGCAATATTTTTTTAATTTATCTAAGTTGGTAGTGGTGTGCCGTGCACAAATGAGATAGAGATAGGGTAGACGTCTTCTGTTTCATAATTCTAGTTGTACAGACCTCTATTGAAATTAATTACACTATTATAATTTTAGTAGCAATTGATATACAGAGTTATTTTTTTAAATGGTACAGGTACTCTTACTTTTAAATAACTTACGATATCGACTTGAAATTTGAAACAGATACTATACTAGATAAAATAATCTAAAGATACTATACTAGATAAAATAATCTAAGATAAGTTGTATATTTTTATAGATAAGATAACTTGGGGGGGGGGGGAGGTGGCAAAGAGGTGAAAAGAGAAATCATTAACAGAATGTCTAGGACCAATGCGGCTGTCCCATTTCAAAACACAGTAAGTCACATTTGGACGTAAATCTTTTTTTCGGTATTGTCCGCAAATTTACATGGAAATACTGGAAAAAAATAATTACAAATGGGTTACTGTGTTTTGAAATGGGACAGCCGAATGGTCCTCCCTTTATAACTTCTAAACGAAGCAAAATATAAAAAATCTACAAAATTGGTTAATATATATCAAAATAATCCCAACTACCCCAAGTACAAATATTAAATAGAAAACCTCCTTACATATTTCAAATATTAAAGGGTATATTATGCTTTAATTTGGTATACAAAAAATTATGTTACCTTCCTACCCTGGGTAGATTATAATAAAAACCTAATGTGTTCACCAAGTAATGGTTAGTCTATTATCTAATTTGATAATAAAGAAGTTTGTTTTCCTTTAATTTACCCAGTAAACAGAAGGAAGGGGGTAAATTTTATAATTTTGAAATACGCAGATATAAGTTACCCTAAAGATGAATTGAATCAGTCAGTTGAAGAATAGTATTAGTCCAAAATTGCCGTTCTGAGATAAACACAAAAACCTTTTATTTCCGTAAATATTGATTATACAGTGTTTGCATGCATTAGTAAGTTGTAGTGTTTAACTAGACCGATTCATAAGAAGCGCAGTTTTTTGGGGATAAATCTCATTAATGAATTACAGAAAAAACTCGAGAAAAAATAAAACCGTAGACAAGTACTGAATTTTTTTTTATAAATTTATTTTAGTTTAATTTATACGATAGTAAATAATAACAAGCATTGCAAATAACGCGTCTTATTACATATTCGTACAATGTACGACGTACATACAGTGTGGTCCAAAAGTCCAAATGTCACCCCCCTTCTTAACTTTTGAACAAGTTGAGATAACAACTTCAAATTTGGAACACTGTAATAAGACAACCCAATCTATCTTTTCGCATATATTTAAAATTTTCAGCTCTTAAAATGTGGACAGGGGGCATAGGGGAAATTTTTTTAATGGAAAGGGGGTTGTGTGCTACATCATATTAAAGCTTATAAAATTATCTATACATTTTTCTATTTTTTTTAAGGTTTTAATTTAACAACAAGTACTGTTTTTCAAGTGCCTGCTGTAAATATATGGATTGCGTAGCCGTAGCGTCACGTAAATGATAATGTTCTTTTTTTTTCTGCTTAAAAAAAGCAGAATGAATAAAGCTACGAATTTTGCGAACATTGGCCATCTTATCCCAAAATGGCTATTTTTGTACTAGTACACTCTAAAAACTGCATGTAAAATAATGTAAAAATACATGAATTTACATAGTACGGAATAGTAAATTTACTATTCTGGACTATGCATAATTCATGAATTTATGTAAAATAATGTAAAAGAATGTAAAATAATGTAAAATAATGTAAAATAATGTAAAAGAATGTAAAAGAATGTAAAAGAACGTAAAAGAATGTAAAAGAATGTAAAATAATGCAAAAGAATGTAAAAGAATGTAAAATAATGTAAAAAAATATATTTACATTGTTTTACATATTTTTACATGATTTTACAACGTCGGGCTATATTATTTTAAGACGCGCGTGCGCTTTGGACAATGAGACGGACCGTTTAATATTGTTATTGCGACGCATGCTGCTAGGTTAAAGTGTTAAAAGTGTAAAAAAAGGTAAATATTATTTATGTACGATATTTAAATGCTTTATTTGTGGCCTAAAATTTACATTTATTATAAATTACGATCTTTACACGGAAAAAAAAATTATAGCTAGGAGCGCTATAACACACATACCAAGCAAATTATAATCGCTTATTATATAAATACAAGGCTTTCTCTTACAATTATGGCAGTCAGTGTAAAAATTTATATTGTTGTTTATTTGTTTAGTGAATAATAAAATATAACAAATAGTATGGCATTTATAGCTTAAATAGATTTAATTATTGTCCGTGCTAATAATTTTTATAATATAATAAAATTTCTGTAAATTTATAATAGTGCCTGTAATAAATATAATCGTGTCTGTAATATATATAATCGTTTCCAATTTATTTTTAACATTATTATTAGTTATTGTGTCCCTTATAATCTATAGCTTAAATCACTATAATTTGCCACTGTTACCAAATAACTTATAATGTATAGCGCAGAGCCCACTAATTTCTTTCCGTGTATTAACAAATAGATCCTTAAAGAAAGATGTAAGCAGTTTATACTCGTATTAAGGGTGAAAATCGTTTGGTTTATTAAACCAAATGAACTTTACGCTACGATATTTCAAAAAAGCTTTGACACAGAGACTTGTAATTTGGAACAAACATTTTCTAAGTTGTAAATATTTTTTTTCAAGTCTCTAAGCGTTCTTGAAATATCGTAGTGATTGTTGTTTTAAAAGCACTTTTAATATATATAATATATAAAATTATTAAACACAGCATTAGTATTTTAGGCAAATATAAAAAAAAATCGTTCAAGCTGATCGTTTTCTACGTTTGTTTTTATAATAAAAAGTCTATGCAAAATATTACCATTCTGGACTATGTAATTTTTACCGTTCCGGTGTATGCAAAATATTACCATTATGGGGTATGTAATTTTTACTGTTCCGGTCTATGCAAAACATTATCATTTACGGACTATGTAATTTAATGTAATTTATTTTTACCGTGTACTGTTCTTTATCTGACCGATTCAATTAAATTGATCCATTTTGTAGAATTTTGATGAAACTTCGCTTAGAACATACAAGGGAACTTGGATAGTTATTTTTATGATTTAGCTTCAAATATTCATTTTAGATACTTTTTTATGAAAAATTAATTAAAATTAATTAAAAATAGTAAACCAACAACAAGATTAAACAGCTTGCGACATTGGTATAGGTATACCTATTTCGGGACTTCGCTTGGGGACCTAAATATACGAGTTATGTATTCATAAATTCTAATAAATGCTTACATTACTTTATGAAATAGGACATCTCTAACCAACAGCCGGCTGCAGCCTTTGAATACCCAACCGAACATACTATAGAAAACAAGCCGTGAAGATTGTAATACTACGCATTGTATTATGTACTATTCAAAATAAATGGCATTTTCCCAAATACTTAAAAAAAGATTTAAAAAAAAAAATTAAAAAAAATAAAAATTTTTTCATCAACTTTTTTTTAATTTTTAATTTGCGGAAAACCAACAATTTTTGAAAAAAATGTTTTGATCATTTTTTTAACTTTTTTTTTAATTTATTAAAAAAAAAATGTCTTATAAGATATTAAAAAAAAAACGAAAATATAAAAAAAAATTAAAAAAAATTTAAAAAAAAATTTAAAAAAAAACTTCAATTTTTTATTTGATTTTTGCAAAGAACGAAACAAATTTGAAAAAAAAATTAATGATAGTTTTTTTCAGTTTTTAAAAAAGTTTAACCCTCCATAACTTTTTGGGGGGTTTAAGTACATTTAAAAATGGAAGAACTGATCCTTATAATAAACGTAATTTTTCCTGAAAAAGTACGTCAATCGAATTTTTTTTTCATCTTTTTTCGATTTTTTTTTAACACATTAACCCTCCATAACTTTTTCGTTTTTGGGGCGATTACTTTCAAAAACAATACACTAAAAATTTCAAGTTGATCTGATTATTCGTTCTTGAGTTATCGTGTCTACAAAATTCGTGACATCTGAGAGACGAACGGACGGACTTATTCAAAGTTTCTTATTTTTGCATGAAACACATTTGTATGCAAGAATTTTTTGTCTGGGATGTTTTTTGGCGATATTCACGGAAAAAAAAATTATAGCTAGGAGCGCTATAACACACATACCAAGCAAATTATAATCGCTTATTATATAAATACAAGGCTTTCTCTTACAATTATGGCAGTCAGTGTAAAAATTTATATGAAATACTTTAATTGTTTAGTGAATAATAAAATATAACAAATAGTATGGCATTTATAGCTTAAATAGATTTAATTATTGTCCGTGCTAATAATTTTTATAATATAATAAAATTTCTGTAAATTTATAATAGTGCCTGTAACAAATATAATCGTGTCTGTAATATATATAATCGTTTCCAATTTATTTTTAACATTATTAGTTATTATGTCCCTTATAATCTATAGCTTAAATCACTATAATTTGCCACTGTTACCAAATATCTTATAATGTATAGCGCAGAGCCCACTAATTTCTTTCCGTGTTGGTAAATTTGAAACTACCGTATAATACTATTCTAGCGCTACGCGCTGTGAATAGTATAATAAGTAACGTTTTGTACGGAAAATGTTTACATTATAATTTCAAAATAAGTATAGGTTTCGCTGTTGAATTTGATGGATTGATGGAGGAGCGGAGCACAGCAGAGCAAGTACGTCAACAACATACTACCCCTAAGAAAAAGAATACTTTCCCCTATTGTTAAGATAAAAAACAATCAAAAACTTGTTTTATTTTCGAAAAAAGAAAAATTAAATTTTTTCGAAAAACCAAAAAATACTGAAAAAAAAAATGAAAAAATATCAAAATGACATTTGTTTTATCTTTCATTGTACAGTATGGTCGCGATAATCCGAATCTTCGATAAACCGATTGATGCGGTAATCTGAACAATGAATTTCGGACTACAAAGAACGTGTACCTACTTTGTAGTCCAAATTCATAGTTTGGATTACTTTGTCATTCGTAATATAGACGATTCGGATTATCGCGGCAACACTGTATCAGATAAAGTGGACTTCGCGGTATCTTATTTCATAGTTTGGTTTTGATCCGCCGGCCTTTAATACCAGCAGAGAAAATGCTAATAAAATTGATTTGTAAAAGTCATAATATAACACTACACGGAAAGAAATTAGTGGGCTCTGCGCTATACATTATAAGATATTTGGTAACAGTGGCAAATTATAGTGATTTAAGCTATAGATTATAAGGGACACAATAACTAATAATGTTAAAAATAAATTGGAAACGATTATATATATTACAGACACGATTATATATATTACAGGCACTATTATAAATTTACAGAAATTTTATTATATTATAAAAATTATTAGCACGGACAATAATTAAATCTATTTAAGCTATAAATGCTATACTATTTGTTATATTTTATTATTCACTAAACAATTAAAGTATTTCATATAAATTTTTACACTGACTGCCATAATTGTAAGAGAAAGCCTTGTATTTATATAATAAGCGATTATAATTTGCTTGGTATGTGTGTTATAGCGCTCCTAGCTATAATTTTTTTTTTCCGTGTAAAACCAAAATTTATTAAGACTTTTTT
>OY294048.1:8783655-9008277 GCA_958510825.1 Brachypterus glaber | reverse complement strand
AAAAAAAAAAAACAAAGTTGATCTTGAAATGACCTTGAAAACGTAAATATGCTTAAAAAATAAATACGCCATTTTGTTTCCCCCATTAAAATAAACGTTTTTTGTTTGACATTTTTTTTCTAAAATGCATAAATTCGAGATATTTGAAAGTTTCAGGTTAAAAAAAAAACACCCGTTATAATGTATCTTCACATAACTTATTATGTCACTTTCACAAGATATATTATGTATTTTTAAATAACATATTATGTAAGTAATGTAAGTAAGAATATTGCCAACGTTAAGTCATGTGATTTTTACAGAATATGTTCTCTAATATTTTATTTTACACATTTTTTTTCTTTAATATTTTCCATATAATTTTATTTTACAAAAATTTTTACAGAATATGTTTTGTAAATTTTTATTTCACATAGATTTTTCCAGAATATGGTCTGTAAAATTTTATTTCACATAACTTATGAAATTATACAGAATATGTTCTGGAAAACTCACATAACTTAACGTTGGCAATATTCTTAAATATATTTTTATCAGTGTATACAAAACATTCTTGAATACAAATGCGTTTCATGAAAAAATAAGAAAGTTTGAAAATGTCCATCCATTTTCAGGAAAAATCAAGTTCCATGAGGCGAAGGACCCTATTGTTTTTAAAAATAATCCCCCCATTCAAAAAAATATATGCAAAGCAAAGCTAGTCTTTGTAAGTATGACTCACTATTATGAACTGTATAAAAAATGTTTTAATAAACCTACTATTATTTGTATAAATAATAAAATATTATAACAATTATAACAATTACCACTAAAAAAACTAAAATTAATTAAAAGCACACGGTAACTTTTTCAATTCAATTTACATCCAATTGTTTTATAAAACAATTATATACGGTATTATTTTTTGCTTGACTTAAGCTTTTAGATCTATTAGATTACTATAATACAGAATAATATAAAGGCAAAAAATAATAAAAACAGAAAATAATTTATTATTAGTAGCAAAAATTAGAACAATAAAAGACTATTTTTTAAGTAAAAAGACACTATATTTCACCAACTGCAATAACATAAAAAAATTAACTTTTTTTTTTTTCAAAAAAACTTAATATTTTTTGAAACCTCGTACTATTCTACTTAATTAAGCATCCCCGAAGTCCAGGACTTGTGTGGGTTACTAGTAGAGGGAACCACCGGCTTATACTGAATTTCGAACCAGTTTTTATAGGGAGTGTCCGTTTCGCCAATTTTCAATTATTAATTAACTGAAAAAGGTAAATCGGCGCCAGTGAGAATCAAATTCACGCTAGTTGGCTAGTAGACTTGTCATGTACAGCAAATATTTTTACAACTTTAATTAAAAATTTAAATCTCAAATTTTCCGCGCTTTTTAAAACCACAATGTTCACTTGTTCGCGAATGTTGCCAAGTGTAAACTTAGCTTGAGGGATATTTTATGCTTGAGATTATTCCAATAAAATAGTTGTTATCATATATTTTAGCATCGAAATAAAGATCACTGCTGTTTTTGTTTAAAAAGTTTAGTTTTCAACGTAAAAAAACAATTTGCGATCGGTTCCTAATAAAGTTTGGCAACGCTGTACTGGTACCAGCGCAGTCATTTGATGTTTTGATTTCCGTCATTTAAAAGAAGTAAATTATTTACTTATTTACTGTAAATATATTTTTAATAAATAAGTGTTTAAATTAGTTTTGAGTGGCATGTTTTTAATGCCAAGATTCAATTAAATAAATTAAAATTTATGAATATCAGTGATTTAAAGATTTTAAGCGGGTGCATAAAATATATTATCTGAAATTAATTAGGGTTTATACCTAGGATGTTTTGTTAATAAAATAAGCATTTATATTGATTATGAATAAAAATAAATCAACTAAAGGTAAGCTTCACAAATTAAAAACACATTTTGAAAAAATATAACATTTATTACGATGTCAGTAACTGTCAGTTTCTTGTTTACATAGTAACCAAGTGATAATTGCACTTGTGAAAAAATTATCAGATTCATTTTAATCTGATTGGTCAAGAAACTAAAAATGCAAGGTTTTGATTGGCCTATATATTGTTTGTGAAATAGACATAGGTAAATATCATTACAATTAATTTTTTCAGTGTATAAGCAAAGTTTAGTGACACTGTTTTTAATCGATGAAAATTCAAGGCACTCGAGTGCACTCTAAATGAACTGATTAAATTTTATTTACTCCAGTTGTAATTACTGGATCATATTAAAGTTTATATCTAGTTATAACAATTTGCATAGTGACCAAATATTAATAGTAACAACCTATAATGTGACAATAACCGTTACATCAAGAAATTAGATGCATACAAAGCGTAATTTTGCAATGCAAATGAGTAAACTATTGTGCTACAAAATTCAGCCGATTAACCTGCATTACATTTATTTCAATGGTATTTTAATACGAAGATAATGGTAATACAGATAAATTTCCATGGCACTTAATCCAAGAAGATCCCGGTCTTCGCTTAAATATAGTATTTACTGATTTTCGCCAAGTCAATATTAAATGTTAATAGTTATTTATGGTACTAGTGGGTAAAGTAAGATATTGCCCATGAGAAGATTAACCTGCGTGGCGTCAGCCAATTTTCGAGAGGGCAATATCGGTTTACCCATGAGTGCCATACAAGGTTTTATCCAATAAATAGCTTAGCAATTCATATTTTTATTAAAAATTTTAATGACATTTACAAGAAAATAATTTGACAAGTGACAGTTGAGTGGGTAAAACAAATAATTATCCACTCAATAAAGTAAAAGCCACGCGGGGGTTATTATTGAGTTTATCTATTTAAAATGAAGCTGGTAATTGTCTCATTATCTGTATGTATTGGTTAAATAAATTTTATTTCTAAGATTGATTAAAAAGTAAAATAACTCATATAGACATTGATTATTATACTATTCACAGCGCCTGCGCTAGAATAGTCTGTCCGTCCGTCCGATGTCACGATTTTTGTTAAAACGATAACTCAAGAACGAATAATCCGATAGACCTGAAACTTTCAAGAAAAAGCAAGTTCTAAGAGGGGAAATCCATATTGTTTTCGAAAGTAATCCTCGCAAAAATAAAGAAGTTATGGGGGGTTAAACTTTTAAAAATATTGAAAAAGCTGATAGAAAATTCCGATTAACGTAACTTTTTCAGGAAAAAATACTTTTATTATCATCATTATTAATTTTACCAATTTTGAAAGTAATCCCCCCAAAAACAAAAAAGTTATGGGGGTTAAACTTTTTTAAAAAAATTGAAAAAATAATTTTTATTTGAATTTTTAATTTTTTTTGTTCTTCGGAAAAAGAAAATAAAAAAAATTGTTTAAATTTGTTTTCCAAGTTTTTTTTCAATTCAGCCAAATCGGTCTGAAACCAATTTAAAAAAAAAAGGGAGCGAGGTTCAGACCAAGCGAGCTATATCATTATCAAAATCATTTTCAGCGCCCAAAAATACGTGAGAAAAATATAGTCTGCAGACTATACTATACTATACTGTATATATGTATATATATATTTATATATTTTTTTTAAGCAGATCTGGTTAATAGTAATTATTTTTTTTTTTTGTGTAATAACATAATTAAATTAAACAATTTGAAAATTAAATTACTAAAAGGATAATTTATTCATTGAAATCTAACTTTTTGAATTTATATAAGGACATAAACGATTTGATATAATTACTAGTCATGTAGCAAGGAAACTAGTAGGTATGCTAAATATTTCAAATAGTTCTACAGTTAATTTCTTATACCATATTTAATATAATTCTTTTCATATAATAGAATTTTATTTGGTTCAGTATATATTTGTTTCACGAAGTTTGTATTATCCTATATAAGTTAAAAAAAATCTGTAGGCCATAGGTAAACGACACCATCTCACAAAAACGTTATTTTTTAGGAGAGAAAGTTTTCGATTCTTTTTTAACAGGACATTAGGGTGGAGCGAAAAATGAAGCGAAAAATTTTTTTCGCCCAATCATATAGCACTATGTACCAAAAGTTGCCTTTATTATAGAAAAGAACCAGTATATTTTTTTTATTTTTTTTGGAAGTCATTTGATTCCCCACGGGGGCCTTGAAATTAATCAAAATTTAAGAAATTTTATCTCTGATAATCTGATATCTGATAATAAAAAATTCTAACTCCACCCACGGGGGTGAGGTTGGGGCGATTTTTTTTTTTCAAAAAGCCCATATTTTTCGGTAAATATTTAAACAGCTGATCAGGTCACGTAGTTTTTAAATTAGCTGAAGTCGATTTTTGTTAGTGTTTTGGTTTTTGTTTAAAACCATGCTTTTGAGTTCTAAAAAATTCTAAAATTTGTTTTGTTGAACTTTTTCCCTAATAATTTGTAAACGTTTTGACTAAAACACTTTTTAAACATTTGTTTCACTTATTCATGTATCAGAACATGTACAAAATATATAACCTTGAATTCCATTCCTGTAAAAGATATTGGGTAAAATGTTCGGTAGCCTACTAGCATTTTGCAATTTGGGTTAGTAGATTTCTGCTTAACGCGGCCAAAATGTTGTTCGTTACTAAATAAAATTAGGTGTTACATAGGGTTAAGGATCTGTCAAGCACGATAATTTGTTTTGTTGCCGTTACCAGATTTCGGGTTTCAGCTACCAGAAAAATAGTTGTTTCTTTTTAAACTATTAATAAAATCTTTTGTTTTTCAGTATATAAATACAATAATTAAAATTATACATACCATGCCATACTACTAAACATATTTTATTGTTAATCTTTTCGAATATAATCGTAAGACTATTCTCAGGACTTGCCGCTAGATATAGAGACTAGACACGCGGCAGTTTTGACTAAACTGCAGTCATTAAAAAAATGCACAACTATGTAAATGAACTAAGATCTTTATGGTAATAAATTTTTATGGTAATACCCACAGAAAAAAAAATATATATGTATGATTTTAAAGAAAACCAATATGGTTTTTGTTTTGACTGCTTTTGGTTAAATAAAAAAATATATATTTTAATTTTAAATAAATTAAACAACGAACTAATAACTCTTCGCTCTAGAATCGGCATTTCATTTGTAAAAACTGACAAAAACGTAGCCAACATATACATTTGTCTGTCTTACTCACACAGCTTTGTTCTAACAGAGACAACAATAACAGTTACTGGTAACTGTTATTGTTCAGGCCTGAATATACCTACTATTTGTTTACAAACAAACCGAGATGTTGACGATACTTTATATTAACGGTATGCGTATTCTAGAGAGAAGAGTTGTTAGTTCGTTGTTTTTGTTTTGACTGCTTTTGGTTAAATAAAAATATATATATTTTAATTTTAAATAAATTAAACAACGAACTAATAACTCTTCTCTCTAGAATCGGCATTTCATTTGTAAAAACTGACAAAAACGTAGCCAACATATACATTTGTCTGTCTTACTCGCACAGCTTTGTTCTAACAGAGACAACAATAACAGTTACTGGTAACTGTTATTGTTCAGGCCTGAATATACCTACTATTTGTTTACAAACAAACCGAGATTTTGACGATACTTTATATTAACGGTATGCGTATTCTAGAGAGAAGAGTTGTTAGTTCGTTGTTTTTGTTTTGACTGCTTTTGGTTAAATAAAAAAATATATATTTTAATTTTAAATAAATTAATCAACGAACTAATAACTCTACTCTCTAGAATCGGCATTTCATTTGTAAAAACTGACAAAAACGTAGCCAACATATACATTTGTCTGTCTTACTCGCACAGCTTTGTTCTAACAGAGACAACAATAACAGTTACTGGTAACTGTTATTGTTCAGGCCTGAATATACCTACTATTTGTTTACAAACAAACCGAGATGTTGGCGATACTTTATATTAACGGTATGCGTATTCTAGAGAGAATAGTTGTTAGTTCGTAATAGTAATATTAGTATTAGTAATTTTAGATTGTTACGTCCATATTAATGGTATAGGAAAATAGTGGTACAGAGGGGGGGGGTGGGGGTCCAAAATGATCAAAATTTGCGTTACGTAATACTTGATCGTTCCCTAACAGAAAAAGGAATAATATTATTTTATTAAAAAAAATATTTCAACAAAAAAGCTTCGATTTAAAAATTATTTGTTCAAATTATTATTATTCGTAACTTAAACGTAAAGTTTTTATTTGTAAAAATTTAAAAGACATATGATTTCAGATGGATTTTCACAAGACTTAATTTCTCTGAGTGTAAATATTTAAGGCATTTGTAATAAGAGGCCATATAGTAGTAATACTATAAGATTTACTTGATTAAATAACATTATGAGAGAAATTATGTAAAGAGAAAATGTAGGTACATTAAATATGTATATTTCTGGCTATATTAAAATAAATTGTTTTGAGCATGAAATTGAAATTTAATAGCGAGAGTAGATATAACGTTTCTTTTACAAAACATCGCAGAAATTTTAGTAATCTAAAATTAATTTAATAGAAAAAATAGCAAATACCAGTTATACTCGAATTAACAATTAGAATCCGTAGTGTTATAAAGTAACAAAGCAGGTTCGAAAAAGGCAAACATAACGAAAACTTATTAATGGTTTTTTCTATTTTGCGACTCTTATAAGCTCATAATCACACGCATTTTGCGTGTTCTTATAGGCCCATAAGAGGTCTGTACTTTTTGTTCTTTTGGGTTGGCAACAGACCTGGCCTATGGCTTGACGTTTTCCGTGCAAATGTCAATGTCGCTTTAAAGTTGAATTTTCTACAAAATTTTGTGTTTAGGTTATTTCTACCATGTTAAAATTGTGGCTTGGTTAATTGCAGTAAAAAAGAGAAGAGATGACTATAAAATATATCAAAATATCATTTGTTCTTAGAATTTTAAACATGGTGTAAACTGTAATGCCAATCCAAAACAAAAATCCCTAAATCAGTCATCAATTTAAATGTAAGTTTTTTTAAATTTTAGAGCAAAATAGAAAAAATTGTCGTTTCATAACACGTTTTTAGCGCACTAATACTTTAGAAAACTCGCCGCAAGCGGCTCTTTTTCTAAACTTGTACTCGTGCGCTAAAAACGTATGTTATCAAACTAGTACTTTAATATACTATTTCAGGGCCTTGTCAGCTCTAATTTTAATTATACATGTATAGTATTCTCATACAATTCCACTTTTTAGTCATAAAGGCCTTACAACCAAACTTAAAAACATAATTTTAAAGCTTATTAAATTCTCTTAACCATATATTTATTAAAAAAAATTTTTAAAGGTGTTAAAAAAGCTTTTTTAGGATTTTTTTTTTGAAATTTCTATTTATATCATTTAAAATTATTTCAAAGGTACAATTTACATTTATTAATAATAAAATTAATCATTAAACAAAAATTGTTTGATTTTTTAAAGAATATTTGACGAAAATTACCATTTTCTTTTTTAACCCCCTAGAAAAAATGTTTTAAGAAAAAAACAAAAAATATATGATTAAATAGAGTTTCATTTGCTTTAAAATTATGTGTCACACGAGTCCTCTTTCTATTATAAAAAATCCCCGCCTTAAGGGGGCAAGGCCTTGCCCCTTGCCTCCATTGTGCCCCTTAAATATATTAAATATATACCAAAAAAGTATTTTAGTTATGTCATTTACGTGTTTCAAATATTAAATTGGTATACTAACCACATAGACAAGGAAAGACCTCCAAAGCCGTTGCGGAATACTGTGATAAATGTGCCTAGCGCATCTGAGATAAACTTGCACATGCGCACTGCTATTGTTGTTTTTGACAAGTATTTTTAACCTTAGTTTTGTGTGTCAAATAAAAATTGTAAAAAATTCAACAAAAATCAATAAATATCTACGAAGAAACGTCGAAATAGTTTTTTAAAATTATTTTATAAGAATTTTTCGAGGTGTGTTTGAGTTTCGGGATTTTGTACACCTACTTTGAGTACACCAGGAATTGACCCTTTGCTCTTCATAAAGCAACAATACAGGTTAGGTTTAAAGTTATAAACAAATGCAGCAAAAAAACAATTAAAACACAGTAGATGTCGAAAAATGAACAGAAACAAACGACGATCTAACAGTACTGGCATGGTGATGAATTGTTTTACGACCGACAGCATTTCACAGCTGATAGAGATGCGTACTGCGCAAGGTCAGATATATTGCGTTACGACATTTCGCTGCCCCGTTCTGTCACAAAATAATCTTGCGCAGGCTGGACCAATGGTTTTCTTTCCTTCTCTATGACTAACCAAGATATAACTTAAGCCGTTCAAAAGTTAAAAGGGCCGGGCCGGACTTTTGACACGTTCTGTATATATTTAAACAGTGATAATAAAAAATGTATAAATGTTAATTTATTTTTAATTGATGTAAAATTGATGTAAATTGATGTAAAACGAAAAATCTCTTGTCGTATAGTGTCATAAATATTAATAAAAAATCGGAAAAGCACATCCCGGTTTGAAATTCAATTAAAACCGCCAATAGCAATTTAAAAAATACTGGATGTTTGTTAATTTGATTTAGTCATTGAATGTTCTCTTTATCATGTTAATTAATTTATTTAATATGAATATCTATATATATATACAGAGTGATCAGTAACTGGTAGGCCAAAATTATCAAAAAAAAGTTCCCATAAAGGTTTTGCATGTATACTAGTATTAATAAGGGCAATTATTTTATGGTAATTTATTTTTTTGAATTTATCCAGAGGCGTGCCTAGACGGACAAATTTGTGAGGCTTTTCACATTTTTGCCCCACACTTTTTTATGCGTATATTTTTTGGATTTTTTGTAAAAAATATAGATTCCTTGAGTAAAAATACATAAAAATTTCATATAGTGAAATATTGTAGAAGCAACCATTAAAAAAAAATACAATTAGGGAACGTTCAAGTATTACGTAACGCAAATTTTGATCATTTTGGACCTCTTAGGAGGAAGTAACATTTTGTGCCACCAAAAATGTTACTCTTTAAAAGGCTATTAATTAATATTAAAATTAAATAAATAATTACCCTTCAGCATTAAAATTTTATTGGTGCTTTTTTGTTCCCCATTCAATATGTCCATCTTCGAAGGGCCGTAGTTCCCTTATGGCTCATTTCCGGACCAACCTTTATCGGATTTTTTTTAAAATATTTTTGGATGTAGAATCAAGTTTTGAATTTTGGCATGCCAGTTACTGATCACGCTGTATATTTATTTATTAAAAATATTTAATTACATACAATGTTTATTGAGGAAAAGCGGAACTCATCCGAGCAATGCTTGTACTTTAAACTGGTTATTCATACCATATGTTAAATAATTATGTTATAATAAATGTATTATAGTTATTAAATTATCTATAGCATACCCAGGATATTGCAAGGACGAGGTCATTTAGAAATTTAATAATAAGTTCAGTAGCCGATGTCTACTTAATTAGATTACATCAAAATCCACACACACAGAAAATAGTGTATTGTTTTACTAAGAGGAAAAGTGAGGCTTTTTTTACTAGTCTGTAGAATTTACGAAAGACGCGAAGCGGTGTCCGGAAACTACAGACGAGTAAAAAAAGCACTTTTCCTCTGAGTAATAGTTTTTCTTCAAGCATCCTATATATTTTTTTTAAATATTAATTTTTGAATTTAATTTATTCAGTAATAAAGTATGTTTTTTTTTTATTAAAATAGGCCAATAAAACCCTTTCGAAATAAACTTAAACCTTCCTTAGCTCATTTTAATTTTTTTTCGTAGGCTAAATCGTGTACTTTTCGCTATTTCGATGGTAACTTGTCTAATGTAGCATTTGCATTTTCGGAGGGATTTGTAGGTGTATAAATCATATATTCTTTTTCAATCATTTTTAATCAATTTCACACAAGGTTTTTGCACAGAATCTCGAGTCAACCACCTGTTTACATAATAAACAAACAAGTTTGAAGTATCAAAGTCAAAGAGTGCTGCCGCCAGTGGTGGTTTTGCTAACTAACTTTTTTTTACGGCTCACAACAATGAACTCATTTTTTTACTGTAAAAAAATAGATCACTTCTAACTAGTGTGTCCAGTTATAAAATATGAACATTTAAGGACGCTTGAAGAAAAAGAATATTTTAAATTGGGTAGTAAATAGTTATATTTTACAAAGACCAAAAATACATTTTGTAGGGCGATTACGGAGCAAGGTTGTCAACCGTAATTGCACAACAAACAGTTTTCGTTCGTGTATCATACCCTATTTTTATTTTATTGTAATATCTGAACAAGGCTTGAAGATATGTAATGCTACGCATTCCATTATACAGGGTGATTATTAAATAAGGTACACAATTTTAAAGAGAGTTTCTAGGTCCAAAAATATGAAAAAACGTTCATAATGCCAAAAAATCTATGTAAAAAAAGTTTGTGGCAAAAAGTAACATCGCCGCCCCCCCCCCCATATTGCAATTGCAAATTACCAAATAAAAATTACATAAAAGGATAGCCTTTATCAATGTTAAGGCATGTGCAAACAAAAGTTACTGTATTTCATAGGGTTGCAGAGATATTAAATAAAAACTATTTTTCAAATGTACCCTTAGAAGCGGCGTAACTCTCTTAGGGCTGATTTGCAGACCAAACCCATTAAAATTTGGTATCTTATTTCTTAATCACCCAGTATACTTTTTACAGTTAATGATGTTGTATTTTCCAAATACTTATAAGTAATAAATTAAAAAAAAGTTAAAATTATTTAAAACCCAAAAAAAATGTGAAACAAGTAAAAGAAAAAATAAAAAAGTGGTATTTTTAAAAACAATAGGTATCTTTCATAAAACGTCAGATAACGGACGGACGGACGGACGGACAGACGAATATTTTTTTAATATTTTTTCATGAAACACATTTAATTATTTGGGTCCAAAAACTTTTTGTCTAGGACGTTTTTTGGCGAGGTTTTGTCTTTGTATCATATACTATTTTTTATAAAATTAATTATAAATAATAGGTTTGTAGCGGGGGTATCGAAGTAAACTTAGGATGGGGCCCTTAAACCGCTGAGAAAATAGTGTAAATATATAACTTATTGGAAAGTCTTTTTTGCACTCGATTTTAACAATATTAAATTATGATTAAAGAAATTTCGTTGGTATCAAACTAAAAATGCCTAAGCGTTAATTACAAAATTGTAAAATTGGTTTGTAGAATACGTTGTCATGTCAAAAAATAATTTAATTCCGTTAAACGTTCCTTCCTTCCTTGCTTTATTTAACTTCAAGGTCTTGCAAGGGCGGCAAAAACTTTAAAAGAAAGATTTTTTTTATATTTAAAATTTGTATAAAAAGTGTTCTCTCATAATATCAAATAATGTTTCATTAATATTTTTTTTTTTTGATATGGACCCTGGGTTCGTTAAATTTTTTTTTTATATTCTAGATGCGGTTGGAAAAAAAATTGTGTTTGTAACGCAGGCCTAAAGTACCTTTACGCCGCGGCCGCGTGTCAAAAACTGACACTTTAGGCCCTTGGTGCAAAAATGTCATTTATTTTATTTATTTATTTCAAAAGTGCTAAATATTAATTTTTGATAAGGTCAGAATTGACCCCGCCATACCATTTAAATGTTAAGAATAAGGGAGGTTTTAATAGTATATTAAAGTACTAGTTTCATAACATACGTTTTTAGCGTACGAGTTTCATAAGTGAGTGCTTTATACAATTTTTTCTATTTTGCTCTAAAATTAAAAAAAAAACTTACTTTTAAATTGATCACTGATTTAGTGATTTTTGTTTCGGGTAGGCATTACAGTTTTTGCTATGTTTAAAATTCTAAGAACGGATATTATTTTAAATATTTTATAGTAATTTCTTCTCTTTTTCACTGGAAGTAACACAATTTTAACACGGTAAAACATAACCTAAACACAAAATTTTGTAGAAAATTAAACTTTAAAGCGAGGTTCACATTTGCACGGAAAACGTCAAGCGATAGGCTTTTGTCTGTTGCCAACCCAAAAGAAAAAAAAGTAGAGACCTCTTATGGGCCTATAAGAACACGCAAAATGCGTGTGATTATGAGCAAAATCGAAAAAAATTAATTAATTATAAACATGCATGGTTCAAATGAAACACCAGAAAGGGTTCCCAATTGTATTAGGCTGAAATTTTCTATTAGGGACGCCCCTATTAGCTACGCAGTGCATTACTCTAGACCTAAGGGCGCCACTAAAGTAAAGCCGGCTCTGACTATAGAAATATAAATTACGAAGTCTAGTATAAAAGATGTATGTACTAAGAAAGAAAAATAAATAGTTTTCATTAACAGTGAATTTTAATAACCCTAGGATAGAACACATAATTATTACATAGTATAGATTTTACTGCAGATTTATTGCATGTCATGTGATTTAGGTATTTTATAATTATGTACTTAATTATACTATATACTTTGTATATACCAAAAAAGGAATGCCTATAAATAGCATAATTTAAATATTTGTCGTATTGAAAATTATGATTACTCAAGGCTATTCGAAAATATGTTCAGTAGGTTCAAGAGATGCTCCAGATTAAAACATTAGAAATACCGCTGTCAACAAAATAATACTTTACCCTATAGGCCTAGGTTCATTAAAATTAAAAACAAAAACAAAATTTAAAAAATCAAAAAAAAACTTTGCATAATCACGGAAAAAAAAAATTATAGCTAGGAGCGCTATTACACACATACCAAGCAAATTATAATCGCTTATTATATAAATACAAGGCTTTCTCTTACAATTATGGCAGTCAGTGTAAAAATTTATATGAAATACTTTAATTGTTTAGTGAATAATAAAATATAACAAATAGCATGGCATTTATAGCTTAAATAGATTTAATTATTGTCCGTGCTAATAATTTTTATAATATAATAAAATTTCTGTAAATTTATAATAGTGCCTGTAATAAATATAATCGTGTCTGTAATATATATAATCGTTTCCAATTTATTTTTAACATTATTAGTTATTGTGTCCCTTATAATCTATAGCTTAAATCACTATAATTTGCCACTGTTACCAAATATCTTATAATGTATAGCGCAGAGCCCACTAATTTCTTTCCGTGATCAAACTATAGTCCAAATTTGAAGTCTTTACCCCAAAGCGTTCTTGAGTTATGGTGGTCACAAATTTCTCGGACACAGACCGACAGACAGACCAACCGACAGACGGACAAACAATTTTTTTTACGGAAATCATATCTTTTCGATATAAAACGTCTAGAAACGTAAAAAAAGCAACAACATTTTTTTCAAAAAAATTTTACCAACTCAAGATCTTTCTTAGGGAAAGTAAAAACATTTTATGGCATATTTTTAACTAAAATGCACTAAAGTCACTTCCCAAAAAGTATCCTACCGACAATTCTTTATTTTTATCTATGGATACAATACAAG
Source organism: Brachypterus glaber (assembly GCA_958510825.1). Lineage (NCBI taxonomy): Eukaryota > Metazoa > Arthropoda > Insecta > Coleoptera > Kateretidae > Brachypterus > Brachypterus glaber. Next base: position 8,994,829 of record OY294048.1, on the reverse strand, counting down.
TTGTGGTGTTGTGAGGCAACGTAGTGCCTTTCACTGCGACCAATGAGATCTATTGTGAATTTATCTCTTTAATTATTACCTATGCTCATTAAAACAATCCATCAGGGTGTTTTGATTTGTCAGGAGCACCGTGTTTATATATGATTTTTTCTATTTTGCGTCTCTTATAAGCTCATAATCACACGCATTTTGTGTGTTCTTATGGGCCCATAAGAGGTCTCTACTTTTTTTTATTTTGGGTTGGCAACAGACAAAAGTCTATCTCTTGACGTTTGCCGTGCAATTGTAAACGTCAGTTTAATGTTTAATTTTATACAAAATTTTGTGTTTAGCTTATGTTTTACCGTGTTAAAATTGTGGCTTGGTTACTTGCAGTGGAAAAGAGAAGAAATTACTATAAAATATATCAAAATAATATTCGTTCTTAGAATTTTAAACATAGCGAAAACTGTAATGCCAATTCGAAACAAAAATCCCTAAATTAGTCATCAATTTAAATGTAAGTTTTTTTAAATTTTAGAGCAAAATAGAAAAAATTGTATAAAGCACTCGTTTCATAACACGTTTTTAGCGCACCAGTACTTTAGAAAAGTCACCGCAAGCGGCTCGTTTTCTAAACTTGTACTCGTGCGCTAAAAACGTATGTTATGAAACTAGTACTATAATATACTATTTTTATTCTCCCCTTTACGAGATATTACTTTTCTATCTTGATAGGAGAATTGAAAGCGAAAGTCCAACCATGGTAGGTGGTCGGTTGATACACGGAAAGAAATTAGTGGGCTCTGCGCTATACATTATAAGATATTTGGTAACAGTGGCAAATTATAGTGATTTAAGCTATAGATTATAAGGGACACAATAACTAATAATGTTAAAAATAAATTGGAAACGATTATATATATTACAGACACGATTATATTTATTACAGGCACTATTATAAATTTACAGAAATTTTATTATATTATAAAAATTATTAGCACGGACAATAATTAAATCTATTTAAGCTATAAATGCCATACTATTTGTTATATTTTATTATTCACTAAACAATTAAAGTATTTCATATAAATTTTTACACTGACTGCCATAATTGCAAGAGAAAGCCTTGTATTTATATAATAAGCGATTATAATTTGCTTGGTATGTGTGTTATAGCGCTTCTAGCTATAATTTTTTTTTCCGTGTAGATGATGCTAGCTATGAAAAACTTTCGTTACCTGGCAAAAAAGTAAAAAAAAAAAACGCAAATAACACATCTTCAGTTATTATAGAATAGAATATTCTATAACTAGTATGGAATAGACAATATTTTGCGCCAGCGTAAAGTTTGTCATACGAGCCGCCTACGGCGCCTCGGATATTTAAAAACACCTCGCACCTAAAAGTAAACTTTCGCATCTGGTAATGTAAATAACTAAATATAAAATTATCATCTATAGGTAAAAAGGCAAATATTATTAGTGTATTTAGTATTTGTGCTTGTATTCTTCTTCAAGTGAAATTATAATTTCAATATAACGGATAACTTAAAATTAACTTATAACGACTAACATAAGTTTCGCATCATTAAAATATTATTTCCTACCTCATAAGTTAATTTAATATACAGTATGTACTCGAGAATGCAGTTATAAGTCAGATTAATATTTTACATTATATACAGGACTCGGCGAATTTCCAGTACTCGCATAGGCTCCGCGTCGACTCTAGCGTTTTCGCGAGGTTTTAAATATTTATATTTTTATTTCTTTTTATCTTAATTTTTTTATGATTCCATTTAAACGAGTAAGGTGGGAAAAAAAGTTATCGATAAATAAAAATTAAAAAATTTCGTATTCTTAAAAGATAAAAATCGAATGTCGGTTTTTTCTTTGAAAAACACCGATATATGTACATATGTATAGTTAATAAGTATGGTCAATATTGTTGTGTGTAACAAATTAGTCGTCAAATGTTTCGATTTAGTGACCCTTATAAAAATTTCCCTCATAATTCGGCAAAATTATTCCGTAAGCCTATGTTTCTATGTTTATTTTCAACGCTGGTGAGTCATAACTGAGTTTACGCCTACTACTGATTATATAAAACGAAAAAAATAAGGAAATAAATATTCTTATGTCATGCACTTTTTGGACAATTTTGCCCAAATCCCCCCAAAAACAAAAAAGTTATTAGAGGTTAAACTGTTTTAAAAAATAAAAAACTATTACTTTTGAAAAAAAATTATTTAGATCTTTTTCACTTTTTTGTAAAAAGAAACTTTTAAAATAATAAAAAACTTTTTTATATTTCTAATTTTTTTTGATTTTTTTTTAATTTTTCGTTTTTCTTATTTTTTTTATTTATTTATTTATTTTTTTTTATTGTTTTATTAAGTATCCGGGAAAATGCAACATACCATTTACTGTGAATAGTATATAATGGATTGCGTAGAATTATATATCTTCACGGCTTGAATACAACTTATCGTTGGCAGAGCCGCGCTGTGATATTGTTAGAGTTGATAACTAAAAAAAGCTTATAAAAAAGGAAAAAAAATAATTTATCTTTTTAATTGTTTGAACCACAAATTAAATTTGTTTGCACAAACTTTGTATTTAAATTAACGTGGTAGTTACTTCTCCACGAGGTAAATAATTTGTCTTGGTCAGGTTAACTGCTCTTTTAAACCAAAAAAGAGAACATCAGTATTTTCCAATTAAAGGCCCGAGATTTTGTTTAATTTTTCATTCGAGTTTTATATTATTAACACAAATTACACCGAAATTATTACCTTGCTTTTTTTAAATCGGAGCGCATCTACTGATTCCTACAGAATTTAGCAGAAAAAATAGAATTTTTTTAATAATACACTGAAAAAAAAGATCCTTTGCGGTAACGGCATATGAAATTAGGCCAAATGCTTCGCACTCCTGAATACTTCCAAAAGCGCCTTTTCTTAATATGAAAATATAATTCACTTGCCAAGATATTTCTGATTCTTTAACTTAAAATTCTTTGATCTTGTGTGAAATGCAAGTGGTCTTGTCTCGAAAGAAAATTTCTTGGGCCAAAGTATTTAAAATTATTTAGATCTTAACAATCTTAAAACAAGATAAATGGTTTTTGCCTCAAATGCGCCAGGTCCAAGAGAATTTTAAAAATATTTCAAAATCGACACTTTTCTTGGGAGAAGATAAATACTTTTGTTTGAAGATACAAATCTTTTAAGCCAAAAGAATGACTGCCAAGAGTATTGACTACTGTGAGCTAAGAACGTCATTTTTTTCATTGTAGTTCTCTTAAAACTGATTTTCGAACCTAGATGTATACGAGCTTTTTTTCACACTTTTTAGTGTATGATGCATTTTTTAATTAATCTTAATTTTAGGGGTGGACATAAATAAAACTGCCCCTGTATATTGTTTTTTCGGTGTGTTAAATCAATAAAATGTATTTGCTTGCCTGTTATTAATTTGGAGTACTAAAAGCAGGGTGTTTAGAGTGTTTTAATTGGCAATTTCTGGTTGTAATGCGTGTCTTGTAGGACATTTTGCGCATGTAAAAAAAACACCTTGTATTATGTAAGTATCCACTTAAAAGTGAATTAATACCGGTATCAGTACAAATACAACTTTTAATTAAAACTTGTATACTTACGTATATCTGAAGTGAGAAGAAAAAGTTCAATACGACATTTTTATACTTTTTAGTAAAGCAGTTTTAATTAATAATTATGCTGTAGCCAGGGGTGCTCCCATGGGGAGGTAGGGGAGGGCGCCACCCCCCTCGAGTTGGGAAACTCCACTGTTCAGTTAGTAAAATGAGTGGTAAATTTTGGAAATTGAGGTAAATTTCGGTAAATTGGTAGAAATTTGGGAAAATTAAGGGGTAAAGTTGGGAAATTGGTTAGTAAATTTCGACAGGGGTACAGCTTTTTCCTCTAGTTGGGAAAATTGGAGTATACGGGAACGTTCAAGTATTACGTAATGCAAATTTTGATCATTTTAGACCCCCCCCCCCTGTAACGCTATTTTCCTATACCATTAACATGGGCGTAACACTCCAACCCCCCCTAGGGAGTTACGTAATACTTGAACGTTCCCTAAGCCGGATAATTAAGATAAATCTTATCACTTAAAACCGGCTTAACTTTTTGGGGTATTTTGGGTATTTGGGAGTTTTTTCAGAGGTGAGGGCCTTTTTTTTAGTCATTAAAATTTTCTGTCAGGTTTTTTTTTATTCATCATTTTTTTTTCATATTTTCATAAAGGTGAGGATCTTTTTTTTTCTAGTCAAATTTTTTTTAGGGATTAAGCTTTTTTTAGAGGTAAAGCTTTTTTTAAGTTGGGAAATTTCAAAATTTTAAGTTGGAAAATATTTGCTTCGCCACATTTTTTTAACATTCACTTTTTAAAATTCAAATGCAAAAAAATTGTTTTTTTTTGTCGATTTCAAAATTTCAAAAACGGGTGCTTCCGTAAAAATTGCCCTATAGAATATATTCCTTCTCATCTCGTGATGTAGCTGATTTCTGACGAAGATTGTAAATTTCATATCAATTAATTATTCCAATAATGAATTGACAATTTTTATTGTGGAGTGTAATTAGTGAGAAGGTAAATATTTTATAATTATTAGAACACCGTAAGCAAGATTAGTTTTGTTAATAAATCAGCATGAATATGAAACATGTATAAGTATTTGCTACACTGAGTAACCCACACACATACAAATATTGTCTTTCCAACCAAAATTATTATTTAGACATATTTTGCTCCATTAACAAAACATATTCAATACTTTAAAACACGTTATACAAGTACCAAGGTAGAGAGGACATTTTTTATTTGCCATGTTCATTTTTTAACCAATGGTAAAATGTTGTTGAATTTTGTTCAACAGAAATAATAAGCAATGTCATGTCTTTGCAATTTAATGAAAATCAAGTGACAGTTATCAAATATAATTTTATAAATAATTATTTATAAAATTAACTACTATATAAAAGAAAAAATGAATATTGCTCTAGGTGCAGAGGATTAATTTGTCGGATTTAAAAAATGATAAATAATAGTACGTCCTAAAGCTAGTAGTGAAAAAAAGTATTTATTTGCTATTAACTTGGTTTAATGCATTAATGTTTAAAACGTTTAAAGGAAAAGATATTAGTTCGTCAAAGAAAAATTATTATTGACTTAAGCTACGTCTTTATTAAATTAAAGAACAAGTCAGTTATTTCTACGAAATCATTTGGTTAAATTACACAGGTGTACAAAAAAAAAGTCAGGACAATTTGACCGGACCATGGTATTCCTAGGTATTTTGGTGCCCTGAATCAGATCACGGGGTCAGTTTTGCCCCGTCACGTCAGGAAAACGAGATTTCAAGGTCATTTGGAGGTCAAAATGGTGATTTTTTGGGAGCGGCCCCGGGACAACATCTCAACGTTCAGAAAGTATTCTAGACCTACACAGTTACCCGTGAAGTTAACAGGTCCTTGAGATATTGTCCCGGGGCCGCTCCCAAAAAATCACCATTTTGACCTCAAATGACCTTTAAATCTCGTTTTCCTGACGTGATGGGGCAAAACTGACCCCAGGATCTGATTTAGGGCGCCAAAATACCTAGGAATACCATGGTCCGGTCAAATAGTCCTGACTGTTTTTTTTGTAAACGTGTTATTATTGAATTATGTAGGACTAACACGGAAGTATTTCACAATAGTTGTTTTGCAGTATGCCAAAAAAAAACGGATTTTTAAAATGTCTCTAAAAAGTTACACTAGAAAAACCAAAATTGTTCTTTGTCGTCGGTTAGGCATGCCCCTTAGAAAATTAAAAAAAATCTATTTGGAACTTTCTTTTTAATTTACGTAAAATTATTTATTTTTTTTTTAATAATTAACACATTTGTGCCCCATTGTCTCGAGTAAACCGATTTTCGATTGAATCACCATGGTATTAAGCATAAAAAAGCCTTCCTAACCAAGTCATACAGAAAAATCTAAAACCCTACAGTGTAACGTTTAAGGCGGTGCCGTGAATTAGTTATAAGTCATACAAAAAAATACATTACACAAAAAATGTTGGAGATTTGGTCCTCTTTATTTTCATAACAAACTTTTTTGTCCTAGGATGCACCGATCTTGAGATATTTTAAAAAGTCCGTTTTTTGTGAAAAATACGTTAAAAAAATGACTGTTCCAAACCGAGTTCAATGTCGCAAGATTGTTTATTGGCGGCCTTAAACCCTACCCAATAAACCAAAAGTCCAAACTCCCTGAATTATTTCCAGGTAAAGCCTCTTTAATTATACAGAGCGGTTCAAAAGTCACCCCCCCCCATCTTAACTTTTGAACCAGTTGACATATCGACTTCAAATTTGGAACTTTTAAATAAGACAACAAACTATTTTTTAGCATATATTTAATACTTTCAGCTCTTAAAATGTGGACAGGGGGGCATGGGGGCACATTTTTTTAAATGGAAAGAGGTGTCGTGTAATACATCATTTTAAAGCTTATAAAATTCTCCATTTAACTCCATATTTTTAAATAAAAAAAAAATTGGGTTTAAAATGGGGTTGAAAATGGGTATTAATGTCAAAATTCCTCTAAAAAAAACAAATATTATTTTAAAAATGCCTAATTTCATCATAAAAAAATGTTAATTATACTTTTAAACTAATTTTAGTTGACATAAATAAAAATTTATAAAAAAAAAACTTAAAAAATCAAATGTTTTAGCACACAAAATTGAAAAATCAAAACCTTAAAACACATTTTTAAAAAATTTAAAATTTTTAGTTTAAATAGAGAATTTTATAAGCTTTAAAATGATGACCCCCTTTTCCATTTAAAAAAATGTCCCCCCATGCCCCCCTGCCCACATTTTAAGAGCTGAAAATATCAAATATATGCTAAAAGATAGTATAAGTTGTCTTATTTAAGAGTTCTAAATTTGCAGTCAATATCTCAACTCGTTCAAAAGTTAAAAGAGGGGGGGGGGGGGTGACTTTTGGACCGCACTGTATATATATTACCTTGAAGACTGGACTATAACTGGAAATACGCAGGGTAATGATTATAATATCTGCTATATGAAAACATGCTTAATGATATTAATTTGGATCAGGATAGTATTTTTATTCGTGTACCACTAAATAAATTTGCTTTATTTTAATTAAAGAAATGTTTTTCTTCCGCAAAATAAATGCAAATGGAAAAACCGATTTGTCAATCGACTTGTACGGTGTATACAATCAGAACGGTTCGTTCGGATGGTTAATTACCACGCAGTTCAGTTAAACCGGAAGCTATTTATTAGTGGTTTGTTACATTTACCAGATTTAATGAAAATATACTGCCCACAAAAATGCATGAAAACGCAATTGAAAAAAAATGTCAGATAGTTCAATCATTAACTTTTTTTTTTTAATTTTTCTTAACCCATTAGCGACCAGCGTCCTGTTTTTAGGACGGCATAATTACCTTCAGTTATTATACTTATACACTGAAAAAAATGACATTCTTGGCTCAAAGTAGTCAACACACTTGGCAGTTATTCTTTTAGCTTAAAAGATGTGTATCTTCAAACAAAAGTATTTATCTTGTCCCAAGAAAAGTGTCGCTTTTGAAATATTTTTAAAATTCTCTTGCACCTGGCGCATTTGAGGCAAAAACCATTTATCTTGTTTTAAGATTGTTAAAAATTAAATAATTTTAAATACTTTGGCCCAAGAATTTTTCTTTTGAGACAAGAGCACTTACATTTCACACAAGATCAAATAATTTTAAGTTAAAGAATCAGGAAAATCTTGGCAAGTAAATTATTTTAAATTAAATTTAAATTTTCATGTTAAGAGAAGGCGCTTTTGGACGTATTCAAGAGTGCGAAGCAATTGCCCTAATTTCATATGCCATTACCGCAAAGGATCCTTTTTTTCAGTGTAGCTATCTTACGGGGAAAACTCTTTATTCTAAAGGTAGGTACAACCATATTCGCCATCTTTATTATGAGTATTTCTAAACCTTTGCAAGTAAGCTATAGATGTGAAATACCGTGTTTAGACACCAATTACTTGTTTGTTTTTTTATAGTTTAAAATATAAGGTAAGTGTTTGACTCGGTAAGTTAAAAATATATTTTTCAGGGACCCGATTTCACCATCGTTCAGGGTCTTCTAGCACCCAAAGGAACCCGATCCAAGACCTGGCGGATTTCAGATAGCTTTATTTGAATGTACTTTAAGCCATATATAAAACACAGCTGGGCGAAAATAATAAAATAAAAATGGTCACCAGCTCTTAGACTACTAGGTGATAAGTTTAGTACGTTCCGTCCCTGCAACATTTTTTTGTTACCTATAGAGGTATATGAACGTGAAAGAAAATAGCTGGTCACCATAATAGGCACATATATAAAGAACTATACAGGTACACAATGTATGATTAGCATGATATCAGCGGTTAACACCCCATGGTTTAAATTAAGATTGTTGTATTAAAAATAGATTTAAACGTAATGAAAATGCTATTTAATTATAATTAAAGAGGTTCTATTTAATATAAGAATTCGCATCATGATATCAGGATGAAATAACCGATTTCCTAAATTGACGGTGTCACGACAAAACGATGTGAGAGAGTATTCGACAAAAGCAGTAAATTTTAAAATAGATTATTTTTTGTTTATTTTTTCACCTTGATCATTTCTGAATGGGAAATTCGAAACTAAGATGCCTTTCGTTTTGTTTGCATTAACTACAAGACTTTCGTGCAAAGGAGATTACCGAGATCTCCCTATAGGGAGTGACCTGTAGGAGGATAAGCACCATCGTGTGGTGGATTGAACTGCACTTTAAACTGATTAGTATGCACTTAATTTGAGTTCCAAGGATGATGGGAACATGATTGAAATGGGGTCTAAAGTTCAATGAGACTGACGATCTTTTATTCGAAACAGGTTGAAGATAAGTTACAATGTTAAAAACACTGATGGTTTTAGATAGATCATCATGTGAGCTTCCAAGGGACATGAAGCAATCTGCGGGGAATCGCTTATTTTAAACAATATCCCATTCATGTCGAAACTAAGCGTTTCTAGGTAGATAGTGTTCCTTGAAAGCTTACATGATGATCCATCTAAAACCATGAGTGGTTTTAGCATTGTAACTTATCTTCAACAGGCCAATCTCGGTAGTCTCCTTTATCAAAGGATTTAGCCATATGTAAATGATAATACAAAAATATAAGTCCTACTGATTCGCGCCTATTTTGTTCATCAGTTATGATATGCTTATTAGTAAAATTGACAACGATATCTGTTAGACGGGCATAATTAAGCGCGACATCTCTGATGTGATTACGCCCAAACATTAAGACATCCCTTGAAAATAAATTAAACCGAAGTTTGCTATACTGAAGCACTTTTTATTAAAAAGTTGATCAATAACGAATCATTAATATTGGTGTTATTAAATCACTTATACGTCGCCAAAGTACACGAAAAAAAAAATTATAGCTAGGAGCGCTATAACACACATACCAAGCAAATTATAATCGCTTATTATATAAATACAAGGCTTTCTCTTACAATTATGGCAGTCAGTGTAAAAATTTATATGAAATACTTTAATTGTTTAGTGAATAATAAAATATAACAAATAGTATGGCATTTATAGCTTAAATAGATTTAATTATTGTCCGTACTAATAATTTTTATAATATAATAAAATTTCTGTAAATTTATAATAGTGCCTGTAATAAATATAATCGTGTCTGTAATATATATAATCGTTTCCAATTTATTTTTAACATTATTAGTTATTGTGTCCCTTATAATCTATAGCTTAAATCACTATGATTTGCCACTGTTACCAAATATCTTATAATGTATAGCGCAGAGCCCACTAATTTCTTTCCGTGTAGGAGGATTTCAGATAAAAAGCACATTGGTCGTCCACACACACACTGCTTATCAATAATTGCAGCTCGCTCTTTTTGTTGTTATTTTGCAGTGTTTTTGCACTATTCTGTGGTGCTTGGCTAGTCAATATAGATTGCCTCCGTTAAAAGAGCTCCAACTGCGGCGTGGTATACATACAAGGTATAAATGACCTTGTATTCATAAGACCTTGAGTGAAACTAAACTATATGTGACAAAATTTTTGGAATATATATGTATAATAATAATAATAATAATAATAATAATAATAATAATCCTTTATTCCAGCCCAGAGGGCCATATTCAAAAAATACAAAACATACAAAATATCTACAGGAAAATTAATAATTAGCCAATATACAAAAGTTCAAAAGAGCTACCGTCCCCCATTAAAACTCTACTCCAGGTTAGCCATAGATTGGAACGCCATAGAATGTCACTCCTCAGCAGAGCCACAATAAAGAGGTTGGAAGATTTATACAGCCGATCGCGGAACCCAAAAGCCCGAAATCTACGAATAGCTAGGAAGTCATTAACACGAGCCATAGCAAACATATCACTAGCACTAAAAAAAATCTCGGTATGTTATTTAGGAGTCTAAACGCATTATTATAGCACACGCGCAGTTATTCCACCATCCCAGTGTATAATTACACCAAAGTTCGGACATGTATAGAGGATCTAGAGCTACGCTATATAATCTAGGGGCTACAATATACTGTATACATCTGCAGATCATGACATAAGTATTCTTCTCAGAATAGCTATATCAGATATAAATTTTACTCTATATTTTAGGATAACTTATTGTAGTCTACATACCTAATGTATAGTAATTTACGGTACTTTAGATTTATACAATACTTTGTTCAGCCGTGTCAACATATGTATAAAGGTATATGCACCTATGTATAAAAACCACTGTCGTAGGTTGACCCAGCTACGCTCGCAGCCATGGCTGATCAGATGGAAACATTCTTGGAACCAAGTCGCATTACCATTCTTGCAAATGCCTCAATAACATGCAACCCTTTTTCTGTAAAATTAGATTACATATTCTAACATTCGCGTAGATTAGTGATTACTTGCACACCTGTCAGTTGTGCTGTCGGCAATTGCAACAGCCTTAGATGTAGGCACAGAGATATTGATTTGGATTTATAAAATATTTTTCCTACGACCTAGTTAGTAGTTATTTCACCCCGTTGTTATGACAGCGGTTGGAAAGTAACAATCAGCTAGTTTGAAACATTTGCTGTCAGAGAGTGAATGTCAAACACAAAATGTCTAATTAATATTTAAAGACAATTTCTAACGCACCTCGATGTAAACATGTCTAAACATTAATAAAGGCAATCACCTTATCTAACTTTAACCAAGGCCTTGCAAAATGAGGCGGACACATCACTTTTTATAAGAACTTTTTGTCATATTTTATGATGTAGAACCACCCCTTAAAATTATTGACCCTATTAAAAATACACCGTGTATGTAGGGAAAAACTTTAAAACATATTGTAGGCTTCCTTACAAAGGGGCTTATCTCAAAAAATTGCTAAATCACAAAAAATGAGATAAGCCCCTTTGCAGGGGAAGCGACGATATGTATGGTATTTTTCCAAATATTTTTTACACTGTACATTAAAACTTACTCAAAAAGTTAACACTATACAAACAATTTTTTTTAGAGTGGAATTATTACGGTCTCCTAAAAATTTAGCAATTTAGGGGAGACGAAGCTTCCTTAAAAGCGATTTGTGGACATTTGGGACTAGAAACGTTTTTTACGTTTTTTAGTAAACCTATTTATAAAACATTTTGTTTTATATAGGGTAAAACCCCCAATTATTGGCACTTTAAGAAATTTTCCACGTATATTTCATTATAACTTATTAAATATTTCATGTTATCAAGAATAAAATATTTTACATCATTTAGTAGTTATTCTATTTTATATATTATATAAAATTTAAACTGAGATCTTTATAATATTAAAGAATTTTTTTAATTAATTACAAGAATACACAATTTCGTATTATTGGCACCTTCTTGCTAATAATTGGCATCCAGATTTTCCTATTATTGGCACCTAATTTTTGCTTTGAAGCAACGGAAAAAAATTACTGAGTACCTACTTTTTTTTGAATAATAAACATTTTAGTATCAAAATAAAATATTTAAATTGGAATATTGCAGTTTTATACATATTAACTAAAGGCTGTAAACAAAAACTCAAATTTATTTTAGAATTACAAAATTTTAAATATCTCTATATTAAAATTAAAATATTAGTTACCTAATACTAATTTGTATCCATAAAATAATCCCTAGTTACCTAGGTACACTTATCTTAAAGAATTATTAGGTTTCAAGGCTAATTTTGATGCGCAAGTTTTGCATACAATAAACCTGTGCCAATAATAGGTATTTAATATAATTTGGACGCCTATTATGGGCACCGTGATAAAAAATAAAATTCTAAAGAAAAATTAAGTTTATAGTCAAAATTAAGTGTAAAATGTATATACGCACATATTTATTGAGGAAAAACTGTAAGTTTTTCATTAAACGCTGTTTGGAACTCATTTATTTGAAATAGCCCACCCGCGTTAAAATATGGATTTGGTTTTATCTTATATAAGATGTGGCAATACGTATGTATATTTAACCGTACAAGTAATAAATCTATTCAATTTAATTTAATTTATTCTATTAATATAGCATTTTAACTGGTTGCCAATAATTGGAATAGGATTTTTAATAAAGAAGCTAATTATTGGCACCTGTGCCAATAATTAGAATTTAGTTTAGTTTTGTATACCAATTGTTGGCACCGTCGAAATTAAATAAAAATGTAAAGAAAAATAAAGTTTTTAAGGCTAATTAATAAGTAGAATGCATATACTTACTAAAATTATCGAGAAAAAATAGTAAGTCCATCAATAAACGTCTTTTACTAACCTTCTGTTTAAAGCACTTCCTTAGCACAAACCTTAAAAATTCACACTTACGTAGTTCACACAACTGCTAAGACTCTACTGCCCAGGGGGGAAAAAATATGTTAATCGCATTTAAAGTATAATATTTAGAAATATTGCCACTTCGTAAAAAATATAGTTAAATTAAGATACTAATGGAGATTTTTTTTATATAAAAGAAAATATCACTCCAGTGCCAATAATTAGCGGAGTGCCAACGATTGGGGGTTTTACCCTAAAATTGAATTTTTCGTTTAGTCTGGAGTACAGTTTATTATTTATAATGCTCTATCGATCAAACGTCAGCCTGAATGAAATCGCAAAAAGTGAACAAGTGAATTCATCTCGACTTTATTTATGGAGGAACGTCAAAAAAACTCACTTTCACTTGACATAACCTGTCTAGCTAATTTAATCATCGTAAACGTATTCTATTAACACGAATCTAATTCTTACATCTTATAATTATATTCTACATGACAGCCTCTTTAACTTTAAAATGTAGTTAATACACAGAGAAAAAATAAATCAGTTTTTCTAGAGGTTAGTTACTTTTTTTCCTTTGGGTTGGCAACAGGACAAATGAATATCGCTTGACGTCTTCCGTGCAAATGTTAACATCGCTTTGAAGAAAAAATTTGCTTTTAGATTAATTTTTATCGTGTAAACATTGTGGCTTGGTTACTTGCAATGAAAAACAGAAGAGCTGAAGGTAACAAAATATGATTTGTTCATTTCAAACATGGCGAAAATTGTAATGCCGACCCAAAACAAAAATCCATAAATTGGTCATCAATTTAAATGAACAAAATAGGAAAAGTGTAAAACACTCGTTCCATAACACGTTTTTTAACGAAGTAGTATTTTAGAAAACTCGCCGCAAGCGGCTTGTTTGCTAATCTTGTACTCGTGCGCTAAAAACGGGTGTTATGAAACTAGTACTTTAACATACTATTAATTATGTAAAATTTCTACTGAGGAGTGAACTTCTACAATATATTTGTATGGGAACTTCTGTCATTTTTGTATGAGCCGAGATTATTGACATAAAAATCTATGATTTATTCGGGATTCGAGATTTTTGAGATTTTTGCTAAGGGGCTGTTCGACAATTATGTCAGAGTAGGGGGTTGAGCTAAAAGTTGCGGCCCACATAAAATGTTGCAATTATACGTGACGAAATTGTGACAATGGGTAGTCTTAAAATTGCAAAAATACGGTGACATGATTGTTAAACGGCCACTAAGATTTTTGAAGGTTTCTTGAAAATTTTTTAGACAGTTTGGTTTACCGCCGATTTAAGGATTTAGAGTTTTCTGTATTTGTTTGGGGTGGGGGAGAACAGAGCAAAGCCCAACTGGTATTATTTTAAAACCGTAACATAACTTTTCTTTATATTAAAAAAAAGTAAAAAAACTCAATAAATTACGATTTTTTTTTTGAACGAAAAACTAAGAAAGAATTAAAAAAAATATATTTTGCCCCCTCATCCCCACCCCAATTTTACCAAATATCAAGCAGAAACCGAGGGACATATTTTTTTTGGAAATCAGGTTTTTCTTTATTCAGCGTTCTATATAAAACGCTGAAAACATGAAAAAATTTATAAAATAAAAATTTCTTATACAAATCTACTGACGCAAGCTTTTCTTTGATTATATTTAGTCATTGTTCTATCATCAAATATTTCAAGAAATTTTACTTAAAATAATGCTCAAATTAATTTTATAAATAACTGATAAAACCGTTTTCCCAGTGTAATTATACTCTGAATGGCAGCACATTTAACTGAAGCAATTCAGTTTACTGTTTTTTTAGGTAATACATCACGATTATGTTAAACATAAGTACATATATTTTAAACAAGCCGTGATATGTTATGTTTCGTATTGTATAGTATACTCCCCGCCATTGCAAGTAGTTGAACTAAGTTCTTTCTTGCTAAGTTTTAAGTTAAACTTAATTTATATTGTACATTTCCTATTATTATTTTTTTAAGTAGCACCCCATATAACTTTTTGCTTTTATTTTTTTTAATTTGGTACCATACTGTTCTATTTTTTATTTTTTCCTTCTATAAATTTTTTGTTTTTTCTGTGTTTTTTTTTATTTGGTGCCATTGATCTTTTTAGAGTTTTTTTGACAAAAATGAATTTTCTTCCACTATTTTATTTATTTTTTTTTTTTGGGCTAACCCCCAATCATTTTTTTATTTTTGGGGGATTACTTTGAACTTCAATGGCCTTGATGTCCTTACCATGAATGATTTTTCCTAAAAATTTAAAGTTGGTCGGATTTACGGACATACGCACGGTTGGAAAGAAGTCCAAACTAACAGACATCTTTAAGGGGTCATATACCTAGCTGGCTCGGGAAAATTAAGGATTTTTTTCAGGTAATCACAACTTTATTCGAACGACCTACAAAATATCAAATACTTCGTACATGTTCGATGTTTGTCAATTTTTTTTTATTGGAAAATTCGGGAAATTTGTTAAACCATGGCCCTTGCCCCAAAACGCCTATCGTTTGCGGTGGCCAAACCAATTTACGGATCAATCTGAATTTTTTAGGTGTTGTTTCTAATTATAATAGTTAGTATGTGAACGAAAAGATTTTTATTTGAACGAAAATTTCTACTTTTTCCGGCCGGAAAAATGAATTTTTTGGAAAAATCATCGCCATTTCCGTATTTTTTTTGCGAACCCTTCGTTCACGAACTAGCTGATAGCTATACAATACCTAAAAATTTCAGATTTATCGATAAATAGGTTTTCGAGAAATCGTGGTCACCGCAAACGATAGGCCTTTCGGGGCAAGGCCATTGGTTTCTACAATTTTCCGAACTTTCCAATAAAACATTTTTCAAAAACACATCGGAACATATACTATTTGATATTTTGTAGATGGTTCAAATAAAGTTGTGAAAAAAATCCCTAATTTTTACGAGCCAGCTAAGTATATAACCCCTTAAAAAATGTTAAGAAGTGTTTGTAACGTTTATAACGCACATTTGTACAAATGTTTTTGATTCTGGACAATTTTTTATTTTCGGGGCCAGAATTAAACGTATAATACTCCTTTGCTGTAAAGCTGCGAAGAGTGTGACATTTAGGAAATGCTATATGTAGCGTTTCATAAATAGTTTATGGTAGTCAAGATTTAATGCGCGGCTAAAAAAACTGATGCAAAGATAAACCTGTGTGTTTCCTTTTGTTAATGGGTCAAATAAAGACGATCAAGATTGCCTTGTCCAAATGGTTTTACGTTGAAAGCCCTTTTTAGGCTTTTTAAATCAAAAATCAGATCCGAAAGGGCACGATGTAGTTTAATTTTGACAGCAACCACAAGTGGTAAAAAATCATTTTTAATGATAATGATAAATTTAATTTGTGCTAATAGATAAAAATCTTTACACTCGTCAGGTACAAAAAAAAAAAATTAAATTTAAACATAAATTTAAAAAAGTTTTTTTACAAAAAAAAACAAATTAAAAAAAAATTAAAAACAATTAAAAACAAAACAATACAAACTTACGTACTTAATACATCAGGCAGTATTAAATACCAAATGTCACGGTATAAATAAAACATGTATTTACCAATAACATTTAGTATTAAAGCTACAATGGTACGTACACCGGTGTGTTGCTTTTCATACAGATATTTTTGTTGGGTTTGTTTTTAGATCTATGTTTTGACCTAAATAATAAATAGCGATTTTTTTCAATTTTTTTGACGTAAAATTGCCCCTTTAAACGTACATAAGACTTCATACTAACAAAGCCCTTTTCTGGCCTACGTATACACACACACAATTAAAATCAATATTCGAGTTTTTTACTCTACACGTTCTCGGGACAATGTTTTATAATTGAATGACTTTTTCTTTTCTTTTTCCATTGAAGAGAATAGGTTCAAAAGATTTGAAATAAGGAAGTAATATATCGACATTATTACTACAAATTTGTTTAACCTGGACGAAAATAAAAATACATTAATTTTAAGCTGATGAATATCTTTAATGGCGATTTCTCCCGTTAGATTAGACAGGGACAAAAGTTCTACCCAAAAAGGATAGAAGACATACATACACTCCCACTTTCACCCAACCAAACAAATTCTGTATTTGTTTTTTGTTGAACAAATACAATATTTACTTGGCCGGGCGAAAAGTGTAACTATATTATTTTTATTAAAGAAATTACTGGAGCCATCTAAATTTTAGTAGAATTATCTTATTCTACAGATTCACATTAGTTATGTTCGTTTGTGCCGCTCAGTGCTACACTTTCCGGCCAACCAAATAAATACTGTATTTATTGTATGAAAAACAAATACAGTATTTATTTGGTTGGCTGGAAAGTGTAGCACAAATGAGATAGATCATAATTCTAGTTGTAGAGAGCTCCATTGTTACGAAGAAATTATTATTATATCATAGCTTAAAATTTATTTTGATGATGTTAAATTTATTTTTGTTAATACAGGGTTATTCAGAAATAGGGTCATTTAAAAAACACATATGTCCATGTTAGTTTTAATTTTCCAACACTAAAACAAAAAATATACGCTGTCGTTTAGGAGCAGATTTTTTTCAAAGTATACACTTCTAAAATTAGTACGTCACTGGCTAGAAATTAATAAAAAAGCGATGTTGCCAAATTGATTAATTTAATTTATGGAGTTTTATTTAGAAATTAACAGCAGAATCATTCTGCCAGAATGTTTCTTCAGTTTTTATGTATTATTCTGATATGAACATATTTTTTTCAAAAATCTTACTAGCTACTTACCAGCTCACTGAAAAATATTAGGTTAAAACAACGATACATTTATTTGTCCATGATTGTACATTTAGGTATCCAAAAAAATTAGTAAATTTTTAAGATGTTAGCTTTTTTAACTCACTTAAAAACTTTTAGTGCTCGAAAACCATCTTAAATTAGATAACTTAAACTATCTTTTAGCATATATTTGATCATTTCAGCTCATAAAATGTGGGTAGGCGGACATGGGAAGGGGTTTTTAAATGAAAAGGGGGGTCTTTTGATACATCATTTTAAAGCAAATAAAATTCTCTATTGGACTGTATATTTTTTAATTTGTTTAACATTTTTTTAAGGTTTTGACTTTTTATTTTTTTGTGCTAAAAATGCGTTTTTTAAGTTTTTTTTTTGTAAATTTTTATTTATGTCAATTAAAATTAGTTTAAAAGTATAATTTACGTTTTTTCATCATGAAATTAGTAATTTTTAAAAAACTGTTTGTTTTTTTAGAGAAATTTTGACAAAAATACCCATTTTCAACCCTATTTTAAAGCTAAAAAAAAATGTTCAAAAAAATTAAAAAAATACATAGTTAAATGAAGAATTTTATAATTTTTAAAATGATGTATCACATGACCCACCTTTCTATTTAAAAAAATGTCCCTCTATGCCTCCCTGCCCACATTTCAAGAGCTGAAAGTATCAAATATATGCTAAAAGATAGTTTAAGTTGTCTTATTTAGGATGGTTTTCTCAGAACTTGATTATCTCTTTTAGTTTGCGAGAAAATGGCAGGGTAAATAGAGTTGGGACACCCGGTATAAACCAATAAATGTGGCAAAAAGGCATGTACATTATCTAGACGCTTGGGCGGGAATTTATCCAATGAAATAAAATTTGTCAACTATTTCTGACATTTCATTGGTCAATTTCTTAATGCGTTTACACTGAAAAAAATGACGTTCTTGGCTGAAAGTAGTCAACACTCTTGGCAGTTATTCTTTTAGCTTAAAAGATGTGAATCTTCAAACAAAAGTATTTATCTTGTCCCAAGAAAAGTGTCGCTTCTGAAATATTTTTAAAATTCTCTTGGACCTGGCGTATTTGAGGCAAAAACCATTTATCTTGTCTTAAGATTGTTAAAAATTAAATAATTTTAAATACTTTGGCCCAAGAATTTTTCTTTTGAGACAAGACCACTTGCATTTCACACAAGATCAAAGAATTTTAAGTTAAAGAATCAGAAAAATCTTGGCAAGTGAATTATATTTTCATGTTAAGAGAAGGCGCTTTTGGACGTATTCAAGAGTGCGAAGCAGTTGGCCTAATTTCATATGCCATTACCGCAAAGGATCCTTTTTTTCAGAGTAGTGTTAATGGCTGGGTAGACCATCCGTGTGATTGTTGTCTTTTCTAAATTAATTTATAAGTTAGATAATTTTATAATATAAACAACGACGTCCTAGCGAAACGAGTTTTTATCGGCTAGTCTATCTCATGAAGATGCGAACTAAAGCATCCTGTTAATAGGACTTTTGCTTACATGAGACGACTAATTATAAGATTTTTAAGCTTCCGGTTTAAAACCGGGATCCCAACTCGTAAATACGATGGCTAAGTTCGAATGGGTCGTATGATACAAGTCGTATCATGCAATACAGCGTTTTGTATGAGTGAGACTTGGTCACTGATGCTGGGAATGCATCTGTCCTGAATTGGTAGGTACCATTACTGGTTGAGGACGTTTTTGATCTATTTGTAGGTATAGTGAATTCCGTGATCATAATCTAGAAAGTTTGAAATGAATAAATGTACACGGGCTGATATTTTAAAGGGTGGTGATATTTTAAAGGGTGTTTTCCATTTTTCAGTCAAATTATTCATCCGACGATAAAAGCAAACTTGTAGCTCTTGAAATTCTCTATAAGCTTCATATATTTTTAATTTTTATAGGTACTTTGGTACGGTTACAGAGGGCGCAACTCGACTTTCAGCGCCCACGGTAACCGTAACAAGATACTTGTGGAAATGCATAATATATAAAACTTTTAGAGAAATTCAAGAGGTGTTATTAATTTTATAAAATAATTAATTTTTGTTTAAATACAATTATTTTTATTTTAAATTCATTCTATGTAATACACTGCATAGCAGGAAATACTTAAATGCACTCGAATAAAATTTTGAAAATTTAAAAATTAAATAGGTGCCTAATTAAAATTAAACCGTTATTATACAGAAAACCAAATTATTCAAAACCTTACTATACATACAGAGGAATAATTACTAAAAACAAGTACGTAATATTCAGATTAAGAGACTCAAAAGTGTATTCATACACAAACATGTTAAGTACATACTTAAATGTTTAGCTTGATTAAGGGCATATCCACAGGATCGCATAACAACATAGTACATAAGAATGCGATGCTGTGATTGGCTTGAAGTGCCGCCATGTATCTTGTAAGCCAATCACGGCATCGCATTCTTATGTACTATGTTGTTGTTGTGGATATGCCTTAAATGTGAATACGCAAATCAATGACTGCGTTCAATGGAAACTAATTAGAAGTCATCAAATGATAAGTTTTGCTAGCAAACTGCTGAACGGCTAATATCTGTCACTTGTCACAACCACCATTTGTGGTTAGAAATACCCACAAAGAGTATATTCCCGCGTTTTTATAAAATCAATTAAAAGTAATCATCTCAAAACGTTGATGAGGAATGATTCAGCGACATCTGTCAATCGAAACTGATCATAGCGTTCAGTAGTGATTTGACAGCTTTCCACGAGTTTTGCCGTTTCCATTGAACGCAGCCATTATCTTTAGACTTAAATCATGTGAAATGCCAGAAAAAGAATTCGGTAAAGCTACAAAGAAGAAACAAAAGGAAATGGTCCAAAACTACGGGAAAAATGAAGTCAATTTGATATCTTATTTTATAAACTTCCTCATTTTTCCACCCGGGTGGGTGCACTCGCTAGAAAAGGCACCCGTTTCATTTTAAATTAGCTAAATAGGTCAGGAATTTTTATATTTACATGTCAATTTAAAAATTTGGTAAAAATTATTTAAAAATGGAGAAAGTATTACTAAATGTACAAAAATACCATTAGATTTCCAATAAAGATATATTATTGGAACGTTAATGGAGGCAAAGGTTAAAGGTGATGAGAAACTGACGAATACTTTGAAGTTTTCCAAAAAATTATCCGTATGGTTATATTTCTTAATGTTATTTTCTAAGCTTAGGCTTATTTGGAGCTCTCCATGACTTGTCGTGTATAGTATCAGGGGTAATATCATAAGTGATACTAGGTTAGGTATCGGTGTTTTTATTATATAAATTTTACGAATATATATAAACAACTGCTTTAGCAGGAGTTGCATTTTCCAAAAATTGGGATTAATATGAGTAAAATTTGAAAAAAAAAGCACCGGTACCTAACCTAGTATCACGAATTGATATTTAGGGAGAGAAAATAATTTATATTTAATACACATACCTCTTAATTATAACGTATTAATCCACAAATAAATTATATTTTATAAATTAAAAAGCAAACAATAAGCACAAATTTAGATGATAGAAAATAGGGGTAAAAAACCATCGTAGGGGTAAGGTATTTTCACTTATCAGTACAGCATCCTACATATATCTATAAATTGTATTCTCACATTAATAAATAAATATACATACAACATAATTTGTTTTCTCTGTGTGCATCAGAAGTAATTTAAAGTATGCGGTGATTTTAAGCTTTATACACAACCAATTAAAAAAAAACTGTTATTGTTTGAAATCTGAATCACAAATTCACAAGCAGTGGATGGATAATAATACATTTTATTATTTTTCACGATAAAGATAATATTATGCTATATTAAGAAATATAAATTACCGTTAAAAATAAAATTACCAACTATGGGATGACTGACTTATAATTTGATTTCATGGTCAATTATTTATATTAGGAATACAATAACATTTTAGTTTTAGTTTCCATGGAATATAAAATTTACAGTGTAAATACACTTTAATTAAATTTCATTTAGATATAATTATACATTAATTTCAAAAATATAAAATTCCTGAATATGTTACGCTGATTATTTTTTAACGTTTTTATCAACCAATGATTTAAAAATATTTCTGGCCACGTGTTTATTTCTGTCCAATCATATTATAGCTGTATTGGGAATTTTCTACTGTAGAAAATTCTAGTGAGAATCGCTGTAGTATTTTGTTTTGAATTATTTCTCTTTTACAACAAGGTTTCATACCTAAAACTAATTAATAATTAAATATGAATATATTACTATTTATAATTATTGTTATTAATTTATTATTGACCAAAAAATACCTCAAAATATTCTTTTAATAAAATGTAATGACAGTTTTTATAGGTTGACTTTTATGAACATGCAGTAAGTGACTAAACTATTGACAAAACTATAATTTGCTGTTTAAAAATAGACAATAAGGTTTTAGTTTAGCAGTTGAGAATGTAATTAAATTAACCAAATCAAAGAATTTGCCCTTAAAAATATTAAGCTAAGTAATAAAACAATTTATATAAATTTGAGATGAAAAAAATATAAAAGTTGGTTTGACATATCATAAATCGTTAAAAAATAATCTTCCGAATTACACATGAGTCTTCGAATTATCGGGAAAAATTCACAGTTTTCATTAAAATTTTCTATCAAAGGAAATAATTACTTCAGGGGCATCTCCCCTGCAAGGACGACGCCCCGGTCGTAATTATTTCCAGACAGTAAATTTTCATGAAAATAGCGAATTTTTCCCGCATAATTAGAACTTTTAAATAAGACAACTTAAACTATCTTTTAGCATATATTTAATATTTTCAGCTCTTAAAATGTGGGTAGGGGGGCATGGGGGGACATTTTTTTAAATGTAAAGGGGGGTCGTGTAATACATTATTTTAAAGCTTATAAAATTCTCCATTTAACTCCATATTTTTAAATTAAAAAAATTATTTGGGTTTAAAATGGGGTTGAAAACGGGTATTAATGTCAAAATTCCTCTAAAAAAAAACAAATAATTTTTTAAAAATGCCTAATTTCATCATAAAAAAATGTTAATTATACTTTTAAACTAATTTTAGTTGACTTAATAAAAATTTATGAAAAAAAATCCAATGTTTTAGCACAAAAAATTGAAAAATCAAAACCTTAAAAAACATTTTTTAAAAATTTAAAAATGTTAGTTTAAATAGCGAATTTTATAAGCTTTAAAATGATGTATCACACGACCCACCTTTCCATTTAAAAAAATGTCCCCCCATGCCCCCCTGCCCACATTTTAAGAGCTGAAAATATTAAATATATGCTAAAAGATAGTTTAAGTTGTCTTATTTAAAAGTTCTAAATTTGAAGTCGATATCTCAACTGGTTCAAAAGTTAAGAGGGGGGGGGGACTTTTAGGACCGCTCTGTATATGAAAATTCGTTACTATATTAAATACTCAACGATTTTACATATTTGAAACTCCTGGACACAATAAGTTATTGTAAATAAGGGCCTAGAGTAATAATTTTCACTACACTGAGAATTTCTGACCGTAGTAAATACTAAACGTTTTTACCTATTTGGAAAACCGGCATCATTTGTTATTAAATACAAGTTGTTACAGTAAAACACAACACAACAACTTGTATGTATCATAATAACAAATGTTGTCTGGGGTTCCAAATAGGTAAAACCGTTTAGTATTTACTACGTAACAAATTCTCAGTGTATAGACGAGCGCGCTCTCAACTTAACGCTTTAAGCTTCATAAGGCAGGATGCGAGCAAGTGAGAGGCACAATAGCCTATAATAATTGCAACGGCTATATTTACAAACGCTACGTAAAAACGTAAACGTAAAATCGTAAGAAATGCAGTACGCTGATTGGTTCAACCTTAAAACTGAACCAATCAGCGTGCTGCGTTTGGACTTTTTACGATTTTACGTTTACATTTTTACGTAGTATTTGTAAATGGGCCCTAACTACAGTTGCGAATTGCTCCAAGCGCTATTCATTTGTCCTGTTGCTAACCAAAAGAAAAAAAAATACTAACCTCTTATGGACCTATACACGGAAAGAAATTAGTGGGCTCTGCGCTATACATTATAAGATATTTGGTAACAGTGGCAAATTATAGTGATTTAAGCTATAGATTATAAGGGACACAATAACTAATAATGTTAAAAATAAATTGGAAACGATTATATATATTACAGACACGATTATATTTATTACAGGCACTATTATAAATTTACAGAAATTTTATTATATTATAAAAATTATTAGCACGGACAATAATTAAATCTATTTAAGCTATAAATGCCATACTATTTGTTATATTTTATTATTCACTAAACAATTAAAGTATTTAATATAAATTTTTACACTAACTGCCATAATTGTAAGAGAAAGCCTTGTATTTATATAATAAGCGATTATAATTTGCTTGGTACGTGTGTTATAGCGCTCCTAGCTATAATTTTTTATTTCCGTGTAGAACACGCAAAATGCATGTGATTATGAGCTTATAAAAGTCGCAGAATAGAAAAACGTAATTAAAAAATAGCGTAAATTTTTACATATTTGTTTTATTGTGCATTTTATACACATACATTTTAACACAGAAAATTTTTGTCGAAGTTTAGACATGTTAAAAGTTGTGTTGAGTAAGTTTGGCGATTGAAAGGCAAAACAAGTAATTCTACTTTAAAAAAAAATTAATATGCGCTATAAATTTTACTTTAAAGCTCATTTTATGGACTAATTAGTAATTTTAACTAGGCGTAGATATCTACCTACTTCTACTTTTGCAATAAAAAACTTTTTGTTTACTTACTTAGAATTCAGTTCTAAAAGCCGACATATAATCTCTTCGTGAAAAAATAATTAATGAGTATTTACACAGAAAAAAAAGGAATAGAAATCATCTTTTCGACGATCATCAAAATAACGTAGTTCTACATAATTTTTGTTTTTTTTTTTAAACAGGGTACGATATATCGCCATACATTTTATGTAAAGTTTCTCATGTAGTACTCGACAAAAAAGTTAAACATTTGGTATACATGTAACTTAATACATACAAATTGATATAAATCCAGTATATGCAATGGTTAAAGTGTCCGCTGTGAAATAATGGCCACTTTCAGAGCGAGGATTTTCTGTTCTGTTGGCAAGACTGTTGCGGCATTTCATTTATTGACGCTGCCAAAATGATAAACGCATCCAACAGATGGAAGAATACTATTTACACATATATGATGTCACCCGAACGCTTTGAGAAATAGATTGGCGCTGATAGAACATAGATAAATGTGAGGAATACGCAGAAACATAGATATCTTCAAGATGTATACAAAAAAGAGATTGCCTTTAAGTTTTTTATTTAAAATGTGGGCAATTCCACGTTAAATACCGGGTGTCCCAACTATTTACCCAGTGATTTTCTCGTAAACTAAAAGAGATAATCAAATTCTGAGAAAACCATCTTAAATAAGACAACTTAAACTATTTTTTAGCATATATATGATACTTTCAGACCTTGAAATGTGGGCAGGGGGGCACAGAGGGACATTTTTTAAATAGAAAGGGGGGTCATGTGATACATCATTTTAAAGCTTATTCTCTTATTCTCCATTTAACTGTATATTTTTTATTTTTTTTTAAACATTTTTTTTTTTTGGGCTTAAAATAGTTGAAAATGAGTATTTTTGTAAAAATTTCTCCAAAAAATCAAACAATTTTTTAAAAATTACTAATTTTATGATGAAAAAACATAATTTTAACTGACATAAATATAAATTTACAAAAAAAAACTTAAAAAATTGCATTTTTTACTACAAAAGTTAAAAAATTAAAACCTTAAAAAAATTGTTTAAAAAATTAAAAAATATACAATCCAATAGAGAATTTTATTTGCTTTAAAATGATGTATTACACGACCCCCATTTTCATATACAAAAATTCCCCACCATGCCCCCCTGTCCACATTTTAAGAGCTGAAAGTATCAAATAATCTAAAAGATAGTTTAAGTTGTCTAATTTAAGATGGTTTCCGCAGAACTTGATTATATCTTTTAGTTTTCGAGAAAATCGCTGGGTAAATAGAGTTGGTAAATAGAGCTGAAAGTATTAAATAATCTAAAAGATAGTTTAAGTTGTCTAATTTAAGATGGTTTCCGCAGAACTTGATTATATCTTTTAGTTTTCGAGAAAATCGCTGGGTAAATAGAGTTGGTAAATAGAGCTGAAAGTATTAAATAATCTAAAAGATAGTTTAAGTTGTCTAATTTAAGATGGTTTCCGCAGAACTTGATTATATCTTTTAGTTTTCGAGAAAATCGCTGGCTAAATAGAGTTGGTAAATAGAGCTGAAAGTATTAAATAATCTAAAAGATAGTTTAAGTTGTCTAATTTAAGATGGTTTCCGCAGAACTTAATTATATCTTTTAGTTTTCGAGAAAATCGCTGGGTAAATAGAGTTGGTAAATAGAGCTGAAAGTATTAAATAATCTAAAAGATAGTTTAAGTTGTCTAATTTAAGATGGTTTCCGCAGAACTTGATTATATCTTTTAGTTTTCGAGAAAATCGCTGGGTAAATAGAGTTGGTAAATAGAGCTGAAAGTATTAAATAATCTAAAAGATAGTTTAAGTTGTCTAATTTAAGATGGTTTCCGCAGAACTTGATTATATCTTTTAGTTTTCGAGAAAATCGCTGGGTAAATAGAGTTGGTAAATAGAGCTGAAAGTATTAAATAATCTAAAAGATAGTTTAAGTTGTCTAATTTAAGATGGTTTCCGCAGAACTTGATTATATCTTTTAGTTTTCGAGAAAATCGCTGGGTAAATAGAGTTGGTAAATAGAGCTGAAAGTATTAAATAATCTAAAAGATAGTTTAAGTTGTCTAATTTAAGATGGTTTCCGCAGAACTTGATTATATCTTTTAGTTTTCGAGAAAATCGCTGGGTAAATAGAGTTGGTGTATTTTCTAGTAGAAAAATTTAACCCATAGTGGAAAGTTTTCTACCTCCATTTTCTTAACAAATTTTTGCTACTATACTGAAAAGACTGTCTAAAATTGTATAAAATATCATCTGCAATTTCCGTGTAGAGTCCAAGAAGTGCCTTTTTTATGACAGATTCGTGTTCAGATCTCAAAATACATAAGAATAGGTGGGTCTCAACCCCAGCACAGACAACTTTTTTTTGTGGGCCTGTGTAATAAGTACGTCACAAAAAAAAGAGTTGTGTGTAGCAGACGGAAAATAGTTTAAACAGAAATATAATGAAAATATACGAAAAGTCCAAACGAAGTATACCTACAGTTATAGTAATAACTGATATTTTATAGGATTGATACATTCATTTTTATTTTAAAATTCATGTACTTTTAGTAAATTTAGTTCTTGTTAGTGATATGTTTCTAATATCAGTTTAAAACAATTTTCTGAAGTTAAAAATAATAAAATCGCTAAGAATTTATATGTTAGGGAGACTTTTTTCTTAATCAATGTATATAAATTCTTACGTCTAAAACGTCTTTTTACTGTCGCGACACCTTACATGTTACTACATGGTGTTCTCATAAGAACAGACTATGAAGTATATTTGCATATAATATGTTGAATCTACATGTTTCTAAATGGTAGATGCTAATGTATATATTAATTGCAATGCCAATTAATTCTTTAAGAAATAGATTGGCGCTGATAGAGCTTAGATAAATGTAAAATACGCAGAAACATAAGCATTAATATTAATTTATAATTTAATTTTTTGGTTTGTAATAAAACTCGGATTTTTTGAAAGGTTTTAATGCGTCACTTTATTATATCGCTAGCGTTTCTCCCCTCTTTGGGGGCTTTATCAAAAAAAAAAAAAAAATAAACATGTTACATGTTGTTTACTGCGAACGACGCTTTTAACCTACAAATTTTTCGACATGGTGTCAAAACCAATTTTTATATTGTAATGTAATATTTATTTTTATGTTGTAAAAGGTTCCTTGTCCATAATGTTAAATTTTATAATATATATGACTACGCTCACATAATTTTTAGGTAAGAAATTTACATATTTTACATGAAAATGGGATTCAATACAGTCAAAAAATATTTCTGTTATATATTATCATTATTATTATTATTATTAACAATAGTTGTTATCTTTCAGCTTTGATAAAGCCCCCAAAGAGGGGAGAAACGTTAGCGATATAATAAAGTGACGCATTAAAACCTGACAAAAAATCAGAGTTTTATTACAAACCAAAAAATTACATTCAAAGTTTGGCAACCTATATGGTATTTACCTACAATTAATTTATAATTAATAATTAAACAAAAGTGACATAAGACAAGGAACAAACAAACTATAAAAAACTTATTTTTGTATATATAAATAAAAAATAATAGTTTTTTTTAGTCCTTCCACCTTTACAGGATATTTATCTGTTTTTTTTTTTTATTTTCAGGTATGTTTTATTAGAAACAAAGTTTGGAAATTTAATGGTAAGCGTTTTACAATATTTATACTTTTAGAATAAAGATTAAAAAAAAAACTCTCCTAGTCTGGAGACTCTGAATGGTAATGTGGTTAGACGTAAAATTTGTAAGGGCAGAAATTTTTAATATTAAACAAAATTATAAAAATATTATTTATAATTTATTATTCCATCAATCTATCTTTTAATCATCGTACAGTTATATTGCTGCCTTACTAAGCTGAAAGGTCCTATCTGTGTATGTTAAACCTATGTAGATAGGACCTTTCAGCTTAGAACGGCAGATTGGTAGACAGTTTCGGGCTGCTGGCCCTCTTCAGTACCAAGAGTCAACTCTGCTCTGCATGTAGTTGTCCACAGATAGATGGCACACAAGTCTACATCAATCTAATGACTATATTCCTTTTGCGAATAAAGTCTAAAAAAGTTTTCTTAATCAGCGTGCCGAGGTGACTCTTGGTGACTCTTAGTGCCGATGTAATAAAAAAAAATTTAAAAGCAAAATTAACCCTTTAGGTCTATTTGGGATACTATTTTACCACCGACTTTATATTCCTTCCACAGCTGTGCCCAGCGATGAAATCTGTTCCCTTACTTATTTTAAATTTTTAGTACACTGCTGCCTTCTGTTAAAGACTCTGCGACATACGCATGCCACTCGATCGGTAATAGGTGGGAAGATATTATCCCAGTGGTCCACAAGAAACACTAAATTTATGTAGATGAGTCATGCCATGAAAAAAAGTACTTTTGTTTTTAAATTCAATGGAAAAGGTTAAAATATAATTATTTAAGTTGTTACAACCACATTTCTGTGTTTGTATTTATTTTAATTTGGGTTTTATTATACATAATTTCATTTAATTTCTTTACTTAGTTATAATTCAAAAATAATATTTTATTTTGAATTAATTGTATTTTTGTAAGTAACGCGCTGAAAACCTCCTAGCTTTTCTGCGCGAGTTCGGGACCAGCCTTCCAAGCAGTAGCAATTTGACTCTCGAGAACGATCGATGCGTGTCAATAAAAATATACTCAAATCCGCTGACGAATATACCACGCGCGGGCATTCGTTAGAATTTACCATATTTTACGGCTGCAAACTATAGAAATAAGTTCCATATACACATATGTATTTAAATAATTAGTAGTGTATACCTACACTGGTCAAACAAACTTAAATTCGCGTACATCAGTTTCCAATTATGTGGTGTCTCCTGTGAAGAAATGGCGGTCATGACCTGTCGTGCTGAATGCTGTAATTAAGGTAAGATTACCATATATATTATTGGAACTGTCGTTTTGTCTTTAATATTCTTTTCAATCAATAATACCTATTCGCAGTCCACTTAATTAATATCATAAAGGCGATGTTACGGAGGCAATCCCATATCACCGAATGGGACCTTTCGACGTCACACAACATAAGTACTAAGATATATTTATAGTTACTTTATAAATAAATAAAGCGTGAGAAAATATATGATAGTTTATTTCATATTTAACTCAGTAAGAGCAAGAAATGCCAAAAGGGTTATAGAACAGCATATATAATAAAATAAAAGCTGTTTTGGTCTAAAAATACCCATTTTAATAAAACGCATTTGTTAAAATTGGCCTAACATAACGTTCTACCTCTTGCCCCCTAAAGGGTTAAACAGTAGGCATAAATAAGCATGTATATTATTTTAACGAGAAAGTAAAATAGTTGCAGCTTAAATATTTAACTGCCTTTTAAACGGATATAAAACACTGCAAGTATTTATATAATTTGAGGTCATTTGTCGGTACCGTTTCCGAGCGAATACAGTGAGTATTGATATCCACGGTCTTTTGACTTCAATGACGCTACCGATATCATCGATACACCGTTAACCTGATCTGCTTTTGTAGCATTCTGAATATAATAAAGCTGGAATTTACTAGTATACTAGTAACATTAACTTTTTGGACGACCGTAGTCAAAAGTAACCTGTACCGAAATAAAATGAAATAAAATAAAATGAAATTAAATGAAATGAAACGAAACGAAACGAAACGAAATGAAACAAAAAGAAACGAAACGAAATGAAATGAAATAAAATACATACATTACATGTATTAATAAAGTTTGGGAAGTACGTTTTCCACGCCTGGACCTGACCTGTAATGAAAAATAGAGACCAGTAAACCAATTATTACTGGTCTGCAATTTAAATCATTCATTTCCGCTAGATGGCGCCACCGATTAAAATGTCATTATTAATGCTTAAAACAAGATGGCTGAACTGCTGTTGTCATGTTAAACACGAATATAATCTAATACATTTCGTTTAATAAACTTAAATGTACAGTTTGAGTCAATGTTTTTTACTTTTGAGACTGAGAAGGATAATAAATGTTATAAACGGTGCCTTGTGAGCTATCAACAAATGTTTTTTGTGGTTGTTTATTTGGGTTACGCGTATGCGGAACTTCAGTTTTATATGATTGTGCTTTTCTTGTAAAATGTAGGAAAATATATTTGTGGTAAATATGAAAAGAACTAAACAACTAAGTATTATAGTATTATTTTCATTTGAATTCAAACATCCATGTTTCAAAAAAAATAGTACTTTATTAAAAAAAAAAAAACAGTTGCGAATAAAATAGTATACAGGTCTCCCGGAAAATAGATATAGTCTATGGCCGCATGCGCTTATGATTATACGTCATAACTGGAAATCTTAGGGGGTATCATCAATTATATGCATGCAAAGAAACGAAAAAGTGTCACTTTAACTACATATGTCTACATGTACTTGTTTATTTTCAATTAAAGCTTAAACTTAAAGGATTTGACCTTTTGTTTGTAAATTGAAATAGGTTCAGGATTTCTCCAGATCGGCAGTTTCTATTAAAACAAGCTTGTTCTAAATAAGCATCCTGTGATAGATAATCCCGTGTTATTATACTATTCACAGCGCGTAAGCGTTAGAATAGTATTATACGGTAGTTTAAAATTTCTAAAAACCGAAAAAAAATGTCCTAGACAAAACATTCTTGGATACAAATTTGTTTCATAAAAAAATAAGAAATAATAAATAAATAAATTAATAAATAACAAATTATCCGATCGACCCGAAATTTTTAGGTTAAGTCAAATTTTATAAGAGGAAGATCCTATTATTAAACTTAAAAAAATATCGAAAAATCTAGCTTTCTCCAAAAGAAGTTTTTCTGAATTTTTTTTTAAGTTTTTTTATTTTTTTTTTTAGTTCTAAAACTAAAAGTATTGAAATACACATTTTTTTCAATTTTTTTTCCGATTTTTTCACTCTTCTCGACGTTTCCGAAGTTTTTAAGACTTTTGAGACCATGTTGAAAAAATGTCTGTCTGTCTGTATGTCTGTCTGTATGTCGGTCTGTCTGTCTGTCGGTCTCTCTTTCTGTCGGTCTGTGAACACGATAACTCGAGAACGACAAATCGTAGCGATCTGAAATTTGGACGGTAGGTATATTTTTAATTTTTTTAGCCAAAATGAACTTTATTTTTTTTTATCCTAGTTCTACAGCAATATATTTTTTGGCGTTTGAAATAATTTTAACTTGCGTTTAAATATTTGGAAAAATTCAATATACCATCCACTGTGAATAGTATATAATTGAATGCCTAGCATTGCATATCTTCACGACTTGTTTAATATCTGTAACTGACATGCACACTAAGCGTATATTTCTGTACCAGGCTTGGAAATAGAGAAAATTTAATTTAAACTTTAAACCTAGTATTTGTACCGGTTATCACTTTCTGACGCTACCGACATTACTAATATTAAGCCGAAATATATCTAATACATCGCAGTCCTTAGTGTAGGGGAAAGGGGGGAATACCTGGCAGAGGGTAATTAGCAGCACTCGGAGAAAACTCAGTTATGGCTCATCAACGTTGAAAATAAACATAGAAACATAGGCTTAAGGAATAATTTTGCCGAATTATGAGGGAAATTTTTATTAATCGAAACATTTCACGACTAATTTGTTCCCTACAACAATATTAACTATACATATTAACTATACATATGTATATATATCGGTGTTTTTCAAAGAAAAAACCGACATTCGATTTTTATCTTTTAAGAATACCAAAGTTTTTAATTTTTATTTATCGATAACTTTTTTTCCCACCTTACTCGTTTAAATGGAATCATTAAAAAAACTTAATAAAAAGAAATATAAATGTAAATATTTAAAACCTCGCCTCAACGCTAGAGTCGACGCGGCGCCTATGCGAGTACTGGAAATTCGCCGACTACTGGTAATTAGGTGCGTTTAAATACACTGGTCGACAAAAAAACATATCTCTCAATTTTGCCTGATATATCATTTTCGATTTTTTTGATGCTGACTACGAATCTGACCTTTATTTGTTCGAATCAGGTCAGGGTTCTGAGATAAATAACAATGATTTAAAAAAATAAATAAATATCATAATTTCCAGCCCTAAATAATTTTTTTCCTAGGAACATTATCTAAAAAATGCAGTCGCTTTAGTAAAAAAATTTAGAAAAATTTTTATTGCTTTTTTTACGTTTCTGAACGTTTTATATCCAAAAAATATGATTTCCTTAAAAAAAAAATCGGTCTGTCAGTCTGTGTCCGGGAAATTTGTGAACAGGATAACTGAAAAACGCTTCGGGCTTAAGACTTCTCATTTGGACCATATGTTGATTATCCAAAGTTCTAAGTTGAGATTGTTTTTCGTAAAAATCAGATTCATTTTTTTTTATTTTGATTTTAATGAAGCTAGGCATATACTACGCTAGAAAGCAGTAACTCCATTTGTCGCATAGCAACGTTTTCACGTCAACTCTGATGTAATATTTTGAAAACGCTGCTATGCGACCAATGGAGTTACGTAGTAGGGAAGTATAGGGGAAAGTATTATTTTCTTGACAGCAGTATTTTTTATTGAAACAAATAAAGATAGTTTTCTTAGTAAAAAAACCGTCTCGAAAAATATTTCTTTTCTTAAAAAGTTTTCCGAAACCAGTTGACTAATAACAGAGGTTAAAAATCGTCCTCTAAAAAACTGCCAGCAAATATATCTATAAAAGTACCTAGTAAAATCAGTAAAGGGATTATTTGAAAGGGCTAAAATAGGCTTTAATATAACACTTTACCAAATACTATTTAGATAAGTATTTTTTCATATATGCGGTAAAATGGAATAGCATTAAGTTTAGAAATATCTAAAATACACGTGTATTCAATATGTAATCGGGAACATTTTATGATTTTTTTATCGTTATCCTTTGAACCCGTCGGGACTACTTACATAACTTCTTCAGTCGAATATTTGGGTTAAAATAAACTTTTCAAATCGAACGAGTGCCATGAGTACAAATTGCAAATCTTATACACAAAACCTATACCTTATACACGCAGAGAAAAAAAATCAAATATAAAGTGTTTTCAAGTATAAAAATACTTATTAACCAATTTTAAAAAATTCAATAATTTTTTTCAAGTTTAATTAGTACTGCTTTCCAACAAATAGTAGTATTATGGTCTTTTTTGTCAAGCAATATAGTAAATTAAAAATCGCACAGTGAATATTTTAAAAACAGATTCGAATATTGGATGTGCATAAGTTTGTATGCTATTTTTTGCTTTGTATGCTTCGATTTTCTCAAAAATTCCTTGAATAAGTCATAAAAAATTATAAAATATTAATGTAAGAAACTTTAATTTAATTTTTCAGGATCGTAGGAAAAATAGTGTACATAACTCGTTGGAAAGTGTATTTCGTACACTCGTGGGGTTTCCTCACTCGTCTGACGGTTCGTTCGTAAAACTTCCCACTCGCGTGAAATATATCACTTTCCACAGTAGTTATGTAATATACTATTATCGTATATGTATAGATATTTTTATAAAAACTGAAATACAGTGGTTCAATAACATTATTACTTTTAGTGCTTCTATCTAATGCACTAAAAGTCCGTTAAACATAATTTTTTTAACCACAAAAACCTAGTTTTACGGAATTTATAATATTAAATAATTTATATTAATAATTTGACAAAACCAAGCGGTTAAAACCGCAATCTTTTATATTTAATAAAAGCAAATTATTTACAGGTCAACCGTGGGTAGATAATATTATGCATCTTTATTTATTTATTGATATTTTATATACAGAACTGTCATGGAGAGCCCCAAATAAGCGTATGCTGGTGCTAGGGGCTCTTGATTAATTTTTTGAAGAGAAATAGTGCTTTAGTTAAATCATATACAGTATAAATAAATTATGTTTATAGTAGTTACTAATTTTGTTTAATTTTAGGCTAATTTTTTTTAAATGGTTAAATGTGTGAACTTCATCCCTCTATAATATAAAATAGTTTTTTCCTTTGTCAAAAATAGTTTTTCCTCTCTCAACTAAGTACCCCCTGCTCACCAGGCTCAATAAATGTCAAAGTGCTAGGGGCTCTTGATTAATTTTTTGAAGAGAAATAGTAGGAAACAGATTTTTCTATAATGCTTTAGTTAAATCATATACAGTATAAATAAATTATGTTTATGGTAGTTACTAATTTTGTTTAATTTTAGGCTAATTTTTTTTAAATGGTTAAATGTGTGAACTTCATCCCTCTATAATATAAAATAGTTTTTTCCTTTGTCAACAATAGTTTTTCCTCTCTCAACTAAGTACCCCCTGCTCACCAGGCTCAATAAATGTCAAAGTGACGTTTGATAAAAGTTGAGGAAAAAACCCGGGGGTTGACGAGCAAAGCAAGCAGGGGGCACCACCTAAATTCTATTTAAAAAAAATCTTCTAGTTTTTAGGTTCTCTATTTATTAAAAAAATAAAAGAGGGCGGGTGACTTTTGAAACGCACTTTAAAATATCTTGGCCTGTTCCTTACGCTCTTACAGAAAAACTATGTCGGGATTTAATACGCTCGGCTATAAAAAATGTCTTCTCTACCTTGGTATATAATTACTATTATCTAATCATTTAAAAATGTTTAGGCAAATTGGGCTCTAAAGCAATATTATAATTTTTCTTTTATTTTTTTTTCTTTTTCTTGCGTTTAGGATTTTGTGAGTTTTTTTTTATTGGAAGCAGTTTTTTTGGTAGGTATGATCAGAAGTTCGTATACCTACTACCTACTACGAAATATTTAAAGCTTTTGGACTGATCTCACGACTCGTAAGTAGTAATATTATCTATTAAACTATACAGGGTGATTGGTAATTCGACCTATTCCTTGAAAGGGATTATACTATAGGTCATTTGCAAGAAATTAAGTACCATCAACTGGTGGTCGGAAATGAGCCCTAAGGGAGCTACGGCCCTTCGAAGATAAAATATTGAATAGGAAATAAAAAAAGCATCAATATAATTTTAATGCTGCAGGGTAATTCTTCACTTAAAACTAAGTAAAAAAGTATTCTTCACCAAAACACCTAAATTTAATAGTATAGTAATAAATGCCTTTTAAAAAGTAACGTTTTTGGTAGCACAAAATGTTACTTCCTTTTAATTGCATGTTTTAAAAAACGATTGCTCCTACAGTGTTACACTAATGACATTTTTTATGTATTTTTACTTAAGGAATCCATATGTTTTACAAAAAATCCAAAAAAAGTACATATAAAAAAGTTTGGGGCAAAAATGTGTTAAGCCTAATACATTTTTCAGTCTAGGGACGCATCTGGATAAATTCAAAAAAATAAATTCATATAAACTTATTGCCCTTATTAATACTAGTATACTTGCCAAAGTTCGTCGCTCTAGCTTAAAGGGTACCAGAGTTATTAATTAAAAACATTATTTTTATTACAATTTTAAAGGGCCGTAGCTCCCTTAGGGCTCATTTTCGACTACCAGTTGATGGGACTTAATTTGTTGCAAATGACCTATAGTATAACCCTTTTCAAGGAATAGGTCGAATAACCAATCACCCTGTATATTTTAAGTATTCATAATACAATAAAATAATACTATACCATAATGTGACCATAATATTATTGGAAGCGGCTATTTGGACGTCGGACGTCCACGTAGCTATTTATACGTCCAGTATTTTTTTGGTATATTTAAGGTATATTTTTCGTCAGAATTATATTCTCCTCGTTTGAATAAGGGGGCTACGCCCCCCATTAGCATTAAAAACCCCAAATAAACGAAAAAACCAAAACAAACCAAATAATTAGTTCATGTGACGTTGGACGTCCGACGTCCGACGTTCACAAAGCTGTTTCCGTACAGTATTTTTTTGGCTGATTTTTAAAGCTTTTAAGGTATATTTTTCGTCAGAATTATATTCTCCTCGTTTGAATAAGGGGGCTACGTCCCCCATTAGCATTAAAAACCCCAAATAAACGAAAAAACCAAAACAAACCAAATAATTAGTTCATGTGACGTTGGACGTCCGACGTCCGACGTCCACAAAGCTCTTTCCGTACAGTATTTTTTTGGCTGATTTTTAAAGCTTTTAAGGTATATTTTTCGTCAGAATTATATTCTCCTCGTTTGAATAAGGGGGCTACGTCCCCCATTAGCATTAAAAACCCCAAACAAACGAAAAAACCAAAACAAACCAAATAATTAGTTCATGTGACGTTGGACGTCCGACGTCCGACGTCCACAAAGCTGTTTCCGTACAGTATTTTTTTGGCTGATTTTTATGGTTTTTAGAGCTTGTAAGGTATAGTTTTCGTCTGATTTGTATTCTCTTCGTTTAAATGGAGGGGCTACGCCCCCCAAAAAAATCAAACAAACGAAAAACCAGAAAAATCCAAAGAATAAAGTCATGTGACGTCGGACGTTTAAATAGCCACTACGAATATTATTATGGTCATTTATAATGTAATAAAATTTATATTAAATTATGCGACAGTAAAAGTTTCTATGAACATAAAATTACTGCGAATCTCACAGACTAGTGAGTCAGTCTTTATAATCTAACTGTATTCTGCTAGAAAAATTGGCAACATATCGATAAAAATAAGTAGGTAGGTTTTATATCAATCTCAAATACCTGTGTACTACCTACATATAGTATGCTTAGTCGAATGCAGTAAATATAACAGTATTGTTTCATAAAAGGCCGTCCTCAAAACTAAGCACGTCCAAAAAGTTCACCAACAGTTATTTTTTGGGAGGATATC
Organism: Brachypterus glaber; assembly: GCA_958510825.1. Classification (NCBI taxonomy): domain Eukaryota; kingdom Metazoa; phylum Arthropoda; class Insecta; order Coleoptera; family Kateretidae; genus Brachypterus; species Brachypterus glaber. The sequence continues at coordinate 8,957,474 of OY294048.1, read as the reverse complement.
GCTGTAAAAATTAATTACCTACGATATATTCACGAACACTAATTATCATAGATAATAATAGACAACATTTTTGAAAATCTTTTTCTTTAAAATTATATTTTTCCTACGACCTAGTTAGTAGCTATTTTCCACCCGCCTATGACAACGGTTGGGAAGTAACCATCAGCTGATTTTACATATCTTCTGTCAGAAAATTAGTAAACGTCAAACACATAACCTCAAATTGACAAACTAATAATTAGTTAAATTATTTTAAGATAATTTTTGCGTTTTTTTATGTTTAGGTGTTAGGTCGTAGAAAAAATAGTATACGCACATCAATGCAAGCCATTTCAGTGCACACTGAGTGATTTTTTACTCGGCTGCGCCTTTCATGCACTAAAAACTAGGTTCGCGTACTCGGTGCGTAATATACTATTGCGCTTGGGGAATAGTATATTACGCACCGTCAAGACAACACTAACTACTATGTCGTAGGAAATAGCTATTTTTCTAACAAGTGCGGAAAAGCCTCTTTACGCATGCGTTAGAAACAATATTTTTCCTACGAGCTGAGTTAAAATAAATTTTACTTTTATGTTTTATTAAATTAATCTTATTTTTATATTTTTTCAATAATAACAATTAACAGTTAAGAAATTTGACAACAACTATAACAAGAATAACACTACGCAATTAAGAAATTAAACAATATTTATGCGTGCGGAAAAGGCCTTCTTTCCACATATGCGTGCGGAAAGTAACATCTTTCCGCACGCTCATAGGAAAAATATTTTAACGATATAACATCCTTAAATCTACAAAAAGTTACATAAAGTCAAACAATTATAGGAGGCTTATGGTAGCATCTCGGCGTTGGAAAACACTACGCAATTAAGAAATTAAACAATATTTATGCGTGCGGAAAAGGCCTTCTTTCCAAATATGCGTGCGGAAAGAGACATCTTTCCGCACGCTCATAGGAAAAATATTTTAACGATATAACATCCTTAAATCTACAAAAAGTTACATAAAGTCAAACAATTATAGGAGGCTTATGGTAGCATCTCGGCGTTGGAAAACACTACGCAATTAAGAAATTAAACAATATTTATGCGTGCGGAAAAGGCCTTCTTTCCACATATGCGTGCGGAAAGAGACATCTTTCCGCACGCTCATAGGAAAAATATTTTAACGATAACATCCTTAAATCTACAAAAAGTTACATAAAGTCAAACAATTATAGGAGGCTTATGGTAGCATCTCGGCGTTGGAAAACAATCTGCTTACAAGTCAAGCTAACCCATTTTTGAAAGTAAATAAAAAGAGAATTGATAAAGCTGTTGCTAAAAACACTTTTGTATTCCTGTAGAAACAAAATTTGCTTATAAAATCGCTTTTATTCCAATAATTTAGAGGAATAAACCATTGTTTTGTTCTCGTTAATGGCTGGTCAACGTTTTACAATTGTGTAAATTGGGCCTAGTCATTCGCTTACGACGCATGCGTATCTTATGGTAATTTCGAGATTGTTTACAAGCGGGAAGGTTTAAAATAACTATACCTTAAAAATTAAACTTATATTGTTCTTGGTGCAGAAATTTAATTTCTCGGATTAAATAAATGATAAATAATAGTAATGGTAAAGCTAGTAGTGAAAAAAATTATTATAATTTTTTCTCTCTGTGTAGTATATTTTTGCATAATAAGCGCTTGTTTGCAATAAATAAATAAATAAATAAATATATGTATAATATATATTATATGAATTCCAATAAATATTTCATAAATTAAATAAAATAAATTAACTATAAAGAGAATATTTAATTACTGAAACAAATTCAAACATTGAGAGATGATAACATTGAAATTGACATTTTTAATTAAATTTTAAATAGCTCTTTTTCATTTATAAACCGATAAAATACGCGGTTTACAGTTGTCAGGTGACAAAATCGAATCACATGATACAAAGCGGACTTCATAATGGTATTAAAAAAACAAGCCGTGAAGATATGTATTCACAATGCATTTTCCCAAATAACGCAACTTAAAAAAAAAAAATTTTTAATATTTTTTTTAATTCTTTGTTTGAAAAACAAAAAATTTTTGAAAAAAAAAGTTTCCAAAAGATTTTTTTTCGTGACGAAGAAATTTTCAAATTAATAATAATTTAATAATAATAATTTAATAAGAATGAATTTTTTTTTTCAGAAAACGATAATAAAAAAAAAATAAAAAAAAACTTTTTCAACAAAATTATTTCTTTTTTCGAAAAATGAAAAATAAAACAAAAAATAAAACTTATAGTTTTTAATTTTTAGGGGTATTACTCTCAAAAACAACTTTCCTAAAAATTTCGTTCTTGAGTTATCGTGTCTACAAAAAACGTGAAATCAGGACGGAAGCGTCTGTCCAGATGGACAAAAATATGTATAGGCGGACGAAAAGACGGATATTTTCAATGTTTCTTCTTTTTTTATGAAACATATTTGAATCCATTTTTTTTTTATTCTAGGACGTCTTTTAGCAATTTTGGGAAATTCGAAACTAACGTATTCGCGTTCTATCGCACATGCATGCATGCATATGCATTCTTGCAAAAATTTGCCCATAGCTTGCATTTATTTTCGGCGACTCTGAAAAATAACTGTCAATCTAAACTTTAACTTGCCTTCGCCAAAATTGCAAAAAATATTTTTTCTACGATCTAATAGAAAAGTTAACATTTCTACAAAAACAAATAAAGTTTTCAGACTTCAAAATAACCTATTTCTTATTATTTTACTTTACTGCTCGTTGACATGGCAACGAGCGCAAATCCTATACTTTTACGCTCTATGTATAGTGTAGGCAACCGGCAGGGCACTGGTAAAACAACTGTCACTGCAATGTTGAGGTCCGCCATTTTTTTTAATATAAAGTTTTTGAATTAAATCTCAATTTCGTTGGTAAATATTTATGTGCTAAATAGTTGTTATTAAAAAGAAATTATGGGGAGTGACAGTGATGAGGATTTATTTCCACACCACCAGATTTGCATAAAATCGTAAGTGCTTCGACCTTGTAAGGTAATAAACTTACCACCTGAAATGTACCGTGTGTATAAAGTGTATAAAGTTCCGAACACTTTTTAATGCAAAACTGGCATTAGCGATGAGTAAAATGCAAGAAATCTGTGTGCGTTTTACTGGCCACCGAGCTGTTGTACGTAGCAATCACATGGGCTTGTCGCTTACAACTCTAACAGAGGCATGACTTCAAACGAAGAGTATTTTCTTTTCAAACTGTTCGGCACTTTATAATCGCACTATATTTATTTATTTATTTTAGATCGTAGGAAAAATGTTGTTTGTATTACGAGCGCAATATGTGATTTCTGCTTTCGCGTGATTGCTGATCTCGGCTAGACGCCTCGATCAGCAAATTCCATGCTTAAGCATTTTTTTAAACTATTTTTTCATTTGCGCAAAATTCTGACGTGATGAAAAAAAACTAAATTCAGTTTCAAAATCAGCATGCTCAAGTTATCCAAAATCATATATTCTCATCCATGAAGCAGAAAAAAAGTTAAATTTGCAGGGCTGTGTAATTAATAATAAATTAAATTATATAATTATACACCATAGTTCGAAATTGTTGTATTAATTAATTAAAAATTCGTTTGGACATTTATTTAATGCAACAATTTCGAAGTATATCCAAATAATTATATTTAGTGATATTTTTAATTGAATTTGATACAGCGAGTTCCGTGAGGAAAGGAAAATATTTAAAGGATGTGTCCTAGAGGTCAAAATAGGAAAAAAAGTTCTCATAAACACATGTCCAAAAACGACTCGCAAGGGAGCTACGCCCCTTCAAAAGGGGTTTCAAAATTTTGCTATTTATTAATAACTTAAGAACCTTTTGTGTGCATCGAGGTTTAGCATGTGATCTATGCTTTATAAGCTCTATCAGCCAATAGTATATATATATATGCATATAGTTACTTTAACCACTTTCAAAAATCGCTTTTAAAGGTAGCATAACCCTTTAAAAATTTTGGAGACCGTAACTGCCTTAGCATTGATTTTTGGAAGTACGTGTATGCAAACTTTTTTTCTTAGTTTTCGGTGAACTTATGGCATTATTTTGACGAGATATGATTACCCCTAAGAGATTCTGGGACACCCTGTATACATTTTTTGTTGCCCAATTTAACTAGTTAGCTTTTTTATAGACAAAAGGTAAGGAACAACCATATTCGCAATATCCACTGCGCGCTGTATTTTAAAAACTGAGCCTTATGGAAAAAATTGATAAAAAAATTGGAATCAGACGTAAGTCCACATGTAAATAAGTACACGGAAAGAAATTAGTGGGCTCTGCGCTATACATTATAAGATATTTGGTAACAGTGGCAAATTATAGTGATTTAAGCTATAGATTATAAGGGACACAATAACTAATAATGTTAAAAATAAATTGGAAGCGATTATATATATTACAGACACGATTATATTTATTACAGGCACTATTATAAATTTACAGAAATTTTATTATATTATAAAAATTATTAGCACGGACAATAATTAAATCTATTTAAGCTATAAATGCCATACTATTTGTTATATTTTATTATTCACTAAACAATTAAAGTATTTCATATAAATTTTTACACTGACTGCCATAATTGTAAGAGAAAGCCTTGTATTTATATAATAAGCGATTATAATTTGCTTGGTATGTGTGTTATAGCGCTCCTAGCTATAATTTTTTTTTCCGTGTAGTATAGTAAATTAGGTGTTAAATCTTCGGCGCTAACACTTGAAAACGTTTCCGCGGTTTGAAACAATTCAGTTTCAGCTATCCGAAAGTGATTTTGAAGCCACAAACCGGAGTGTGATTTATTCGCACATGAGCAGCAGGTAACTATCTCCGCGACGTTTATTGCCTGCTATATATCTGCTAATTACTAACGCTCATCGTTCTTAATATCCATATACAATGTAGATGGCAATGCAACGCAATTCTGCCTAACAAAAGTCATAAAGCCTTTTCGTTTCAGGTACCAAAGTTTTGGTCATATGTTTGGTATTTACCGTTTCATTTCGAAATGCTATGGTGTCGTGTGGTTGAACCAACTGGTATTAAAATCTGTAACCGTGCTTTTAGAGCGGTTATATCGTTTGGTTGTTATTATCTTTTTCTTATATCTTCTTTCTTTCTTATATGTAAATATTAGCAGTATAAACGGCTGTTTCTTACGTCTTACCATTTCTATTTACGAATCAAAATGAAACTCTTGTATCTTGACAAAACAAACAAAATACACTACTTATTAGTCCCAGCAACAAAGTACAAAAATCACCGTTTGCCCCAAAAAAATCCAAAAGTTTTCAAAATTGGTAGAAATGTAGCTTAGACCTTTCTGATGAACTTCCCAAAAGTCCTCATCAATTGAAGTTGAGCTCGCGCCGCCATCTTGATTTAAAGGTACATCTTGCAGTTTTCTGCAAATAACTTCTAAACAGTCAATTAAAAAAAAATGAATTATTAGAAAAAGAAAGCTTATGAAATCCTCTACAAAATACTTGTCAATTTTTTTTCTAACTTGCTTAGTTTTTGAGAAAACCAGAAAATGGTCAAAAGTTGTCCGATACCTTGATTTTAAGGTACACGTTTAGAGTTTTTTGCAAATATCTTCTATATGGTCAGCTTACTGAAAAAATAAGTTATTATAAAAAAGGAAGCTTATAAAATTCTCTACAACGTGGTAAAAAAACTTTTTTCTATCTTACTTAGTTTTTAAGAAAATAGGCAATGTTGTGAGATATCTTGATTTTAAGGTAATAGGGGAAAGTATTATTTAGTTGCCAGCAGTATTTGGAGATAACGCACAGTGGTTTTTTTGCCTATAGTTGTGGTAAAAAATGTAAATTAAGGTCTAATTATTTTTGTTTCCGTCCGAGCGCTCGAGCGCGCTCTCGCCTTGGCAGAAGTTTCCATAAATAAAAAAAGATCTTTACCTCTGAAAAAAAGCTTTATTTCTTTAGAATGTGAGGATTATAGTGTTCTATATCCATTGGATTTGCTATGGATATAGAACACTATAATCCTCACATGAAGACATACTATGTGGTGTATGTTTCTGAATTTATTACTGGATTCTCGGCGAGGTATGATTATTACAAATCTTCAACTTTTTTGACATAAATAATCTTATTTGCACCTAATAATGTATATAAAAATAAATCACGTTTAAAAAAAAGAAGATTGGGTCGAAAAGGTTAAAAGGCTGCACATATTAGACACGCACAGCATACAGTTTAGTTTCGCGTACAGAAAAAAAAAACAGATTCAATTTTGCAAACCAGGGTTATCATTATACTATTCACAGCGCGTAGCGCTAGAATAGTATTATACTGTAGTTTAAAATTTCCCAAAATCACCAAAAAACGTCCTAAACAAAAAATGCTTGGATACAAATGTGTCCGACCGTCCGTCCGTTCGTCTGTCCGTCCGTCTGGACGTCTGTGTCCGTCCGATGTCACGATTTTTGTTAACACGATAAGTGCAGAGAGGATTATCCGAACGAGTCGAAATTTGTAGGAAAAACCAAGATTTATAAGGGGAAGAGTTATTGGGGGTTAAAAATAAAAGATATATCATTTTCAATTTTTTTTTATTTTTGTTCCTTTATCGTAAAAAGAAATGATTTTGAAAAAACAATTTTGTTCATTTTTTTTTACCAAAAATCAAAAGTATTTGGGAGTGCAATACATCGCTTACTTTGAATAGTATATAATGGAATACTTGGCATTATATCTTCACGGCTTGTTTGAACATAAAATATCAGGTGAAAAATTGTAATTGTATTTTAACAACATACGTGAGTAAACATCAAATAACTCTTTAAAATAATTATTATAATTTTCTACAATGCACAATGTACGTGACACTTAAAATGCGTTTAAAATCATGAAATTTAATTGTAAAGTGGAACGAACAAACTACCAATTATAATGATTAATCCCATCTCGTCCGTTAAAAAAAAAACAAACAAGCCGAAGTGCCAAAAACTCCTCCTGATGAAGAAAATAAAAAGCGGAAACGTAGGCTAATTTCTATTTTTTAATTAAATAAGAACTGTGTGATACTGAATTCATAATAAATATCGTCGGCTTACAAGTAAAAGGCACTAAGTCACTTTTTTGCAAAAATGGGATTTTAATGGCACTGTAATTAATTTTTGATGATCTATGTATAGGTAAACCGAACTAACTTCTAGGTGGACTGCCAAGGGAGTTACCCACTATACAAAACGCACCAATTTGATTTTGATCTGGCAATAGGCACTAAGTCACTTAGTGCACTTAGTGCGTTTTACTTGTAGATTATTTCAAATGTTTCTGCACTAAGCGACTTTCTAAAAAGAGTTAATTTATAAAAATATGATTGCTTGAATCATTTATATGATACAATATCGCGTTATTTATTGTACTGACAAATTTTGCTATGTTAAAGTTGATGGAATAGAGACAGAACAGAAATAACAAGAATATAAAAAAAAACTAAAGTTCGCGGCAAGTTCGGAAAACAGCCCTTAGAAATGCACGGTGAAGTGTTTTATCATTAATAATGATTCATTATAATTATTGACTTTAGGAGATGTTTCTTTGCCGGCACAGCCGATGGCCTCTAAAAACTGTCTTAGTTCGTGCATAGTAAGCAGTTTCATATAATTAATACTAATTAATTATTATTAATTTTGGAAACGTTCTTGAACAATCAAAAAGTCCAAACCCTACTTTTAAAAATCTAGTTTTTGAAAATTTATGTAAATATCTTGTTTTCTACTTTATAGTTATACGTTACGTTTAATTAATAGAAGGGTTTTAATTTTAAATAGTTGTTTTTTATATTATTTTATTGACTTAGTGCTCTTTACTTGTAAGCCGACGTCGTGGGCTTACAAGTAAAAGGCACTAAGTCCATGTCTTTTTTCAAATTTAGTTGAATTTACTTTAATTTTTCTTTATTTAACTGCAAATGGGACATTATTATGTCCAAACGTGTCATTGCAATTTGCGGTAGTTTTTTTCCAAAAACAATTATTACAAAAATTAAAAAACAACAATTAAAGTTAAATTTGTCAATATCTCAAAACCATGTTTTTGGACTTGGTGCTTTTTACTTGTAAGCCGACGATATATAAAGACTTATTTTATTTTTCGTTAAATTCTCGATGATAACGGTCAATATTCTCGAAATATTTAAATTTTTATGGTCTATAGGCCTATGTCACTCTCGTGATCAAGACAAATCTTAAGCCTCGATCGTTAAAATTTATCCAAGTAGTTTAGGCTGATGTTAAAAACATAAACTTTTTTTTCGTGTTGCTGTAGCCGGGTATAAAGTGTTTAAATTTGCATATTTGAATAATAAAAAAATTAGGTAACAAAAAATTTTTAAAATTTTTTAGTGTTTTTTGAAGAGCTGTATCTTTGTAAAAGATGGCCGTATCAAAATGGGAAAAAAAGCATTTTAAAGCTTTAAGTTTCTAGTTTTTCGTATTTTTGCCAGAATTTTTTTTTGAGCTATGGTTATCGCGTAATCATAAGAAATAGCGCGAGGCAAAAATGTTCCATCTTTTTTCTTTTTTTTAAGAGTCCATGGGCTCGGAAATTTTTTTTTCAGTTAAACCAATGTACATGTTAGTTATTTATTTAGCTTTAATTCGTTTTTTTTTTTGTCTCTCTATGTCAATATTTTGCTAAGATATCCAACTTTCAATGAAAAAGAATCCTTTTGTCTTTGTGCATCGATATCTCAGCAGTGATCGCACATGGTCCAAACGAAAAAAAAAATGGAAATATTTTGTCTTGCGCTATTTCTTATGATTGCGCGATAACCGTAGCTCATAAAAATTTTCTGCCAAAGTTCAAAAAACTAGAGGCTTGAAGCTTCAAAATGCTTTTTTTTTCATCTCGATACAACCATTTTTCACAAAGATACAGCTCTTCAAAGAAGGTAAACTTTTTTTAAAAAATGTCCCTTATTTTTTGGCAGAATATCATCCCCGCTCTCAATTTCGCAGTTTTCGAACATACCTATTCTATAACATTACTACTCTTCAACAACCTCACTCCCTACTAGATTTAGTTATTATCAAAATAATTATCCCATTGTATTTGAAAAAAAAAACATAGTAAACATTTAAAAAATTATGTCTTCAACCCAGTGAGTGGGGTGGAAAAATTTGCATTACATTATCAGATTTCTTTAGTTACCAATTTTTAGAAAAATACTGTAAAACGTGTAAAATTTGAGATTAGAAACAAAAGTGCCCGTTTACGTTCTTTTCTGTTTTTATTTTCATGTATTTTTCTGCCAGTAGTTTTTCAAACTAGCTTCAATGGAGCTCTCTACAACTAAAATTATGAAAAAAAAGACGTCTACCCTATCTCTATCTCATTTGTGCTACACTTTCCAGCCAACCAAATAAATACTGTATTTGTTTTTCATACAACAAATACAGTATTTATTTGGTTGGCCGGAAAGTGTAGCACTGAGCGGCACGAACGAACATAGCTAATGTGAATCTGTAGAATAAGATAATTCTACTAAAATTTAGATGGCGCCAGTAATTTCTTTAATAAAAATAATATAGTTACACTTTTCGCCCGGCCAAGTAAATATTGTACTTGTTCAACAAAGAACAAATACAGAATTTGTTTGGTTGGGTGGAAGTGGGAGTTCTATCCTTTTTGGGTAGAACTTTTGTCCCTGTCTAATCTAACGGGAAAAATCGCCATTCCGAAAAGTCCTTACTCTATAACAGCATAACTACCCACACTGCTAGTTAATTTTGTCTTGCTGTTTTATGTAAAAAACTGTTTTTATTTAATACTGGCGTTTTGAGTCAAACATATAGAAGTATTTTATAAATGTAAGAAAGTATTGTATTTTTAACTTGAGATAGAAAAGTAGTACATTTATCAATAAGTTAGTTGTTTACAAACGAGGCATGTTTGTGGAAGGATTTGTGCTGGATGTATAAAGTGCCTTCAGTAATGAAATAAAATGAACTCCTAAAAAATTGACGCACCTAAAATTTTGCCTAGTAGTAAGGGTGGGGAGGCTGCAAGCCAGGCAACTAGGCCATTATGGCCCTTTTTGCCAGCCCCGAGCTGTCCCAGCCACACATCTACCCAAAAAAAAAAATTTGCCTAAGTTTTATGTCTTTATAAATATCAGATATTATAGTCCGGGAGCCCAAGCCCAGTAGAACATTTTTATTACCTCACCGTTGAGACTTTGTATATGTGTTCTTTATGTCCAGTCAAACATCTTCTTGCATAAGAAAATTCTCGGTAGCGAGGCGTTGTTTTTTTTCGGGACTAACCCTTAAATTTAGGGCGCTCGACAATGGTATTGCCCGAAAATTTTTATCGGACAAGGTTAGGGAACGTTCAAGTATTACGTAACGCAAATTTTGATCTTTTGGACCCCCACACCCCCCCCTGTAGCGCTATTTTCCTATACCATTAACATGGGCGTAACACTCTAAAATGACCCCCACCCCCTCTAGGAGCGTTACGTAATACTTGAACGTTCCCTTACCACTTGATTTTAAATATTTTTGTTAAACGATCCTGAAAAGTCCAAACCAAAAAAAATCACAAATCCCATAAAATGTAAAAAAATCACTTTATTTCGATAAAAGAAATGATATTTGGCCAAAAAGTATAATTATACTATATAATTGGGAGGCATAGCGTAGTGGCTAGCGCGTATGTATAGCAAGTCTACTATCGTGAGTTCGATTCTCACTGGCGCCGATTTACCTTTTTCAGTTAATTAATAATTGAAATTTGGCGAAGGCGATAAGTGAAACGGACAATCCCTAGAAACTGGTTCGAAAGTCAGTATAAGCCGGTGGTTCCCTCTACTACTAGCCCACACAAGTTCTGGACTTAGGGGATGCTTAATTAAGTAGAATAGTACGAGGTTAAAACAAAATAAAATAAAAAAAATAATAAAAGCATAATAATATATATTATTATGCTTTTATCATGTGCAAATTGATTTGAAATGTGTTTATTTTTATAACTGGGTGGGTGTTGCGATTTTTATTTCAGGTTTTTAAAAATAAACTTCCTACACTTTTTTTGAAAAAAAAAAAAAATATATATATATATATATATATATATATATATATATATATATATATATATATATAATGTGTTTTATCACATAATATAACATACTAAAAGGCATTTTGATTTTTTTTTTATTTATTTGCTACAAAATTGATATTTTATTGCAATTTAATGCATTTTTTTCACTTTTGTTGAGATATTTAATTATTTTTTGGACACCCTGTAATTTTTTTCAAAAAAGTAAATATAAACTGTTTTTTTCACCTAAAGGGTCCTGGGCCCCCTAATGTATACATGTACACACGATCTTTATAATACACAAAGTTTTTGTACACCGCTAATTTATTTTTCGCGAACTCTCGATATAGGTTAATCGATTCATTTTGAAATATTTACTAAAACTAAAAGTTAATAATTGCCCATAAATTAAAATTTAATCAATAAATGATAAAATATAAGCAAAAAAAAAACTACAATATACAATAACCGCAAAGAAACAGATAAAAAATTAAAAAAAAAGCCCCTTTCGAGGTAAAAGCCGTTCGAGGTAAAACCGTTCGAGGTAATGTACTTTAGAGGTAACGACTTTTCGAGGTAATGTCCTTTCGAGGTAATTTTTTTCGAGGTAACGTCTTTTTGAGGTAATGTCCTTTCGAGGTAATTTTTTTCGAGGTAACGTCTTTTTGAGGTAATGTCCTTTCGAGGTAATTTTTTTCGAGGTAACGACTTTTCGAGGTAATGTCCTTTCGAGGTAATTTTTTTCGAGGTAACGTCTTTTCGAGGTAATGTCCTTTCGAGGTAATTTTTTTCGAGGTATTTTTTTGAGATATGTTTTTCGAGGTAGTTGCTTTCGAGGTAAATTTTTTCGAGGTAACGTCTTTCGAGGTAATATTTTTCGAGGTATTTTTTCGAGGTATTTTTTTCGAGGTAAACTTTTTCGAGGTAACTCTTTTCGCGGTAATTTTTTTCGAGGTATTTTTTTTTGAGGTATTTTTTTTCGAGGTAAATTTTTTCGAGGTAAAGACCGGCTCCCGATCTGGCAAGCTCTCTATTTCGGTTATTAAATTGGTTTTACGACCAATATCCTACCAACGACAAAATAAACATTTAAACTTTAACGAACAATCTTCTCAGTATTTTTTAGAGAAAATAAGTATACATAATTTAAGGAAAACTTCTAAGAGAAGTTTTTCTTTGATATAAAATTGTTGCTCTCAAAACTTGACTTTGACATAATATTAAGATTAAATTGCTCGAATTCGCCTTTCATGCTTAAATAATTTGCCTAGATTCGTTTAACAAATATCAACATTCTGGAAATAACCATATTTACCCGTGGGCCAAAAAAATATTTTAAAAATGGAATAAGGAGGGATAATAAAAAAACAAAACAAAGTATAGTAAAGAAAATCCTGCAAAAAAATTAAAAAAATAAGTATAATAATATTTCCTACAGGATGCTTCTTGAAATTTATTTAGGGTTATTTATAATAAACACTCGGAAATGAAGCAAATAAAAACTTTATTGCATTACATAATCATGCCAACGTTTCACCTAATCTTTAGGCTTCTTCGGGGCTAACAAGACATAAAAATTATAAAACTTTTTGGACATAACTTTATAAACTGATTTTTTTGAAAAAAAACTTATATAAACAAAAATAAAAGAAATTAATAAATTAAAAACTTACCTAGATTATAAAATATGCATTAAAACAGACAAATTAAACAAAAACATTACATCAACAAACAAAATATACTGGACATTTTTCAACAGCAGAATACTCACTGTAGAACAATTAATTACTGAAATTTTTAAAAAAGCATGTATCTATAAATTTGGATAAAATGTTGTTCCAGTGTTTTAAATAATTATATTTTGATATATTAATTAAATATTTTTGGATTTAAATAATTTTACAATTTAACCCTAAAAAAATAAGTATATTGACTTTTTACAAATATTTTGTCATGTACATATGACGACCAATAAAATATTAATAATAATTAAGCTATCACACAGTTTGTGTGATACAAAATAATAATTTTTGTTCCACTTTGCCCCATTTATCTCTTCAGGCCTGAAATCATACGGTCATAATATGGACATGATTTTGTACTGGATCTGCAGAACCGGCTAAATCTGATTACACTAGGCAACAAATCACAACTTTGTTTTGCCCTGATCTATAAGTAATTTTTTCTTACTAGGGGCGAGGGCGTAGAATCCGAATCTGACATTAGAAAAATTCCAGCACCTCACAATTTTTAGATATAAGTCTAGGAAATAATTACGTTTTTTTTTTCAAAATCTTAAAAAAAAACAGTGGAAATTTGAAAATGTTAGAGTATGTTAAAAAAATACGAGGAATTCAAAAATCCATATGCGAAGGACCTACCGTTACAGTAAGTATGCAAAAAATAAATAAAAAGCTTAAAATTAAAGCCAATCACGGTATCGCATTTTTATGTACTATGCTTATTATGCGAACCTGTGAATACGCACTAATCCAGCGAGTTAAGTTAAAGGTCAATTTTGTATAATAACAATGATTAATATTAGTTGTAAAATAGTCCTAAACATTCCCACTGAACAGAATGAATTATTTTATTTGCGAGTAATTAATATGTTTATTTTTATTGATATGGTCGCTTTAAAAACAGTTTACGAGATATAAACGATTAATTAGTCCAGTCAAATGACGAGGAATTCTTATGTTGAAATTGCAAAAAATTTTCACGGACTTCTATTTTTTCCTATGTTGAAATTGCAAAAGTTTTACATGGACTTATATTTTAAAGGGTAGAAGGGTAGAAGTGGATGGTAACAGAACACTCCTGCCAGTTCTTCACCAGTTGATTTTTTCTGTACACATTCAAAAACTACTACCTCAGCTGAGTAGTTCATGTTTTCTACTGAAAACATTAAGAAACACTGTTTCTAACGATGTCTTGAAAACTGCTTATTTTGGAGTGTACCAATCTAAACTAAACTATGGTTTGGTATTTTGGGGCCAAGCTACTGATGCGCCAAAAGTCTTTACAATGCAGAAAAAAGCACTTCGGAAAATGTTTAATTTAGGTATGCGAACATCCTGCAAACCCTACTTCAAGGAACATAAAATTTTAACACTTACGGGTCTTTACCTGTACTCCCTTCTAACGTATGTAAAATCCAAACTAGACGTTTTTAGACAAGAAATTCACGATCACAATACTCGGAATAAGAATAAGTTGGTAGAATCGTCTGCTAGGTTAAAAGTTTCAGAAAAAAACCCAGACCATATAGGAGTAATTTGTGTCAAAAAACTATTTAAATTGGATGAAAGATTTATGGAATATAATAAAAAAAAAATCAAGAATAAATTAAAAGAATTTCTAATAAACAAAACGTACTATTCTCTTAAAGAATTTCTTGAAGATAAATAGTAGTTATATTTTATTTTATTTGTAATCAATATTTATTACCAATCTTTCTCTTAAGTAATTTTAATTTGTATATATAAATATACTGTAAATTGTTTAATTTTTATATTTATAATTGACGATGTCTATATTACATTAGGTACGTTTAACATTATGTCTATATGTATTTTTAATGTAATCAGAACAAATAAATATACTTTACTTTACTTTACTTGAGTAAGGGGTATCCGCCATCCTGAAGTTTAGAGGTGAATAGAATAAAATAGATTTATTCATGCTAAATACAAGTTTTTACAAGTTTACATCGTCAGGATGGTATTTGATGGTATTTGGGTAAGTATGGCATCTTACGATAAAAATGCATATTACCAGTTTTGTTAAGGAGGAAATTTCCAATAATTTTAGTTTGGATATTTTTTTTATTATATTAATGACAATAGAGTTAAAAATATTCAAAAATGGCTATTTTCTTTTTAACTACAATTTTCTCGAGAACAGTTAGACCTACGGTATTACATAAAAAGTACCTTTTTAACGTATTTTTGACTAAGAAATCATATTAAAAAAAAAATCAAAATATCTACAGATAAAAAAGTGACAGAAGACAAAGAATATAACCTTAATGATCAGTTATACATGTATCCATTTTGCACGAAAATTTCTAGTGTTATTTTTGACATAAAACAATATTCATGCAGGTTGGTTCAATGTTAGTTTTAATAGTTTTTTAATCTTATCATAATCTTAATTATTGTAACTTTAAAACTATCTAATTATAATTGTTGTTGACGTGTAATTAAGATTATTCATTTAGATTTAAAGTTTCAAATATCATTTTTAATAATTTTAAAACCGTAACATATATTTGTATATTTATATGATACACTTATGCCCAACTCAGATTTTTTTTCATAAGGGGCCATAATTAAAATACGTAACTCACATAGGAAGGAGGAGAGTAGATGTAGCGTTGCGTAACTTTATTGTTTTTAAACAAATAAAAGCGTTTTGTCCAAACCCAAACATAATAAGACAATTATAGGTGGTAAAAAATAATATGCAACAAACTACTTGCCAATCTCTTCTTTCTAGAAATGGGGTTATAGTTCTCCGCATGAAAGAAAGTCTTCGACGTAAGGGGGAGGAATCATTCGCGCTCTCTTCTTTTCGTCAAGAGCGTTATAAGGCGTGCGGGCCTACTTCCACACACATTCCAAACATATTTCCCGTAGCCACAGATCCGAGCGTCAAACTATATCTACTTTACAAAGTTATTTTTACACACTTCTTGTCTAAAACGTTGAGGAAAGTGAAAAGAAAAATCCCCGGTCAAACATTTTTACACTTTGCATCGGCACTCTTACTAGAGGTGTCGATGTAAAAATATGCACTTGGTTTTGACTTTGCAAGTGAAACCCTCCATATATCAAGTGATTTAAGAGTTGTAGAAGTAGTAATTTTATTCAGAGATCGTTAGCAGTGTGCTTGTGAAATTATCCGAGTCCACCCGTTTTAATTGAGTGTAAATTGCACATTATACCTATTCTAAAGCGACTCATTTGTTACTTAAATGGATCCAGAGTGAAGAAACCATTCTGCGGTTATGATCTGCATAATTTTATTTTAATTTCAGTATTATGAGCACAAGGATCGATGTGTTCGAGGCAAAACATTGGGACCGTTCTTTTAGTCTTGGCAACAAAAACTTTTTTGATGTAGTTTAGCTCACTCCGCCATATGGCGTGCCATCATTATTTTAAGGTGTTCTTTTGGAGTTATTCTGCACAAATTCTTAACGGCCAATATTGTTGAAATCTAATTTAATAAATATGAAAAAAAGAGTTTATATATTTTCATACGCAGACGATACGGCGGTATTTTACAAGTCTATATCTTGGCAGGCTCTAAAAAACCTTATTGAACAAGATTTATTACTATTTAAAGATTGGTTTGATTTCAAGCTTTTAACTATTAATGTTAAAAAAACAAAGTTTATACCTTTTTCTCTGTACCTTCCGGGACTACCAAACTACACATCCATAAAAATTGGAACAGATCAGGAAATATCTTGTGTTTATAACATTAAGTATTTAGGAATTACACTTGATTGCCATCTTAAGTGGGATGAACACATTAAAAACACAGTTAGAAAATTAAGACAAATTTTATTTACTTTTAAACAATTAAAAAAATACCTCCCTTATAATCAGCTGAAAAATATTTATCTCAAAAGAAATTTTTAAAAATTATTCTTGGTGTTGGTCCGCTGGAATCGTCCAACTTACCTTTTAGTGAATGTAGAGTACTAGATGTAAAGCAACTTTTCTTTTTCAGATGTGCATACGAATCTTTTTTGTTAGAATCCCATACAAGTCATAACTATCATACGCGTCAAAACAATTTGTTAAAAACTTTAAAAATGAATACTACCTCAGGTCAGCGAAGTTGGGTATTTCTAAGCTCTAGATGCTTTAACCACCTCCCAGAGCTAATAAAATCCCTTAGCAAAAACAGATTTAGATATGAACTTAAACAATATATCTTAAATTCTGATCGAGCTGCGGTGCGTGCTTTGATTGACATTAAAAATAATTAGGTGAATTATTTAAAAGATTAGGCATTTAATGTTTTTTTTTTTAGTTTATTTATTTTAATTTTAATATTACGGTTCTTCTATATTCCATCTTCTCTTATATATTGATTATCTTTAACCTTTTTTTAACCCTTTTAGTGTTAGTTATAAGTAATATTTGTATTGTATGTAACGTTTATGTAACCTTTAAGTATTCTTATATGTGTATATACATCACGGTCAGGTAATTTACCTTGTGATTTGTCGGTTTATTTAATTCATTTCTTCTAATCTTATGTATTTATTACCTTTTTTGAATAAACATTATTATTATTATTATTATTTCTCTACTCTAAAAATGGGATAAAATAAAATTGTGCCGATATCTTGATATTAAGGAACACCAAATATTTTAAAAAATAAGTTATTAAGTATAAAAAATAAATCTTATACAATTATTTGAAAAAATCATGTAAAACCTTTTCCTACCTTACTTGATGATGATGATAAACTTCAATATTTGCTTGAATTAGACATTTCCACCACTCCCAAACATTGAGGTAGAGTGGGGAGAGTGCCATTCCACCAGGCTGCGCGTGCACAAACTGGGCCGACAAGGGAGCTTTGTTTAGCAAATTTGAGTTTGCGCAGTTACTTCGACTTTGGTTTTTAAACTAACCTAAAATTTAGTTCACATGTGTTTTTCAATGAATTAGAGTGGGGGAAACAGGAATTCTGTCTGACCGAGTGGCTCTCTTTGTGTATTTCGAAGTGCGCATTCCGTTATTACGGAGTTTTAGAGAGAGATAGATACATGCGCGAATCAAAATCGGCACAAGAAATTTAAATGGCTCTGGCACTCTCCCCACTCAACCTCAATGCTCCCAAAATATTAAAAATGTCGTCCTCAACCAGTATGTACCTTAAAATTAAGATGGATTGGATCCAATTGTTGGGGACTTTAAGTAAGTTCATTAATTTTCAAAACTTTTGTTTTTTTTTTGTTTTTTTGCTAAATATATATTTGTTGAAAGATTTTACAAATGTCATTAAAACGACACGATAAAAGTTTCTGTTTTTAGTAGTTTTTTAGTTGTTTTTGTCAGAATTAGCGAAAGAAAGTTGTCCATACATATTTATGTTTCTGATTTTCTTTGCCTCCTTTAGTTTTGTCTTAAACTTATTTATATATCATAGCATTCTTTCCTTACAGCACATATTCATCAAAACAATATAGTTAACTAATCTAAAATATATGCATGTTATAA
Source organism: Brachypterus glaber (assembly GCA_958510825.1). Taxonomy (NCBI): domain Eukaryota; kingdom Metazoa; phylum Arthropoda; class Insecta; order Coleoptera; family Kateretidae; genus Brachypterus; species Brachypterus glaber. Next base: position 8,939,082 of record OY294048.1, on the reverse strand, counting down.
ATTATAATATGTAGGGGAGACCTGGGACAAACGTAGCAGTATCATAAAAGTAACGGGGCCCTCAAATACTGTTGACACGAGAATCAAAAAACCTTTCAAATGAGGTATCACTTGACCATATTATGGTCTTATTTAAACTTTTAAAGATGTACAAAAGAAGGTTATGACGTCAGTCATGTAAAGTAAAATCTAACGAAGTCTCAATTTCAGATTCAATTTCAGCAACCTCAAAAACCCCTTTAAAGCAATTTTCAAATTTTTCCAAAAAAAATGTATTTTCCCCATTTGCCGCCCTTGCCGCATCCCAGTGTTTACCAAAAACAATCCCGAGCGAGAACTTTTGGTAACATACCTGTATGCCATATTTCAAGTCTCTAGCTTAAAGCGTTCTTAAGTTATCGTGCCCACAAGATTTCCGGGACAGATCGATCGACCGACCGATCGACAATTTTTTTTGCTTGAAATTGACATAAAACGTCTTAAAACGCAAAAACACTCAAAAAAAAATTCTAAATTTTTGCACGATACAAGGCTTTCCGAATTTATCAAAATTTTCAAACTGGGAAAGCAAAATAACAAAAGGACATACATGATGTTATTTATAGCTAGCCGTAAAATTAAACCATAAATATTTTTATAATCGGTTTTTTAATAATCCCGTTTCGGTTTAACATAATAATATTACGACATGTACATCATAATATGACTGTTAATAATTTAAAAAAAAGCAAGACCAATCAATTGATTGCTTCAATTGAAACGAAGTTTTAAAATTTGGGTTTATTATCAGTATGCGGCGTAAACTCAGTTATGACTCATCAACGTTGAAAATAAACACAGAAACATAGGCTAACGGAATAATTTTGCTGAATTATGAGGGTAACTTTTATAAAGGTCACTAAATCGAAACATTTAACGACTAATTTGTTACACACAACAATATTAACTATACACGTTAACTATACATATGTATATATATATCGGTGTTTTTCAAAGAAAAAAACCGATATTCGAGTCCCCTATATACCAATTTTGACGAAAATATTTTAAAATATTTACCCCCTTACCCCCGTAGGTGTGGAGTTAGAAATTCTTTATTATCATATTCGATTTCAGCAACCTTAAAAACACCTATATAGCAATTTTCAAATTTTTGTGAAAAAATATTGTATTTACCCTATTTGCCCCCCTTACCCCACCCCAATGTTTACCAAAAATATTCCCGAGCTAGAACTTTTCGTAAAATACCTGTATGCCAATTTTCAAGTCTATAGCTTAAAGCGTTGTTAAGTTATCGTTCTGTCCGGTCGGTCGACCGACAATTTTCTTTTGCTTGAAATTGATTTATATCGACATAAAACGTCACAAAACGCAAAAATACTCAAAAAAATTGAAAATTTTTGCATTTTTGCAATTAATTATAAAATAATTAGTTTCAGAATTCTTGGGTCAGCAAGCTATGTACTTGTCAAAAAATATTCCGCATTAAAAATTGCCGGCAAAATAATATGCCCTTGATGTATTATAACTGATAATTGAATCTAACTAGCAGAAAATTTACCATACCTAAAAAATCAGTATCGGTAATATAATATGTCATGCATGCTAAAAAATTTAAAGCTAAATTAAGTGATATTCTACTAATCTGTTGTTTTTTAATCATGATATGGTTGGATGGACACATGCCACTTTGAAATTAATTGTTGAAATATATTAGTGTTCTTGAAATACTGTTGTATCCTATTTTGGCAAAAACTTTTAAAGATACTTGGTAGAAAAAAAAATGTTAAATAGCTGTACCCATGATCTGTATATAAGAGCGTGAAGAATAGTTTAATCTAAATGATATAGTCCAGTCAATAAGGAGAAATTCCTATGTTAAATTACAATAAATGTACACGAGCTGATATTTTAAAGGGTAGGATAGTAACAGAAGACTCCTGGGTATCTATTCTCGGGCTCGAGAGAACGTGAACAATTTTCGTAGGAAGGGAACTGATCATATCATATAAAAGTTCCCCAAAGTTAAAAAATGCTATTCTTGAACATTAGTGATCGTGATGGGATCTCTGCAGCCGGCTGCAGCGTTGCCAAGTATTTTAGCGGATTTTAACCAATCAGATTATGCGAAACGAGTTTGCGTGCGCAGGCTGTAATTATTTTCATTATTTGTAAACAAGTTTCTGTGGTTGGAATAATTTTTATAATTAATATCTAAAAATTAATGTGTAAGAAATGAGAATAAAAACAGAAAAAGATCTGCGCCCACCAGCAGCCAACAAAAAAAAATAATTTAAAATTTTATTTAGGACAATCCTCTTGTCAATAGTGGGCTGTTTAGCCCTGAATTCACTATATTTTTTTTGTTGGAAAGTTGGAAAGGGTCGGCCCTAGCCAACACTTCCCGTTATTCGTTCTCCATTTGATCTTCCGCATCTTGCAGATCTCCCAAAAGGGCAACAGCCCCCACAATTTCCAAATCGTCCATTGTTATATTATTATTATTATAATATGTATAATAATGTATAATAATTTATAAATATAAAAAATCTTTTATTAATTACGATTAACTATTATAAAACAAAAAGGTATTCAAATTAACAACACAAAACCAAAGCAAAAATAGGGTTATGTTCGAATGCGCGCGACTAACTTATATGTCAAAATTTCCGTGAACGACCGCTTCTCACGATCCCGAGTAGTAGAAGTAAAGTTCCTCAATTTTCGTGCGAAGTGAGGTTCAAGAATAAGTAGTTTTGCGTTTCGAGAGAAAGAATATGCAACCCACACTACCTTTCTCCCGGGAATGCGTTCTCTCGAGCCCGAGAATACATACCCTGTTAGTTTTTTCACCGGGTAATTTGTGTAAGGGAGATCCGCTATCTTGAATTTTAGGGGTAAGTGTGGTTATCTCGCTAAATATGCATCTTACTATAAAAATGCATATTACGAATTTTGTTAAGGAGAAAATTTCCAATCTTTTTGATTGGATCATTTTTTAAATATATTTATAACAATCGAGTTATAAATATTCAAAAATTGCCATGTTAGGGATGAAATTGGTTTTTTCGATTTTTCATCAAAATTATTCATCGGACAATTAAAGTGGTTATAAGCAAACTTGTAGCTCTTAAAATTCTCTATAAGTTTTATATATTATGCATTTTCATAAATATTTTGTTACGGTTACAGTGGGCGCTGAAAGTCGAGTTGTGCCCTCTGTAACCATACCAAAGTACCTATGAAAAATTTATAATATATGAAACTTATAGAGAATTTCAAGAACTACAAGTTTGCTTATTACCACTTTTATCGTCCGCTGAATAAATTGGCTGAAAAATGAAAAAAAACAATTTCACCTCCAACATGGCTATTTTTAAATTGCTCGATTGCTATTATTATATGAAAAAAATGATCCAAACAAAAATTGTTGGAAATTTTCTCCTTAACAAAATTGGTTATATGAATTTTTATCGTAAGATGCATATTAAGCAATTAACCCCTAAAATTCAAGATAGCGAACACCACTTACGCAAATCACCCAGTGAAAAACTAACAGGAGTGTTCTGTTACTATTCACTACTACCCTTAAAAATATCAGCCCATGTACATTTATTGCAATTTACTTTTATTATTTGACTGGACTAATAGCTGACAATGCAGGCTAATAATATGATGTACCGTTTTAGACTGTTTCTCGTAGCACGTGTATTCAATTTTTTTTAATAAGTTATATTTTATTATTCCATTAAATTGTAAAAATTTAATATTTCCTGTTGTATGTGCTAATATAATTAAGAAAAATAAAATAATTGATTGACTAAATAAACCGTGAAACAAAATAAAAACAAATTTTTTCGATTGACCATCTGTCAACATCAATAATTATTGGCTAAAACTGTCTGTGAACATGTCCTGCACCATTAATACACTTGTATGTCAAATTAATGACATATATGGTTTAAATAAGCAACGTGTTTATTAAACATTGTTTAAAAATGGGTTAAATTTTAATAAAAACAAAAAAAAACGCAAATTTTAATTTGCCAAGACAAGACAATAAATAGCGGCACATGTGTTTATTCTAAATCTTGCAATGTTCATTCCATATCTAGTGCTAAAGTTTATTTTTTTAAGGTATAGTTATTTTAAATTTGACGCTAAATACATCACAAAGTCCGATTTACACCGGCTTGTTTTGAATGTCAACATAACCAAAATTTATAATTTTTGTTTACTTACATTGTTTTTATGATGTTTTGATGTAAAAATTGATAAAGCTGTTGCTAAAAACACTTTTGTATTCCTGTGGAAACAAAATTTGCTTATAAAATCGATTTTATTCCAATAATATAGAGAATAAATCATTGTTTTGTTCTCGTTAATGGCACGTCAACGTTTTACAGTTGTGTAAATTGGGCCTAGTCATTTCGCTTACGACGCATGCGTATCTTACTTTGATATTGATATTGATATGATAATTTCAAGATTGTTTACAAGCGGGAAGGTTTAAAATAACTATCACTTAAAAAAATAAACTTTAGTATGCAGACATTCTGTGTTTTAAAAAGATTTTATATAAACTCTATTCTATTCTATATTTGCCTACATTCTAAAACAGTCGTAGAAAAACTATATTTTGATACAAATAATCATTACCTTATTCATGCTGTACCATTTTTCTTTTTTTGGAATAATGTAATAGAATAATTAGTTGAGAAACTGTTTTTAAGATATTTTAATGTTTAGAAAAACAGTTAGCATTTTACGTTTCCTCCAATTTATTGCAATCTTAAAGCATTTTATCTACTCGAGAGTAAAGTAATAAAGATTGATAAAATTAGTCCAAAAAGTACACTGAAAAAATTTAAATTGTTTTCCAAACTATTAACTTTTAGGTCTTACATCCAGAAGATTAGTTGAAACAATTTTAGAGGGCCACAAAGCGATTTTTCGACCTATATCTATAGAAACTTTTTTTTATGTAAAATCAACCTGCATCATTAAAATTTTTGTTTTATTTTCAACATTTTAGTGGTTTTGGTCCTCAAAATTTTACCTTCAAATGAATTTAGCTCGAAAGCGGTTAATCCTACAGTATTACAACAAGAGTACATTTTTTAAGTATTTTTACCTTAGAAATAATATTCTTATAATGAATCCATAAAAAAGTTACACAGAACAAAGTTTGGGGCAAAAAAACTTATAATGCCACCCGTTTTGCACGCACCTGATTAAAATAAAGACAAAAAAATAAGATATGAAGATAGGCCTTATTAGGATTAGATCGCATGCAAAATATCGTTGCTATATCTTAAGGGGTTCGTTAGTTAAGAAATAAAAACCGATTTTTTTAGCCACTTATGAAGGGTCTTAGCTCCCTTACAACCTATTTCTAGACGTATGTTTATGGGAAGTTTTTGTCATATATTCTGATGTAAAATCACGCCTTAAAATTATTAATACTATAAAAATACACCGTGTATACTTATATAATAAACAAGGCTCTTTTGTGCGAGTACACAAACATAAATAAAATATTAAACCAATATTATTAATGATTTCATCCAACTTAATACTAATTAAATTCGAGTTTACCTTTCAACCGTACCGTCCGGGCGCATCCTAAATATATATTATCATTAAAGATAATACCTTAAAGGTCAGAAATTTAAATAACCCCTGACTGATCAATTTAATTCAGTAATAGCTGCAGTATACAGGGTGTTTTAACTTACACGTTTCACGCAATTTTATTGTTTTTCTTCTTATTAACATAACACATTACATTAAGTGTTTGTTTAACCTCGTACTATTCTACTTAATTAAGCATCTCCTAAGTCCAGGACGTGTGTGGGCTCGTAGTAGAGGGAACCACCGGCTTTAAATGACTTTCAAAACAGTTTTTAGGAAGTGTCTCGCCTTCGCGAAATTTCAAGTATTAATTAACTAAAAAGGCAATCAATCGGCGCCCGTATTGTATATTAACTTGTTAGAAAGTCTACACTGTAAAAACTGCATGTAAAATAATGTAAAAATACATGAATTTACATAGTACGGAATAGTAAATTTACTATTCTGGACTATGTATAATTCATGAATTTATGTAAAAGAATGTAAAATAATGTAAAAGAATGTAAAAGAATGTAAAAAATGTAAAAGAATGTAAAATAATGTAAAAGAATGTAAAAGAATGTAAAAGAATGTAAAAGAATGTGAAAGAATGTAAAAATATATATTTACATTTATTTACATATTTTTACATGATTTTACAATGTCGGGCTATGTTATTTTAAGACGCGCATGCGCTTTGGACAATAACCAAGAAGGCGTCGCATAATAAGACGGACCGTTTAATATTATTATTGTTAGAGAGATAGCGACGCATGCTGCTAGGTTAAAGTGTTAAAAGTGTAAAAAAAGGTAAATATTATAATATCGTACATAAATATATTTATGTACGATATTTAAATGCTTTACTTGTGGCCTAAAATTTACATTCATTATAAATTACGATCTTTATCAACCAATAGATCTTTAAAGAAAGATGTAAGCAGTTTATACTCGTATTAAGGGTGCAAATCGTTTGGTTTATTAAACCAAATGAACCTTACGCTACGATATTTCAAAAAAGCTTTGACACAGAGACTTGTAATTTGGAACAAACATTTTCTAAGTAGTAAATATTTTTTTTTCAAATTTCAAGTCTATGCAAAATATTACCATTCTGGACTATGTAATTTTTACCGTTCCGGTCTATGCAAAATATTATCATTATGGACTATGTAATTTTTACTGTTCCGGTCTATGCAAAACATTACCATTACGGAATATGTAATTTTTACCATTCCGGTCTATGGCAACATATTACCGTTTACGGACTACGTAATTTAATGTAATTTAGTTTTACCGTGTACAGTTTTTATTTAAATTGTTCAATAATAAAGACAAAACGCAAAAAGTGCACTGCTGGGCAGTGCCCAGTGCCCAATGGGCACTGTTACTTGTTCCTCAAATAAAATTAAAATTATTTTTTATGCGTATATGTCAAAGAAAAAGGAATATCACGTTCTAATATTCTGTTTATCACGCGACGCGTACGATGCAAGTTTTATTAAAATACCCGTAAGCCAAATTTTGAAACTTCCATTAATAATAGCTCTTTTTGTTCGACAATTTTATGAAATTGTTCAAAATAATTACTTACTAATCGAAAAATGCACGCATGAACATATCATCATTTTAACACATACACCTTAAATTATCACACCTTGCCGCTTTTATACTCTTCATGGCTATGCATATCTAGAAGAGTTTACATTTTTTTACCATAAACGGTAAACAAAAATGTATCAGATCGGACTAAATTTATTTTTTATTCGCTTGTATTCCAAAGCGACATATTTCGGTCAGAAATGTTAAGTTAAAATTGACACTTTTGTTAAGAGTCTGTCTTTTGTTTTATTTTAGCGGGATGCAGCCCAACAAAGTACTTTTGCGGTCCCTCATGGAAAATTATCACATAACTGACAACCAAATTAAAAATAATTTTACTTATTATTTTTAGTTTTTTTTTTTGTTAAAAATATGTTTACAAGCGAACAAAAAATAGCGTATGATACACGGATGAGAAACTTTATTTCTCGTCCTTGGATCATAATATACTATTTATTTAATGCATTCTATTATTTATTCATAATATTAAAAGGATTTAACAAAAAAAACGAGCTAAGCGTCAAATAAGAGCTCCTAAATAAGCCACTGTAAGAAGTCCTTATTTAAAATGAATAATTAAATCCTTATTTGGCGCTTAGCTCGTTTTGTTTTAGTTAAATCATTTTAATATTATGAATATTTATTACAATGCATTAAATAAAAATAAATTCAGTCCCATCTGATAAATTTTTAAAAAGTTTGTTTACCGTTTGAATTGGTTATTGCTAAAACACCCTATTTAATAATGTGCTAAGTGCAAAAAAATTAGGAATTTGAGTACACTTGTTTACTGTGTAGTAACCGTTACTGAACACAAAACAAGTATTTACTCAAATTCCTAATTTTTTTGCACTTAGTACACTATTAAATATTTCAAATGTTGACGTTTCATATTTTTTACATAAAAATTTCGAAATCCCTTCTTCCAAGCTCCATTTCCACAGATTCTCTCCTTCATTTTATCCATTCTTAACCATAATTCCATAAATAATTAACCTTCTTACAATAATTTTTATAAAAAAAAAATGACATGACATTAATTGTCATAAAGGTATATGAATCAGAAATTCGTAATTTTTAGTGTTAGGGGCAACTTTGGCGGATTTTCGGCACGGTATAGAATCTTTTGATCATTTTAAAATTTTGCACATAATTTTGTGTGCTTAAATGGAAAAAAAACTAGATTTTAGCCCTTTATATTTTTCACTTATACAAAAATTACAGACAATATTTAACGATTTTTTACGATTTATGAGTAATTTACGAATTTTCAGAGATTTCTAGTTACACCCAAATGAACATTTTAAGATAATAAAAAAATATAAGGTTCTAATCGCTCATTTCATGTAAAACATTTTTTGTAGTCTTTTTTAGGGACAAGTCCGTAATATCAAAGTTTACAGCCGCAAATCTTAAACGAAAAATATTTTTAAGACATAATTGAATGAAAAGCAATATACGAAGAGTATACTTTAGAATGCAAAGCACTACATATCTTGACTTGTTATGTATTTCTAATTTTACATGTGTTGAATACAAAATCATTTCGTAACATTCAAACCTACCTAGGTAGTACCAACTAGTTATCTTCTAATCAAGAAGATGACTTCTCAAATTACTGGGCAATAAAAAAACGGAACCGCGGAGATATGTAATGCTACGCATTCCATTATATACTATTCACAGTGGAAAATAAAATATTGATGCCAACAAAAAATACCTCTCCTGTATTCCGTCTACAGTGGGCCTAGGTTCAGTAAAACCAAAAATTTAAAACAAGAAGTTCCTTTTTTTTTCGAAAGACGAAAAAGTTTTAATTTTTTATTATTAATAACATTTTTTGTTTGTTAATTCTTTTTTGAAACGTAAAATTGTAAAAAAAGTTGATAATTCCTGAAAATTTCGAGTCGATCAGATTATTCGTTCTTGAGTTATCGGTAAACAAGAAACGTGGGATCGGATTAACGGACAGACGGACGGACGTACGGACATGCGGACGGATAAACGGGCATTTTCAAAGTTTCTTACTTTTTTATAAAACACATTTGTATCCAAAATTTTGTCTAGTGCGTTTTTTGACTATTTTGGGTAATTCGAATCTAATAATACTATTCTAGCGCTACGCGCTGTGAATAGTATAAAAATGTATGCATGATACAATTTGATATGGTCGATAATGGATTTAAAACAAGAAGGCATGTTAAAGTGTATTACATTACTATAGAGGAAAGTACAGTTTTTCGTACAAGTGAGATTATTCCCCAGAAGGCGTAAGCCTAGTATGACAATGTTTAGACGAGTGTGTAAAACACTTTTCTGTCAAGTGATGACACTAGTTTTCCTAAATTAAACAAAAAAGGAAATAAAAACTTTTCGCAAAAAAAATGAACCGATATTCTACCACTGCCTAAATTAAATACAATTGTTTTTGTTGTTAACAGGTCTACATAATCAAGTTTAGTGGCATTCAAAAGATGCTGTGACCCCTTAATCAAATTATCCGGCTTATCCGAGTTATCCGATCATTTTTGGTTAGTATTAGAACCCAATTAAGCCGGTTTTAAGTGAAATTGCGTTGAAACGATTAGATTTATCTTAATTATCCAGCTTGCCCGGCATTATCCGAGCGTCAAATTAAAATGGGAGCACCTTATGAATGTCCTCTTTAAGTTGCAAAAGGTTTCATCAAATTCCGTTCATCCGTTCCAAAGTTATGCGGGAACAAATATAAAAAAACAAAGTCACACGTCGAATTGATACCTCCTCCTTTTTTTGAAGTCGGTTAAAAAAAACAAGTTACTTATATTTATATACCTACTTTTTTATATAGAGCATGTATTATGCCGCAATAATTTTGGTTAATTTAATAAGAATAAGAGGAACTACCGACGGATCAAAAAAGAACCGCAATAATGATAGATTTCGGTACTTTGATACCGCAGTCTTGATATACTACCTACCATCCGCGGTTTTTGTAGTAATTTATATTCAACTTTTAAATTAAAATACGTATTTCAGTTTCAAAAAAAAAATATTCACAAGTGATGATATAGTAATTAAATGAAACCTAAAAAGTGTTCCTGCCAGCAACATTTAACAAAATTATAACTTTTTAGATGTCAGATGTTAATTAATTCCAACATTTATTATATTTTTTACAATTTTTTAAGATATTAAAAAAAAATAGTAATAGTTCCCATAGGAAGCATTTTTTGTATTAAGGTAATTTAGGTTAAATAAGCCTAAAATCACGTCTTTCATTTAGGGTTTCCATTTAGCAGGATAGTTTTTGGACACCCTGTATAACGCACATTGGTATACAATTTTTGGACTTTTCCACATTTTTTTTTCGGGATCCAAAATAAACGAACAATACTCTATGCAGCTATGAAGCTGCAAGGAGTATAAAACACTAAGCTAAAAAGCAGTAACTCCATTTGCCAATTTGCAGGGTTTTCAAAATATTACATCAAAGTTGAGGTGAAAACGTCGCTATGCGACAAGTGGAATTATTGCTTTCTAGCTCAGTAGGGCAGTATAATATTGTATTTTCAAATTAAAAAATTATTTTTATATACGAAGACAACACAAAGAAACATATCATCCCCTATCACACGTACCGACGTAACTGACAAAAATTGTCTAAGTAGGATGCGGGAGAAGTTACGTCGATACGTGAGATAGCATGATGCATATTCATGCTAATTAACTAATTGATAAATTCGATTTTTCAATATTTTTAGAAAAAAAAAGAAAGAAAATAAAATACTTTTTTTTATTTTTACATTACATGCTTAATATAACGATTATGTTATACATTATTAAACAACTTGCCGCTTTTTATTCATCTTTAATATAAAATAAAAAAAGAAAGAATTAATACGCTTAAATATCCAGAAGAATAAAAAAGACTTAGATGTTGTAATAACGCAACAGCATCACAAATGCATAGATCTACATGCTTAAAATAAACCCGGCAAGTGAAATTTCGTAATATTCTATTCCAGTTAAAACATTTTATAGCAAGCAGCTTGTTTTCTGAACTTTTACTCGTGCGCTAAAAACGGGTGTTATGAAACGAGGCGCTTTGTACTATTTTTTCTATTTTGCTCTAAAAAACGAACATTTAAATTGATGATCGATTTAGGGATTTTTGTTTTGGGTTAGCATTACAATTTTCACCATTTTGGAAATTCAAAACAAATTGCCTATATTTTGATATATTTTATAGTCAGCTCTTCTCTCAGGTTACTTAAGGTAAACAAGCCTTGACAACGGTTGATAATATGTAAGCTAGCACTTAATTAGGTAGTAGAAAAAAATATTTTGTGTATGCACCTACATGTAAACTTAATATTACCACCTATAGTCTATCTATACGGTACTTGTCTGGTTTATTTGAAAGACGGTGGTATTTTTTTAATAATTTTAGGTATTCGTGTTACATTTTGGTAAGTTTGTTGTAGAAGAGGGGGCTACCGGTCTAAACCAAGAAGTACCGTATTTATTATAGATTTCGGAACCTTATCATCGTAGTCTTCGCACGTCTGGAACCATTAACGGTGGTTCTCTCGGAATAAATAAACGTTCTTTGAATACTATTTGGTTTTAGAATATTGTGGCAATTGTGCAAATGTACTTTTTTTAGTAACATTTTTCATGAAAAAAACGTGTGACATTTAAACATTTGTGATTGTTTAATTGTGATTTTTTTTTTTAAAGTCATTGTGGTTAGCGATAATAAAAACAGAAGGTTAGTTACAATTGGACATAATATTTCATTTAAGCATTTACCATTAAAATAAATATTGTAAAACAAAATCTCATCATCCATAAACTAAAATTAAAGTTATTACTGGTGGCTGCACCACTTTTTGAATTTGACCGAAAATCAACTTTTTTCCAATTAACTTGACAAGCAATAAAATGAATGAATTTATTCGATATTGACCGTTAAGAATTGTTTATTAACAACGGTCAATAGAGAGAAAAAATGAAGACACTACTAACTTTTTTTAACTTGTTTGCCAAACTGGCAGCTTTTTCAAAATAATTTTAAAACTATTCTTAAGTAACATTTGGAGTAAGGTAGTATAATCAATATTATGTGCACCACGGAAGCACCGTCTTCGTGTTTTCCATTGATTTTTTGTCTCGACTTCGTCACAGAAAAAAAAATTTCAGTCAAAATTAAAGGCATACTAGGTGCACAAAGTTATTTTTTTGAATTTCCAGATTTAAAATAAAACATCGTATCTTTGTATGGGACAAAATGAGAAAATTAATATTTTTAGAGATAAATCGGTAAGGTACTATTGATATTAAATTTTCTGTTACTTTAAATTTATCAACTGTATGATTTTGTAATATTATTTAACAGGGTACCTACTATACAGTGTCATAGTTTTCTCAGGGCCGGCGGAACGGGCGCTGTTGAGGAGATGCGCCACATTAGCACTTGTTTGGGTCGGTTTTGGCCTTTTTTATGGCTCAGCTGTGGCAGGTGGGGGCGCCAAACTGAATGGTGGTCGTTTGTTTTGGAGGTAGTGATCTTTTTTTAGTTGTCAACTTTCTGGCAGGGGGCGCCTAACTGTTGAATTTTAGAGGTCAATAGCGTTTTTTTTTTTGGTTCAAACCTTTTTGCAAGGAGCCGCCCAAGTACTCGGGACTTGATTTTTTGAAGGTAATGAGCTTTTTTTTGGATCGTCAACTTTTTGCGGCGCTCAATACAGTTAGGCGCCCCCTGGTGCGCGGTCAACATTTTTGTCTTCCGCAGACCCTGATTTTTATTTTTGACATAGGTACTTAGGTTACTTTTACATAAATAGTATTTAAAAAAATAAAATAATTAAATTGCTTTTTAAATAAGTGCTATAGGACTACTTATTTGAGTTAAAATATTAACTTAGCGCTATCTTTGATCATATTCTTAAACAAATTGGAATATATTAGGTAAAGTAGGGGGAATTAATGAAAAACCAAGAAGAACCGTTTTAATACTCTATTCATTACTCATTCACAGTCTTAGCGCGTCTGGTACCATCTACAGTTCTCTGAGAACCAACGTACCATTTTTATATCGTTATTAAAGACGGACATTTATAAATATTTTTTTGTTAAATTCTTGGCGATTTGATTACTAGTTTATTATAGTGTTATTATTGTGTAACACAACTTGTGGTAGTGTATGGGTGCAGTTTTATTTTTTGGATTTTAGCCTAAAAACATTATAAGGTTAGTTAAAAATAAATTTACATCATACATTACAATAAAAACCTAAATAATATTTAGTAAATATAAAATATATTTTTTGAAGTAAATTGCTTTTACCAAAAAAAAATTGTCAGTAATTTAACATACTGAGGATATTACTGTTAACTATTTTACAAACTTATAAGAGAACAATCAAATCCCTTTATTTTTTGACTTTAAACCAATCAGATTCGAATTACACTGATAATTTCATGTGTGTATCCATACTTTTCCATTTTTCTTAGCTAATGCAAACAATTAATAAGCTTATTTTTTCACTTTTTACCTTAAACATTAAATTTTAACAGTAATTTATCTTGAAAACCACAAATCAACTTTTAACAGAAGCTCTTGCGTTTGCGTCAGAGTTTATAGCAATTGTTTTTAGTTTAGCGCGCGCTTTTTAAAAATTTAAAAAGATTGGCTTGATACTAATTAACTTGACACAAAATTGCATGTAAAAACATTTGTTTAAAAAATGCTTTTTCTTGCTAGATGGTTTGTAAAATAGTCAAGTCAAATACCACTTGAGGCAGTGAAATTTTCATGATGTAAAATCATTAAATTAAAAAAAAAAGAAAAAAAAATAAGCAATATTCTTTTTATAAATTATTTATAAACTGACATAATTGCCTGTACTAAAATTTAAAAAATAAGACGTGCTGGATTTTTTTTAAGGTCAAATTCGGATTCTGGGCCTTTAAATTGATAAGAAAAATATAAGTGTTGGGCTCGGGAAAAAAGTTTACACTGTGTGCTTTAATTTTATTGCTTTTTTATTTATTTACTTTTTACGAGCAAACTAAGCAAAATGAAAAAGTATTTTTTATTTTTTTTTATTGTTCTTTAAAGAAGATTTTACATATAAAATATTTGTATACATATTTTTGTAGAGAATTTTATAATCTACAAATTAAATTTTTTTTACTAAATTGACAGTTTTGCCACAAATGAGCAATTAAGTAAACTCTGCACATCACTTTAAAGCTTTTTATTTATTTTTTTCGCGTACTTACTGTGACAAAAAGTCCTGCGCATATAGATTTTTGAATTCCTCGTATTTTTTTACCCTAATATTTTCAAAATCCTCTTTTTTTAAATATTTTTATAATAATAGTTTTCGTAAAAATTGGTATAAAGGGGTTTTTGAGGTAGCTAAAAGTGAATCTGATAATAAAAAAAAATCAAACTTAACCCCCTAGAGGGTGTAGGGTAGTTTTAGTGAAAATTTGTATATTGGGCTTTTTGAGGTTGTTGAAAGTGAATCTGATAATAAAAAATACATTTAACGCGCGGAGGTGAAAATTGGGAAAGAGATTTTTCTGGGTAGTATATTTTTATTTTAAAACTATCTTTTTGTATATATTCTAAATTAAATAAATAAAAACCATAATGTTTAAATTAGCATAATTAGGTAGCGTTTTGTTGTATTTTACAGACGTGTCTATTATTTATTTACCACTTTATTAAATAACCAATAATAATGTCGATAAACCGCTGATTCATCTTAGGTGGGCACCTGTTAAAAAATTTACTAAGCATAATAAAAATTAATTTATTATAATCATACAGTTAAAATACCATATGGTATTATGTTATTTGAATTTTAATATTTTTGATTTAATTTTTTACCTTAGCTATAATTTGCCGCAGCATTAACCTGATGCGAATTAAATTTTTGTCAATACGTTATTCAAATTGCACAAATTAAAATGTCTAAATTAAATAATATAAAAAAAAAACATAATCACCTAAGTATTCTGCCGTTCTAAGCCGAAAGGTCCTATCTACATAGGTTTAACATATACAGATAGGTTCTTTCAGCTTAGCAAGGCAGTATTATAGGAATGGGTTTTTGATTTAAATTTATTTTCGTGCAGGTTGCCATCTATACATGTTGATAAAGCAAAAATGTGTAACTTACTTCACCAGTGTTTATAAATTTAAAAATTTCAGTGTCAGTGTCAGTTTTATGTGGAACATAAAATATACAAATTAAAGGGTTAAGTATGGAGTATTATTTCTTTTTGTGTGTAATAAAACAATTTATTTTTCCTAAGTACTTTCGCTTTTATTGAAAAGCATTATCAAAGGACACTGGAAGCAAAGCAATATTTTTCAATTACATTCTTAATAAACAATTTTAATTTTTTACTTACATTTTCGAACTAGTGCTCTTAAAATGGACATTCTTAAATATTATAAACATACATATCACGTTTCTACGCGAAGTTCAAAATTTATTTGAAAAATTGAGAAATTACATTTTTTTTGTATGATGAAAAAAGTAGAGATAATCACCCAATCCTGTATTGTATACCTGACAGCAAAGACGCTAAAAATCAAAATGTAATTTCTCAATTTTTCAAAAAAAAATTGAACTTTGCGGCATTATTAACCTAGTAATTTTCGTTTTAAAAAGTTGCCATCCCGTTCAAGGATCTGTCAAAAATGTCAGATTGAACTCGACACGAGGTTTTTAAATGTAAAATGTCCTAATTAAATGTAGAAACGTGATATGTATGTTTATAATATTTAAGAATTTCCATTTTAAGAGCACTACTTCGAAAATGTAAGTAAAAAATTAAAATTGTTTATTAAGAATGTAATTGAAAAATATTGCTTTGCTTCCAGTGTCCTTTGATAATGCTTTTCAATAAAAGCGAAGGTACTTAGGAAAAATAAATTGTTTTATTACACACAAAAAGAAATAATACTCCATACTTAACCCTATAATTTATTAAATGTGTGTACTTAGCCAAAGCAATTAACATAAAATATACAGTTGTGAATAAAATAGTATACAATTCTCGGCGGAAAATTTCATTTTCCTTCGGGAATTAGCAGACCGCGGGGCTGACGTCTCTCCGGTTGCTAACTTTCCCTCAGGAAATTAAGCATTTTACACCTCAGTATGTAACATACCATTTTGCTCAAGAATTTTTTTCGCGAAGAACGCCACACCAATGGTGGGGACTAATAATGAATGAAGAAGTACCGTATTTATTATGGATTTCGGTACTCTTGAGATTTCAGTCTTCAAACGTTCGGTACCAGCAACGGTTCTCTCGGACGATACGTGCCATCATTAAGTTTACGAAACAGGAGCTTCTAGCAACTTGTCGATAAAAACTCAAAATTAACACTAAGTTTTGTGATTGAACAATAAATTTATGTGTTTATTTTTTTATTGTCTAATCTATTTGGATTAGTATATTAGGACAGTGACCTTGGTGTATTTTTTTTCGTGAACTTTGGGTACTGTACTTAATCGCTGCATAGGTACGTACTGAATTATTAAACTTAAGGTTTTTAAGAAATTGCTAAGAGGGAGTTTTTTTGTTTTTTTTCTACTCTTCCGAAAAGGGGTAGTTTTCTCATATAAAAGTCAAAAATTTCGATTTTCTTAAAAATTGGTTTAGGGATTTTGCTTAAATTTTGTATGTTAATATGTCCTTACCATTTTGAGATTCTTATATTTTGTCATCTATTTTATCTTTGAAAATACCGGGTGACTATCAGTCCATGTACACCCCCTAAAATGGGATTGTTTTCAGCCCGATCGAAGCAATTTTTTTAGCTTATATTTCTTAACAAGGGATACAAAATGGCGTACAAATAATTTTTTGGCACTTCCGGTTTCGCCGGAAACTATGTCAATTTTATTTATTTTTAAATGAAAACCCCTGTATATTTTTGCAGTTTTGAATTCAGAAAACAATTTTACATTAAAAAAAATATACATATATATATATTTTTTATTTATTAAAAAAAGCCTAATCCGGCAAAATTGTAGCCCTTACAATTTTGTAGCCCTTAGAATTTTGTAGCCCTTACAATAGCGAACCAAAAAGTTGACCTTCCAAGGGGCTTGCCAATTGAAAAAATTAAGTTATGAAGGAAAACACGTTTTAAAAAATTTAAAGTACAAAAAAATTAATTTTGGTTTTTACATAAAATTTGTATTTTTCCCACATTTAGCAAATAAATTAAATTTTATTTATAAAAAAATAAATCTTGTATGTTATTAAAAAAATAAAAAAAAAACGTAAAAAAAATAAAAAGTTTTTAAATGATTTTTTTTTAATGTAAATTTATTTTTTGGATCCAAAAATCCAAAAATATACAGGGGGTGTCATTTAAAAAACGAAACCGGAAGTGCAAAAAAATAATTTTTTACGCCACTTTGTAGCCCTTATCAAGAAATATAAGCTACAAAAAATTTGCTATAATATAACTGAAAACAATCCCATTTTAAGGGGTGTCCATGGACTGAAACTCACCCGGTATATCATGAAGCTCATATTTGGATTCTCCAATAAATGCATAAATGCCAGCAAACATAAATCTTTATCATTAAGATTGACAGTCGTGTAATTAATCATCAATGCTCGATAATTAGCTCTCCACTTTATATTGCGCCTCAAAGTACATGTTTCATATAGTGACATTAAAATTGCACCTTTGACAGGTGAACTATTTATCATTATCAATTATCATAATTAATTACTTATTTTTATTTTTTTAATGGTTAAATTTGTCTGTCTGTCTGTCCTTAACAGTTTTTTTATTTTTTTTTACGGCTGGACAGATGAATTTTTAAAAAAAATCGGATTTATAATTCCACGAATCGTCAAGAAAATGTGAAAAAAGTTTGTAAAACAAAACGTCTTCTGTCTGTCTGTGTGTAGACTATAATAAAAGTTTTGTGTGCAGACTATAATAAAACTTTTAACAGAATGTCTAATTAAAAAAAAAATCTTGTACGCTGTAAAATTAAATACGCAATTACTTATGACACATATTTATACATGATTCTGCATATAAATGTTATTAAATACATGTAAAAATAACTAGATTTTAAATTTTTACGTGTTATTTTACAATTTAACATGTAATTTTACAGTTTTATATAAACATTACATGCAAAATTTCATGTAAATTCTAGTAATTTACATGCATCTGCATTAAATCACATTTTTTATGCAAAATCATGGGTATTTTTGTACAGTGTATAAAACGATTTGAGACCTTTGTAGTTTGCGTCACGTCAATTTTTTTAACATGGGGGGAAAATAATTACATATATTAAAAGAATTTTCAATTTCCTACAAAAACCTTTCAAATAACGATTTTATATTATATGTAAATTATATATTTTTTTGGTTATTATTTAATTTATATATGTAAAGTAAAGCAAAGTTTATTGACCTCTATCAAGTAAACCCCACGCTATCCACCGTAAGTATTTTTATTTATTAATCCACTGACATTTTTCGTATTTTTTTAACAAAAATTTCATGGATAAAATTTTATTTTAGTTATAATAACAAACTAAAAATTGTACGGTTTCGCAAAAATATGTTTTAAGATTTTAATTATTTTGTTTTTATTTTTATAACCACTTTGAATTTATTTTCGGTGCGAACCCGAAACGCGCCTTCGCCAAAATTGTAAAAAAAAGATTTTACGCCCTTGTGATTTTTCAGGGAAACTGTTTTTGCCAAATTATGTTTGCACAGAAAAAAAAATGATTCTCTAAACCACGTGTCTTTCGATATGTTCAAAGCTATATTCTCTGGTTTCAAGGCAGGCGTTTTCTTTGACTCAAAGTCAATGTCAATGAAGAGTGCAGATCTTTATTCAAAAACCCGTACTCTTTATTCAAGGACATAGACGTTGACTCAAAGAAATTCTAGCCTTGCAACAAGAGAATATTGGTTTAAACGTATCGAAAGACACGTGTTATTCGTTCAAGGAATTCCGTTTTTCTGTGTGTGTATACAATTAAGTTATGTCCTTTTAAATATGGCATATTTTTAAAGGCATGGTGTATTTTAAGAATGGCGCGCCATGGCGTAGCTCCCTTAGGAATTATTTTATGACCAAGGTGCATATAATTTTTTTTCTCGGTTTTTAATGTTAAATAACCACTCTTACCAAAATCTTTGTTTTTGGCTATATAATTTTTTTATTTTTTTTTTTGGTTCTTGATGCGGTAACAAATAATGTATTCTGTATACGCAGATTATGTATATATGCTTGTTTACTTATATATAAGCACTTTTTAAAACTTGCAAAAATGAAATTTCTGCGAAATCTTCAAATAATGAGCGGTTATTTTTATGTTCTGACTTAAGGGGAGGGGAATATATTTTTTTTAGTTTCTCTAGTATTGTTTCTAATTATTACCAAAGAAACCCTCCAAATTCCTTAATTTTATACACAATCATTTTTTATCCGAAAAACAGGTACCGATTTTAAAATTTTACAAATTTTCTTTAAAAATGCTGGTACCGATAGCCGGTAATTGAATGGCAGGTACAGTAGCTTTTTTACTCAAAAGCCTCTAGTGCTCTTTTATGGGAAATTGCTTAAGGCTTAATTTTTGATACGTAATCAAGAATGCTAATTAGACTACTTAATTACGTTTCCTCGTGCGTTTTAACACCGTTAGTAACTAGATTACTAAAATAACAATTACCTGCAAACAGCTAATAGTCCAGTCAAATATGTTAAATTGCAATCAATGTACACGGGATGATATTTTAAGGGGTAGTAGTGGATAGTAACAGAACACTCCTGTTAGTTTTTCACCGGGTGATTGGCGTTCGCTATCTTGAATTTTAGGGATGAGTGCGGTTTGGACTTTTTAAGTATGCATCTTACACTGCGTGCTGTGAATAGTATAGTAAAACTATATTTTACACGGAAAAAAAAAATTATAGCTAGGAGCGCTATAACACACATACCAAGCAAATTATAATCGCTTATTATATAAATACAAGACTTTCTCTTACAATTATGGCAGTCAGTGTAAAAATTTATATGAAATACTTTAATTGTTTAGTGAATAATAAAATATAACAAATAGTATGGCATTTATAGCTTAAATAGATTTAATTATTGTCCGTGCTAATAATTTTTATAATATAATAAAATTTCTGTAAATTTATAATAGTGCCTGTAATAAATATAATCGTGTCTGTAATATATATAATCGTTTCCAATTTATTTTTAACATTATTAGTTATTGTGTCCCTTATAATCTATAGCTTAAATCACTATAATTTGCCACTGTTACCAAATATCTTATAATGTATAGCGCAGAGCCCACTAATTTCTTTCCGTGTAGTATATTAAAGTACTAGTTTCATAACATACGTTTTTAGCGCAGGAGTACAAGTTTGGACGCTTGCGGCGAGTTTTCTAAAGCACTAGTGCTCTAAAAACGTGTTATGAAACGAGTGCTTTATACAATTTTTTCTATTTTGCTCTAAAATTTAAAAAACTTACATTTAAATTAATGACTGATTTAGGGATTTTTGTTTTGGATTGGCATTACAGTTTACACTATGTTTAAAATTCTAAGAACAAATGATATTTTGATATATTTTACAGTCATCTCTTCTTTTTCACTGCAATTAACCAGTCCACAATTTTAACACGGTAAAAAATAACCCAAACACAAAATTTTGTAAAATATTAAACTTTAAATCGACATTGACATTTGCACGCAAAACGTAGGCTTTTGTATGTTGCCAACCCAACAAAAGAAAAGTAGAGACCTCTTATGGGCCTATAAGAACATGCAAAATGCGTGTGATTATGAGCTTATAAGAGTCGCAAAATAGAAAAACATTTTTTAATAATTTCTTAATTATGGCGAAGGTGTAGGTAGATACTTATTTGACTGTGAGGTCAATGTGCTAAAATAAATACATAAGTTACCGATAATATTTGGATAGTAAATATTATTCATAAAATTTGTCATAAAAAAATACAGTTACATTTATTACTTACATTATAAATTCTCAATTAACAGGATTCTTTAAAAAATTTGGTATAAATTTATTGCTGATAAAAATTAACAGATCAATAAAATTTATTATTATCATACTTCCCACGGTGCGAAAGCTCTAGAAGAGTATAATTTTCCAAAATTGTCAAAAAACGGCCCAGACAAAAATTATTGAATACAAATGTGCTTTAAGAAAAATTAAGCAACTTTGAAAATGTCAGTCTATCTATTCGTCCGTCCCATGTCACGTTTTTTGTAAGCACGATAACTCAGGAACGGGTTATCCGATCGACTTGAAACTTATAGGATTCACTCAGAAAATTTCGTTGTATTTTTAATACTGGATGTTATTTGTTAATACATATTTTTTATTTATATCGTCACCATTGGTATTTAATACTTTACTTGTGATATTAAACTCTGCAATGTATGTATTGTATACAAAATGTTGTCAAAAGTCAAAATTTTATTAATACGAGATTTTTTTCAAAATTTTTAATGTAGAATCACCCTGCAGTATTAAAATTTTTATTGGTGTATTTTTTAGTTTATATTTTTGATGCTCAAAACGTGAACTTGCCTATTTAACTGTAATTTTCTCGAAAACGGTTCGCCCTACAGTGTTACATAAAGAGTACCTTTTTTATGTATTTTAATTAAAGATTAATATTTTATTGAGAAAATGTCAAAATATCTACAGATAAAAAAATTTGGGACAAAAAAGTA
This sequence comes from Brachypterus glaber, assembly GCA_958510825.1. Classification (NCBI taxonomy): domain Eukaryota; kingdom Metazoa; phylum Arthropoda; class Insecta; order Coleoptera; family Kateretidae; genus Brachypterus; species Brachypterus glaber. The sequence goes on along the minus strand of OY294048.1, from coordinate 8,917,088 downwards.
ACTCACGTCCCTGGATAAAATTACCAAATAAAAATTACATGAAACTATAGCCTTTCTCAAGGCATGTGCAAAAATTTGTGACTGTGGTAGAAGGGTCGTAGCTCTACTCCCTTAGGACTCATTTCCAGACCAACCTGTATAGGAACTTTTTTTCCTCTTAAATTTCTCGAACTTATTTTTGAATAACCCTGTATATTTTCTTTAGGGCAAAATTTTAAGAATACAATTGCTTTAATGGAACGAAATAAATCATTTTTATTGGATAAAGATATTATTTTTATCTATATGTATATATTCCGATAAATGCCCCTTAAATATATTTTCCATAACGTACTTCTTTTGTTGCAGCATAATAAAAAAAAACTCCCGCGATGATTTGGATACAAGGAGCGTTGTTTGTCCTCCTCGCCTACACCGCATACACGAACGGTCAAGCCGACAACGAATCAGATATCGTAGATCTACCGGAAAAAGTCCACGTCCTAAATCCTCTGGAGGAATGCGATCCAGAGTTACTGGGCTTTGAACTGATCACTGGGTACGTGCTCACCGCTCCGGGAAACATCCTGGACTCAATTCCGGGGACTTTGATGCTCACTGACTGTCTGGAAACATGTCAGGGCAATGAATCGTGTCAATCTGTCAACTACGAAACTGGACTATGTGTCCTGTTTAGTTCGACTGCAGATGCTCTGCCAGGTAAGTTTCATTTTTATAAAAGAATGGACAATGTTAGAAGTTTGCGATTATTACAAAATCTTATAATAGTCCAGTCAAATAATAAATTTAAATTGCAATAAATGTACACAGGTTGATATTTTAAAGGGTAGTAGTGGATTTTAGGTTTTTACCGGGTCATTTTCGTAAGGGGTGACCGCTATCTTGAATTTTAGTGGTGAGTTGCTTAATAGGCATCTAACCAATTCCCACAATTTTGGTTTGGATAATTTTTTTAATAGCCATGTTGGAGGTAAAATTGTTTTTTCATTTTTCAGCCAAATTATTCATCGGACGATAAAATGCATACAACCAATTTTGTTAAGAAGGAAATTTCCAACAATTTTTGTTTGGATCAGTTTTTTAATATATTAATAACAATCAAGTTATAAATATTCAAAAATTACCATGTTGGGGGTGAAATTGTTTTTTTCGATTTTTTAGCCAAACTATTCATCGGAGGATAAAAGTGTTAATTGACAAACATTTAGCTCTTGAAATGCTTTATAAGTTTCATATATTATAAATTTTCATAGGTACTTTGGTACGGTTACAAAGGGCGCAACTCGAATTTCAGCGCCCACTGTAACCGTAAAAAAATACTTACATATAAAACTTATAGAAAATTTCAACAGTTACAAGTTTGCGTATAACTACTTTTATCCTCCGATAAATAATTTGGCTGAAAAATTGAAAAAAACAATTTTACCCCCAACATGGTAATTTTTGAATATTTGTAACTCGATTGTTATTAATACATTAAAAAATTGATCCAAACAAAAATTGTTGTAAATTTCCTTCTTAACAAAATTGATTATGTGCATTTTTATCGTGAGGTGCATATTTAGCGAGATAACAGCACTCACCCCTAAAATTCAAGATAGCGGACTTCCCTTACGCAAATCACTCGGTGGAAAACTGACAGGAGTGTTCTGTTACTATCCACTACTACCCTTTAAAATATCAGCCAGTGTAGATTAATTGAAATTCAACATAGGAATTTCTCGTTATTTGACTGGACTATAGATGAATGAACTTCATCTGCAATTTTTATTACGCAACCTAAAAACAATGGATCAATGTCATGTGGCTGCTGACATCAGTAAAATTTCCTTTCACAAACAATTTTTTGTTTGTAACTTTTTCGCCTATTAATTATTGAATGGAAAAGATAAGAACTTTCTTTTATTAATGAATTGAAAAGATAAGAACTTTTTTTTCTAATTTCTTTTACATATTTATTAAGGCGAAACGACCCCAAATACTAATAATAGTATAAACAGTGATACACAGTGTGTATCTGTATTACACACCAAACATTTTATATAAGGAATTTTCGCCTTGGTTGCTTTGTCACGGCTAACTGCAATTTAAAATATGAAATTCCCGGAAAAAGTGGAATCTATTTAAAGGAAAACTGAAATATTTTAGCAGTATCACTATCTGTCAGATTTTAACAAGTTTCGCAGAACATACGTGTAAAATGTCATTTTGAATCGAAATGTGGCCGAAAAATTGCGTGGTTCCATGAAAATCAAAAGTTAGGGTCATTTGCAACTAAACCGGAAGCTGAAACAAATATTTTTTCCATAAACCAGCCCAATTTATGTACTATTAACCTCAAAAAATTGAGATCATAATTTTTCAAAATAAAAAAGATAATTAATTAATGTATTCAATTAAAAAAACTTCTTTTCTCTAAATTGTGACGTTTCGATAGGGCCTTTCTATCGTTTTCGAGCAAATTAAAATTCAAACATCTACAAACATTTTACCATAAAGTTGGACGTTATAATTTTAAATACATAAATACAATTTTCAACAGAAGAAAAAATTTTTACCTGTAAGTATTTAAATTAAAAACTGGTAACAACCTCAAATTTTTATAAATTGGTTGAGTTGTGGGATATAGGCCAAAAAGAAAACAACGCCAAAAACTTTGTTAACTAAACCGACAGTTTCGTTTATTCTTTGTAAACATCCTCAGGGTTGTAAGTATTTATGTATTTAAAATAGGATGTATAACGTCCAACTTTATGGTAAAATGTTTTTAGATGTGTTGACAAATGAGAGACTTTGAATTTTAATTTGTTCGAAAACGATAGAAAGGCCTTATCGAAACGTCATAATTTAGAGAAAAGAAGTTTTTTAATTGAATACCCCTCGATACCCCAAAAACCTAACCTACAATATTATTCTACGGGAAAAAACATTTAACTAGATAATTAATTAATAATCATTAATGATTCCCAATAATATGACTGGTGTAAAAACATGATTAATGTTTTTCGATGGAAGTCCGTGTCTTGAGGTACTTAATTCAAAAATTTTAATTTACTCAATCAACTTTGTGGTAAGCTATTTTTTTGACGTCGAACAACCGATAGTTGATAGCCATCTACTGATTACGCATGTTGGCAATATCGGCGTGGGAACAAATCGATTGACATTCAGTGTTTGTATCTCAAAATGTCCATATACATTAGAAGTCGTATGTACAAGGCACGCAAACCTTCTAGAAACCTTCTTCTGTTTAAAAAGACAAAATGGAATAATAAGAATCTTGTTTAGATGCCTATTAGTTTTATTTTACTTTTGTTAAATAGTATAATATTCAATGAGTGTATAATATTTGCTATTAATTCATGAGGGTGAAGCTTGTGACACGAGCCGATAGGCGAGTGGCCTAATCACCCGAATTATTAATAGCTATTATACGTGAGTAGAATACTATACTTTATCCACGGCCGTTTTAAAGTTATTGTTATATGATAACAAAAAAAATACGTATATAAGATTAAAAATTATTTATTTATTTATTTATACTCACAGGGACCTTTACAAAAAGGTATTTTATACCAGAGAGTGTTTAATTAAATTTTGACATCCGTTTAAAAAAAAGCGCTCCATTCATGGTTCTCCCCCTATTCTATACTTTTCAGCTTTGGGCATTTAATTTTCTTAAACCAAAATAATATCCATATATATTTGTAATAACTTAATACTAATAAGCATGTAAGTACGTAATCAACGCTTAATTACAAAATATTTTTAGTCATTGGGTGGTCATAGTTAATATACAAGGTGTTTTTGCAGTCTTATGGCATATATTAAAGGATATGATTCTATATCACAAAACATGAAAAACAAGCAAAAAAGTCCAAACCGCAAAAGAGTTAAGTACGACCCTTTAAAATTGTACTAAAAATAAGGTATTTAATTAATAACTCTTACGACTCTTTAAAATTGTACTAAGAATAAGGTATTTAATTAATAACTCTGGTACCCTTTGAAATAGAGCGACGAGGTTTTGCAGGTATACTAGTATTATTAAGGGCAATTAGTTTATGTTATTTTTTTTTTAATCTATCCAGAGCCTAGACGGACAAAATATGCGCAGCTTAACACATTTTTGCCTCAAACTTTTTTATGTGATTTTTTTTTGGACTTTGAGCACCAAATACATAAAAAATGTCATATAGTGTAACACGTAGAAGCAACCGTTTTCAATAAAAATGCAACTAAAAGAAAGTAAAACTTTGTGCCACCTAAAGAGATATTACTCCTTTAATATAAAATTTAGGTGTTTCGGTGAAGAATACTTTTTGGCTTAGTTTTAAATGAAGAATCGCCTGCAGGATTAAAATTTTATTGACGCTTTTTTTGTTCCTCATTTAACATGTCCGTCGAGGAAGGACCGTAGCTCATAGACAAGGAAAGACCTCCCAAGCCGTTGCGGAAAAGTTTGATAAATGTGCCTTGCGCATCTGCGATAAACTTGCACATGCGCACTATTATTGTTGTTTTTGACAAGTATTTTTTTAACCTTAGTTTTATGTGTCAAATAAAAATTGTAAAAAATGCAACAAAAAAACAATAAATATCTACGAAGAAACGTCGAAATATTTTTTTTTTGATTGTTTTATAAGAATTTTCGAGGGTTGTTTGAATTTTGGGAATTTGTACACCTACTTTGAGTACACCAGGGATTGACCATTTGCTCTTCATAAAGCAACAATACAGGTCATGTTTAAAGTTATAAACAAATGCAGAAAAAAAACAATTAAAACATAGTAAAACTCGAAAAATGAACAGAAACAAACGACGATTTGACAGTACTGACACTATAAACAAACTACTAATAATTCTTCACCCCAGTATTGGTTTGCCATTTTTGATTTTTGGAGATACGACAAATGAAAACTGGGGTGACGAAATGTTTACGACCGACAGCATTTCACAGCTGACAGAGATGCGTACTGCGCAAGGTCAGATATATTGCATTACGTCATTTCGCTGCCCCGTTCTGTCACAAAATAATCTTGCGCAGGCTGAACTTTTAGTACTCTTTTCTTCTCTATGCCGTAACTCCCTTAGGGATTATTTCCGGATACATGTTCCTTTATTAGTTTTTCATGTTTTGTGATGTAAAATCATCCCTTTAAATTACGCCATAAGACTGCAAACACCGTGTGTATGTACGATGAGTAATTTAAAAACATTATTGCTATTTTAATTATATTTAACCTTGTTCTCATCATAATCTCTTATCGAAACTATAAAATGACATTTACAATGTTTCATACGGTAAAATTAATTTACACTCATGTTTTGTTTGTTTTTAGTGGTTCGTAAATTACATTTTACTGACAATTAACCATAAACACGAAGAAAATGTCAGTTTAAATATCTGATAAAATGTTTATCATAGACCTATACATTTATAATATTTCATAGCTAAATGAACATATTTTATTTTTTGAGTTGGTAATAGTCCAGTCAAATAACAAAAAATTCCTATGTTAAATTGCAATAAATGTACACGGGATGATATTTTAAAGGGTAGTAGTAGATAGTAACATAATACTCTTGTTAGTTTTTTACCGGGTGATATGCGTAAGGAGTGTCAGCTAACTTGAATTTTAGGGGTGAGTGAGGTTATCTCGCTAAATATATATCTTACGATAAAAATGTATATAACCAATTTTGTTAAGCAGAAAAATTCCAACAATTTTCAAATATTTTTTTTTATATATTAATAACAATCGAGTTATAGATATTCAAAAATGTCCATGTTGGGGGTGAAGTTGGTTTTTTCAATTTTTCAGCCAAATTATTCATCGGAGGATAAAAGTGGTTAGGAGCAAACTTGAAATTCTCTATAAGTTTTATACATTATAAAATTTTATAAGTGTTTTTTTACGGTTACAGTGGGCGCTGAAAGTCGAGTTGACCCCTCTGTAACCATACCAAAATACCTATAAAAATGTATAACTTATAGATGGACAAAATATGTGAGGCTTTTTGCCCCAAACTTTTTTATGTGTAATTTTTTTGGACTCTTTGTAAAAAATATAGATTTCCTGAGTAAAAATACACAAAAAATGTCATATAGTGTAACACTGTAGTAGAAACCGTTTTTAAAAAAATGTAATTAAAAGGAAGTAACATTTTGTGCTACCAAAAACGTTTTCAAAAGGCTACTCCTTAAGTATTAAATTTAGGTGTTTTGGTGAAGATTACATTTTTGCTCAGTTTTAAATGAAGAATCACCCTGGAGCCTTAAAATTTTATTGATGCTTTTATTTCTTTCCCATTCAATATGTCATCTTCGAAGGGTTGTAGATCCCTTAGGGATCATTTCCGGACCACCCTTTATAGAAACTTTTTTCATATTTTTGGATGTAAAATCATCTCTTAAATTTTGGCATGGCAGTTACTGATCACCCTGTATATTTTTCTTACTTATTTATTGACACTGGAAACGAATTTCACAATGGAAAAGCTCGTTGACTTCCAAATGAACGTTTTGGTCAGATTTGGATAAAATCAAATTTTATCCAAAATCTGACCAACACGATCATTTGGGAGTCAACGAGCTTTTCCATTGTGAAATTCGTTTCCAGTGCCTGTGTTATAGATTTGTAAATTTTTCAGAACTGGTATTTAGTTGTACAATAATTGTACTTCAGTTTTTAAGCAAAATATAAGATTCCATTAGGCTGAAGGACTACGGTCGACGGCCATTTCTGCATTGTGCAATAAAGAAGGTTTATTATTATTATTATTATTATTATTATTATTATTATTATTATTATTATTATTATTTATTTTTAACTACTTTTTTGCAGTTTAAAGATAATTCCTTTAGTCTGTTTGAAATATAGTTTGGATTATTTTGTGATAGATGTCCAAGATTTTTATTTAATTTTAAATTTTAGATTTCATTAATTTATTTTATTTTAACTTATTGTAGTTTTCTTTTTGTTTAAATTTTTAAGATTTTATAAAAATAATATAGTTAAGGTTAGTATGACATTTCTAATAATGTGTACTCAAGTTAATTTGTTTATAAAATTAAAAAGTAAGTTTTTCTAAAAGGAATTGTACCATTTTCAACCTAATGTTTCATTATTTGTAGCTTGAAAATGACTATGTTAAAAAAGTCGAAACAATTGTCGCTGTAATGTTTGTTTAATAGACAATAAATTTATATTTTGGAGAGATAACATTTTTTCTATGGTTTATTTCTATGGTTTATTATTATTATTATTATTATTATTATTATTATTATTATTATTATTATTATTATTATTATTATTATTATTATTATTATTATTATTATTATTATTATTATTATTATTATTATTATTTTTATTTTTATTATAAGATTCCATTTTGCCTTCTTCGTTCAGGTTAATATGCAGGATGGTGATTGTCAGTTCGCCTAACAGACTGGCTGTCATGCTATTACAGTTGCCAGCTATTTGTACTCACAATATTAATATATTGACCGATATATTATAAATTTGCTTGCGCATGAATATAACATAACGCAACTTGATCATGCCTTGCGTGCTTAATACGCACTGTATAAGAGTTTATATAATCTATAGACTAAGCTATTTCAAGCCATAAGGTTGAAAGTTTAGATTTTATGAACATTAGAGTGGGAATTGGGATTTTGAGGTTTTTTAAATTTGTAGTGAAACACTTTTCATAGCGTAGGTACTCAGTAGGGATAAATATCTACAAAAAGACAAAATTTAATTTTAGCTTTTTGATAAAAAGATAATATACAGGTGATCAGTAACTGACACGACAAAATTTAAGAGGGGATTCTTCATCTGAATTTAAAACAAAGTTTCTATAAAGGGAAGCTACGGCCCTTCGAAGATGGAAATATTGAATGGGGAACAAAAAAAGCACCAAAACAATTTTAATGCTGCAGGGTGATTCTTCATTTTAAACTAAGCAAAAAATATTCTTCACCAAAACACCTAAATTTAATATTAAAGGAATAATACCTTTTAAAAAGTAATATTGTCAAGAGTTATTTATAAATTAGTACCTGGTATTACATACAGATGTTTTGCACACCAATCATTCTAGTGTTATTGTAAACTAACATTAAAATTAAATAAACTAGGTTTGTTTGTAAAACATCTTGGTATAAATACGATACTTAGATCAAATGATGGAATTATAAAATTAGATTATCAGATTGAATAAAGTAGAGTCGATAGTCGGGTAGTCCCCAAAGTGGGCAGTGCCCATCGGGCAAAGTAACCAACACTGACATCTCTTAAACCTAAAGTGGTAAGAACGTGTTTTATAAATAAGAGTTTGATTAAACCAACCTCTGACCATTATTCGTGACAATATTTTTGGTGACACAAAATTTTACTTCCTTTTAACTGCATTTTTTGAAAACGGTTACACTATATGACATTTTTATGTATTTTTACTCATGAACCCTAAATTTTTTACAAAAAAAATCCAAAAAAATAAACATAAAAAATTTTGGGGCAAAATTGTGTTAAGTCTCACACATTTTGTCCGTCTAGGCAAGCCTCCTAATAAATTCAAAAAAATAAGTTAACATAAATTTATTGCCCTTATGAATGAATGAAGCTCTAGATTAAAGGGAGTTATTAATTAAAAACCTTTTTTTATTACAAATTTAAAAGGGCGTAGCTCCCTTAGGGCTCATTTCCGGACCAACCTTTATAGGAACGTTTTTTGATATTTTTGGATGTGAAATCACGTCTTAAATTTTGGGATGCCAGTTACTGATCACCCTGTATACCTGAAATGAAAGGGTTTCGTTTTTCGTTTTTTAGGTACGTAATTGTAAAAAGAGATATTTTGGGTTAATATTTTCTAGATTATGAATGTTGAGATGCACTTAAATTTTTTTTTGTATAAACTGTTTATGTTTTTTTTTTTGTTTGCTTTTAAAAAGGCTTAGCTAAGGTAGCAATTCAACATAATACAAAGTCTCTGCAAATTATAATTATCATAATTGTAATTAATGAATGAAAGTATGTAGTTTTTGCGTTTATAAAGTTCACTTAACATACTTGTGATTAATGTGATGTCTGTTCAGACACTTTAGTGTTAAATAACAGCTTAAAAAATGCACTAAGTGGTATTTTAAAATGTAAAAAGCGAGTTGCTAACTTTAAGAGCTATAGTTAATAATTTGCAGCGTCCGACTGGCTATGAATTTTACCGGGTATGTCATAACTTTGAAACTAAGAATTTTTAGATATATACAGGGTGATCATTTACTGGCATGCCAAAATTTAAGAGGTGATTCTACATCCAAAAATAGGAAAAAAAGTTTCTATAAAGGTTGGTCCGGAAATGAGCCCGGCCCTTCGAAGATGACTCCTGAACAAAGAAAGATAGGACCTACGTTTATATTACATTATACTACATTTCTTCATGAAATTAAATTTTTATTGGCGCAATTTTTAGTTCATATTTTTGATGCTCAGCACGTGAAATTATCTCTTTAACTGCAATTACTAAGAGTAAGTTTTTATGTATTTTTAATCTAGGAATAATATTTTACTGACAAAATGTAAAAATAAACTAGAGACATAAAAGTTTGAGGCAAAAAGTGACAACACCCCTATATTTTACACGCCCCTGGTAAAAGTTATTAAATAAAAGTTACATAGGATAATAAATAATTTATCCATTTTAGAACATATGCTTAAAAATATTGCTGTAGTTTATACTGCCCTACTACCCTAAAAAGCAGTAACTCCATATTTAATAAAACTGAGATAATGGCAAAAACAGTAAATCGCCTTAGTCACTCCCTTGTGTTATAGCTAGAATCGAGAAAGTGGGCGTATAACTTTAGGTTTAAAGTACCTTTATTATAACACAAGTACGCAATCATTAATTATTTATTTAAATAAAAAAATGGCACTTACTGCTTTTTAGTTTAGTATCTCGTAATCAAAATTTTTAGGAATGCTAAACTAAAAAGCATTTAAATATAAAAATAAAATAAAAATAATAAAATAAAATAAATTTTACTTTCCCCAAGGAAAATCTGGAGTAAAAAAAATAAAAAAAATGTATTGCTTTTTTTCACGTAAAAAATCTGTGTCTCGGTCTATCTGTCTGTTCGTCTGTCCAAAAATTTGTGACCACGATAACTCGACAACGCTTTGATCTAAAGACTTCATATTTGAACCATAGGTTGATTATCCAAGATTCTGGGCTGGGATTGTTAAAACAAGTTTTTTTTTTAGTTTTTCGAAATAAGAAACATTTTTATTTTTTTTGAAAAATTTAAAAAAAAAATAAAAAAAAAAATTAAAAAAATTTTTTTTTTTATTTTTTTTTGTTTTCCAATTTAATTGTTTTAGTAAACAAAGACCTACAGAGAAAAGTATTATTTTGTTGGCAGAAGTTTTTTTTTTGCTATTTCCGGAAAACTTAGCGTCATACAAAAGCTATAATAATGCAAAAAGAAACTGTTTTATTAATGCTTTACATTCTTTTAATTTTATTTTAATATATTAGGTAATAAAAAACTGTCTGTCAGGTATGCCACTAATATTTTCTTTTATAATAAAAAACTTATTTGGAGTTACTGCTTTTTAGCTTAGAACACTCCCTTATTTTGGAGATACTGCAATTTTCATAAGTTTATAACTGCATAAATAAAACTATTTACTCAAATTTGATTGGTTCAATAAATAGCCCATGGAAATGCACAACTAAGTGTAAGGTTAATTAAAAATCCACAAAAATTGGAGTTACGACTTTCTAGCGTAGAGGGCAGTATAGGTTTCCAGAGATATTTAAATAACCCTTTTTTAGACAAACCCTAATTAACTTGGATGTAAAATCACCTTTTAATTTTTTTTTTCGTTAGTTCTGAATCATTCTGTATATAAAATTGTTTAGTATTTAATACAGCAACAAATTCACAGTGTATTCACAGGTGTCTTGAATCAAAATAAAGTTTTTTTTTCTGGCGCCAAAAACTCTCTTCACAGGTTGAAAGAGGGTTGTCTGAAGAATAAAACCTGTTAATATTAAAATCCTCCCCCGAGTCCTTTTCGAGAAAATGGGGATTAAAAAGGCTTAAATGGGCCTAAATTTAGTTTTCTAGGGATTTCATAAAAATGGCTAACTCGACGAAAAACACTGTCCTGTTATAAAAGATAGACAAAAAAATTATCTACAAACCACTTTTTTAATGAACTCGCTAGCTCAAACCCTTACCGTTTTATAGCTCAAACAAAGTTGCATATTAAGATAGCTTATTGTCAATCATTTTTTAAGCATGCATATTTTGGGTTTTGTAAAAAAACTCAAAAACCACAATTCCAACAACAAAAATAGTTATTACATAAAAGATTCTTAGTTAAATTCAACACAAACCAACATTTTGTTTATCTTAATAGCTTTAATAGATCAAGAGATATATAGCTTCAAATGTTATCGTTTTAAATTTCATGTTACAATTTTTTCCTTCATATGCAATAAATTGGTTTTTTGTAAATATCTTAAAATCGAGTAGGTAAAAGAAAAAAAATCATATGAGTGAAAAAATAGTTAAGAAAATTATCTAAAAAACGCTGTTTTATTTGTTTACTTAGCTCTTTTGGTTTGCAAACTATAGCTCGTGAAAGTAAGAAAATATTGTAATAATTTTGTATATATATATATATATATAATTTTTTATAATATTAATATGTAGCAAAATGTTAATTCTTAACGTTGTTAGTAATAAAAATATTATAAAAAACTCCTAATTGGGCCATGTTATGCAAAAAGCAACCAACCCACAATATTTAAATATTGTGGGTAGGAATGTAGTATGGACATTTCTAGATCAGTATACGACATTATCTCTTTATTTAATATGTTGGCTACTTTTTGCATAAAAGGGCCCAATTGTACTATATATAGAAATGTCCATACTACATTCCTACCCACAATATTTAAATATTGTGGGTTGGTTGCTTTTTGCATAACATGGCCCAATTAGGAGTTTTTTATAATATTTTTATTACAAACAACGTTAAGAATTAACATTACTATATATAGTACAATTGGGCCCTTTTATGCAAAAAGTAGCCAACATATTAAAAAAAAGAGATAATGTCGTATACTGATCCAGAAATGTCCATACTACATTCCTACCCACAATATTTAAATATTGTGGGTTGGTTGCTTTTTGCATAACATGGCCCAATTAGAAGTTTTTTTATAATATTTTTATTACAAACAACGTTAAGAATTAACATTTTGCTACATATTAATATTATAAAAAATTATATATATATACAAAATTATTACAATATTTTCTTACTTTCACGAGCTATAGTTTGCCAACCAAAAGAGCTAAGTAAACAAATAAAACAGCGTTTTTTAGATAATTTTCTTAGCTATTTTTTCACTCCTATGATTTTTTTTCTTTTACCTACTCGATTTTAGGGTATTTACAAAAAAACAATTTATTGCATATGAAGGAAAAAATTGTAACATGAAATTTAAAACGATAACATTTGAAGCTATAAATCTCTTGATCTATTAAAGCTATTAAGATAAACAAAATGTTGGTTTGTGTTGAATTTAACTAAGAATCTTTTATGTAATAACTATTTTTGTTGTTGGAATTGTGGTTTTTGAGTTTTTTTACAAAAACCCAAAATATGCATGCTTAAAAAATGATTGACAATAAGCTATCTTAATATGCAACTTTGTTTGAGCTATAAAACGGTAAGGGTTTGAGCTAGCGAGTTCATTAAAAAAGTGGTTTGTAGATAATTTTTTTGTCTATCTTTTATAACAGAACAGTTTTTTTCGTCGAGTTAGCCATTTTTATGAAATCCCTAGAAAACTAAATTTAGGCCCATTTAAGCCTTTTTAATCCCCATTTTCTCGAAAAGGACTCAGGGGAGGATTTTAATATTAACAGGTTTTATTCTTCAGACAACCCTCTTTCAATCTGTGAAGAGAGTTTTTGGCGCCAGAAAAAAAAAACTTTATTTTGATTCAAGACACCTGTGTATTATACAGAAAGCGCGATGAGCATGAAAAAATTAAATAAAAGATTGCAAATTTGGTCAACTATCTTTAACTGAATAAAATTCATCAAAGAGATCATGTATGCCAGCAGCCGTAAAAACTCTATTTTTGCCGGTCAACTTCACTGAATACATTTGCCAAATCGATGACACACAGAAATCATTCCCTTTGATTATTCCGGTTGGTTTCTTCTAAATCAGGATACCACACAAAAAGTCCTTTGTTACGTTTTATAGTTTTTTTTGCATTAGGATAGTTTTAAGACATTTTCTGACGATGAATTAAATATTTTGTTTAAATATTAAAGAGCTTAGCGGAGTAGTAGTGGAAAAATATTTTTTTACCCCAAAACGTTTTATTGTTTTTCTCCGGTTTTTGTGATCCGATCAATTTAAAATTTAGAATACGAATAAAGGGCAATAAGAACATTTTGCAAAAAAATTATCATACATTTGCGATCATTCTAACCTATGAAAAAAAAAAATACTTCTTTTTTTCGAAGTGGTCAAAAGCGCCATTTTTGGAATATCATCCCCGCCATTTTTTTATATGTTATGTATTCGTAACTGATCTTAATCATATCCAAAATTCAATTTTTTTCATGTGGTAAAACAGTGTCGAAAACACTAAAAACTGCGTCAGATGCGCATTTGGTTGCATTTAAATTCAATTTGATTTTTTTGAAAATATCTTATTACTTTTTTAAGTTTAAGCTGTAATAAAGCAACAAAAATAAATAACAAAAAATATATATTCTAAGTAAACAAATAAAAATAAAAATTGGATTTAGTTTATAATCTTAAACAACTAACTAATGCACTTCGTTTTGAGGAGTGATTCTACATAAAAAATATAAAAAAAGTTCCTAAAAATGTATATCCAAAAACTGTTTCTAAGGGATCTTCGCCCCTTCAAAAGTTGCTCCAAAAATTCGGTTTTTATTTTATAACTTAACCTTGGAAACCGTTTGGACTTTTTGGTCTTTTTAAAAAAAAAGTTTTAAACCGACCCAACAAACAATGTCCCGGCGGCCGACGGGCGATAAAGTGATGGCAAATGATCATCGGCGGCGGCGGCCGCAGAAGCATTATTTATTGGGCATTCACCTTTTTTTTAAAGGCATAAACATCTCTGCTCCAGAACATCTCTAGTCCAGAATAGCTTTACTTCTTAGCATCTTTACAAAAAATAACTATACTCAAAAACATAACAATAATAAAAACATAACATAACATAACATAATAAGATAATATAATAATAAATAAGATATCATGTTTTTTTTTCTAAGTTTTAAGATTTTAAGTTAAATCTAATGCCGTTATTTGGTTAAGTAGAAAATATGTATTTTTGTTTTTATTATTTTCTATTATACCTATTTATGTAATAATTAAAACAAAACATAACATAAAATGTTATATATTAATATATAACATATTATGTTTTATTTAATTTTTAACTTTGTAAATCTAATTTCGTTATTTAAGATTACAAATTGATTCCAATATTTATTTATTTATTTAGAATATATATTTTTGAATATTTATTTATTGATAATTGTAATTTATTTACTATAGTTTAAACTTAAAAATAATAATAATTTAAAAAAAAAAACAAATTGAATTTAAATGCAACCAAATCCGCATCTGACGCAGTTTTTAGTGTTTTTGACACTGTTTTACCACATGAAAAAAATTAAATTTTGGATATGATTAAGATCAGTTACGAATACATAACATATAAAAAAATGGCGGGGATGATATTCCAAAAATGGCCCTTTTGACCACTTCGAAAAAAAGAAGTATTTTAGGTTAGAATGATCGCAAATGTATGATATTTTTTTTGCAAGATGTTCTTATTGCCCTTTATTCGTATTCTAAATTTCAAATTGATAGGATCACAAAAACCGGAGAAAAACAATAAAGCGTTTTGGAGTAAAAAAATATTTTCCCACCCCCCTGGGGGTTGTTTGGGGCTAAGACTCTGGGAAATAATTAGTCTTTATGTTAGCTACCTGAGTTTCATTTATATCCACCCTTAAAATTAAGATTAATTTTCATTCGATAAAAACGAAACTTTAGTGGTTTTTATAATTTTACATTGGCTATAAAATGGCGGATTTAATTGTTTTGTTTCACTTCTAGTTTCGCCGAAAAAAACCGTAACCTTTGATTTTTAAACGGAACACCCTGTATATTTGTACATATTTTGATTTAGAATTAAGTTCTGAGTACAACTATGTATCATTTGTTAATTTTTGACTGAGCATGCCATTTTTTAATAAACTTTAATAGTCATCTTTTGCTCATAAATGTAGATTAAAATTTTGGCATCAGTCTTTTCTTCTTACTACGGGGCCATTAAATAACATGAGTTTTACCTAGTTTTGAAGAGCTCCAAATTGGTTAATAATTAAATAAAATCTTGTTTCATATATAGTTTGATGCACGGATCTGTGGCTACGGGAAATATGTTTGGAATGTGTGTGCAAGTGGGAGGCCCGATGTAGGCACGCACGCCTTATAACGCTTAAGAAGAGAGCGCGAATGATTCCTCCCCCTTACGTCGGAGACTTTCTTTGATGCGGAGAACTATATTTCCTAAGGAAAATACTAAGCCAAGATTACTTTTAAATATTTTAAAGCTAACTAGATTTAAAATTAAAATTAAAATAGAAAACGGCATGTTCTGTCAAAAATTGATCAATGATACATGGCTGTACTCAAAATTTAATTTTTAATCAAAATATATGAAAATATACAGGACGTTCTATTTAAAAATAAAAAGTTGAGGTCATTTCCGGCGAAACTGGAAGTGAAAAAGTTTCGTTTTTATCGAATGACAATTAATCTTAATTTTAGGGGTGGACTTTTATTAGGGTGGGTCAAAAAAAACGACTATTTTTTTTTACTTTATACTCTAAAAAATCGGTTGCTAGATACCTAGCCTCACCAACTATGAACTCTTAATTTTGATAAAAAGGTTCTCCGCTTTACAATTTTCCATTTTTTCCTCAGTATTAGAAACAAAAATTCATATCTCTTTGACAACTGTTCGTTAAAAAGTATAAGTAAGAATTTTCGAAAGGGAAACTTCTATAAGAGTTACTCTTACGATAGAAACTCAAATTTGTATAAATTTTCGTGAAACTCATAAATTAAGTTGAAATTTTTCGAATTATTCATCAAAAACTATTAAAATTGTATGCATTGAAGTTTGACGATGAATATCTTTTAAACGCTTAATTTAATCGACAAATCATAAGAGACCATTTTTGTAGAGTAGTTAATTTCCTACAAAACTATGAATTGCGCAATTCATAACAATTTTTTGTAAGCGAGTTATAAAATTCATAAGCAAAACAGAAATGTCTCTTAAAATAATCAAATTTTAACTTTTGATATCTTTTAAACGGTCAGGTTTACGAAAAAATTGTAAGAGACCTTTTTTGTAGAGCGTTCGATTTCCTACAAGAATATGAGGAGAAATACTTTTTAACGAACAGTTGTCAAAGAGATATGAATTTTTGTTTCTAATACTGAGGAAAAAATGGAAAATTGTAAAGCGGAGAACCTTTTTATCAAAATTAAGAGCTCATATTTAATGAGAATTTTCTAGAGGTGTCTAGCAACCGATTTTTCAGAGTATAAAGTAAAAAAAATAGTCGTTTTTTTTGACCTACCCTAGTGGACATAAATAAAATTCACCCGGTATTCTTGTACTAGACCCACAACTTATATTATCTCTTTATAAAGTTACATACATCAATATCAGTAATTTTATATACAACAGCAGTAATTTTATATACTTATAATTGGAAATACCAGTGTTTTTAATTTTGGATCCCACGCGAACTCACATATTACTAAAAATAGCGGTACATACTTTAATTTTACGGTAAATTTACATATTTTTGAAAGCATATGTTAATGTGGTTTACTAATTTAAGTAGATGTATAAATATCTTTCTTGATTTTATCAGTGACATTTGGTTCTCGCGATTTTTAAACAAGTCTCTTTGCAATTAAGAGTTTACCGTTAAAATAAATGCCTTTATATTATATAAAAACAATTATTATACTATTCACAGCGCCTACGCTAGAATAGTATTATACGGTAGTTCCGAATTACCCAAAATTTTCAAAAATCGTTCTAGATAAAAATATCTTGGATATAAATTTGTTTCATAAAAAAATTATTAACTTTTTTTTTAATGTTCGTCCTGGGAAAGTGTACAAAAGAGTTTCCCTAATGCATGAATTCCCCTGAATTCTTCATGAGTTCCCCTGAATTCCTCATGACTTCCCCTGAAATCCTTATGACTTCCCTGAATTCCTTGTCTTCCCCTGAATTCCTTGTCTTCCCCTGAAGTCCATGTGACTTCCCCTGAATTACTCGTGACTTTCTTGTGAATTCCCCTGAATTCCTTGTGAATTCCTCTTGAATTCCCCATGAATTCTCCTGAATTCCTACTGTTCCCGAAGGGTGTACAAAAGATTTCTTCGGCGGTTAAACCCCCAGTTCGTCCCGTCCTTATGTCCGTCCGATGTTACGATTTTTGTGAACACGATAACTCAGGAACGAATAATCCGAACGACTTGAAATTTTCAGAAAAAATCAAGTTCTACGAGGGTAAGATCCCTAATCCCCCTGAAAAAAGCCGAAAGAAAATTCCGATTAACGTAACTTTTTCAGGAAAAAATACTTTTATTATAAGAACCAATTCTACTAATTTTGAAATATAAGAAAAAAATTATAAAATAAAAAAACTATCATACAAAAAAAATCATTTTTTTTATTTTTCGCAAAAAGAAAATAAATAAAAAAATTTATATATTTTTTAATTTATTTTTTTTATTTTTTTTTCTTTAATAAAAAGATCTAATTAAAAAAAATAATTTTGAATTTTTTTTTTGTTTTTTTTTTTCGCAAAAAGAAAATAAAATAAATTGTTAAAAAATTTTTGAAAGTTCTTTTTTTTTTGATTTGGGAAAATACAATATACCATTTACTGTGAATAGTATATAATGGAATGCGTAACATTACATATCTTCACGGCTTGTTTATAATATACGCAGAGGCTAAAGTTTAAGTAGTATTTGAACTCAGCCATATACATATCCACCCATCCATAGAAACTGAAATTGAATTTCTACTTCTTTAGATTCGTCTTTACAAATACTTTTCCTTATTGCTATAAATTCATGTAAGCAGTTGTAAGTGCAATTTGGAGTATAATAGACCGACATACGTGAAATATACAACAAACATCGAAAAATTGCATCCTCCCTTATCTAAAAAGCACTGCACATGATTTTTTCTATATTATTCGTAAGTTTTTTACCTCATGGTGTGAGCTACGTTATTTTTAAAATTGAAAAATCACCTAAGCCAAACTTAAAACATAAATACCTGTAAAAATTTCATTTTTCCAGATATATTTTTTTTACTTTCCTTTGGCCCATTACTCCACTTTAATTTTCCAAAAACAATGCCGGACCTTTTCCATGGAAAGCAAAATAATGTTTTTCTTCAAACGTACTAAAATGTTCATATTTTATAACTGAACACACTAGTTAGAAGTGATCTATTTTTTTACAGTAAAAAATGAGTTCATTGTTGTACACCGCACTCTTTGACTTTGATGACAGCCATACTTCAAACTTGTTTGTTTATTAACAGGTGGTTGACTCGAGATTCTGTGTAAAAACCTTGTGTGAAATTGATTAAAAATGATTGAAGATAAAAATATGGTTTATACACCTATAAATCTCTCCGAAATTGCAAATGCTACATTAGACAAGTTACCATCGAAATCTCGAAAATTGTGCGATTTAGCCTACGAAAAAAAAATTTAATGGGCCCTGGAAGGTTTAAGTTTATTTCGAAAGGGTTTTATTGGCCTATTTTAATAAAAACAACATACTTTATTTCTGAATAAATTGAATTCATAAATTATTATTTAAAAAAATATATATAGGATGCTTGAAGAAAAAATAGTATGTTTCACTCAGAGGAAAAGTGCTTTTTTACTCGTCTGTAGTTTCCGGACTCCGCTTCGCGTCGTCCGTAAATTCTACAGACTAGTAAAAAAAATCTTCACTTTTCCTCTTAGTAAAACAATATACTATTTTAGTATATTCAAGAGTATTGTAGGTACATAATACAGGTATAAAAATAATACATTAATCCAAATGAATATCATTTAAGCCAAGTAAATATACTTATACCCAGAAAAATATTTTTTTATAGTTTATTATTATAATTTTTAAACCCAAAAGTTTATTTCTGTGGCTTGTTTCTAAAAGGGCCAATGTCACTTTGTCAATAGCAGCGTTTTTTCGTCAACTCTGATGTAATATTTTGAGAACGCTGCTACTGACAAAGTGACATTGGCCCTTTTAGAACCAAGGGAAATTTTGATCATTTTGGACCCCCCCCCTGTAACGCTATTTTCCTTTACCATTAACATGGGCGTAACACTCCAAAATGACCCCCCCCCCTAGGAGCGTTACGTAATAATTGAACGTTCTCCAAGCCACATTTAAATAATTAGTTTTTGTAGCAAACTGTCAAACAACTATTGTGACATACTACACTGTTTGAAAGAATTCAGCTATAATTTTTAACCTACGTACTGGTATCTGCCATTTCCTCGTAAAATTTAAATATGGCGACATATTGTTTAAGTACAAATTGAACAAAATTTTTTGCGTAACCAAAAACTGTATTCTTTAGGAAAAAAATACAAAAGCAAAAAAAAAAATATTTCATTAAATTGTCATTTTTATTTTCACAACGTAGCTGTGCAGGTTAATGGAAAATAAACCAAATTAATGTCAAATATATATGTATGATATTATTTTATATTTGAGTTATCTCGTTCCTATTTTTTTATTAATTTGGCGGTTCTTGGGTGTTGGAAACGTACAAAAAACAATATGGTTTGCCGACTAGTTTCGTTTATTTTATATAAACATCCTCAAGGCTGTGGAACAAAATAAATGTCATAGGTACAAAACATAACTTTTTTTTTTATAAGTAATTTTTGGGGTATTTTTACATTACATTAAATTTAAAACAAACTAGTGGTGTTCACAATCTGAAAAAAAAAACTAGGGGGGGGGGGGGTTAATTGTTTTTCATTCTTGTAATATCATAAAGCAATCAACATTTTTTGATATATTTTTAGGTTAGTTTTATTTTTTGACAATGTTTTTTATGACTTACGGTTAGCCGAAGACTCTAAAGGGGTTGTAAAGGGTACATGGGTGTACCATTTCTTGATTTAAAGGGGTTTTATTTAGTTTTTTAAAAAATTCATAAAAAAATATTATTATCAATTAAAAAAAATCATATTTTCTTTTTAGACAAAAGGTTAACGTATTAAATATGATTCTTTTTGTAGCAAAAACTATGTCTAAATAAATCATTTTTTAAGGATTTACGAGATATTAAAATAGTATATTATTTACCAAGTGAGAGAAGTTTAACATTTTTGACCTGCGTCAAATTGCGGGATGAGCGCGCTAGCGCAAAGCCTGCAAGACGCGGTCTAAAATGTTAAATCTTCACTCACGTGGAAAATATAGTATTTTTTTCACTACCAGTACAATTAATTAGCTATTTATTTATTTTTTTTACTAAAATTTAATGAAAAAGTTTATAAATTTAAAATATCACGCTGGCCGTTCGCGGCCATTAAAAAAACAAATGAATAACTTGACATTTCTGGCAGAAATTTTCTGGTGATCTGCTAAAATTATTAAGTTAGAAAGTGTTTCCGTGTTAAGTGTAATAAAATATATAAAAATGGAAAGTGAAATGGAAAGTGATGATTCTGGTACTCCCCCAGAAATAAGGGAACAGGCGAAAACTGTGAGGGAGAATCTATTGTCTCAAAAATCAATATATGGGGGTTGTACCTCTAGTAATCTATGATCCTTACGATAATATATGGGTTGTATAATCTATGGTTGAATATGATGGGCCAATGATTTTCACTGTTCGAAGTGTTTTCTGTGTTTTCTGTAAAACATGTTTTATAGGTACTAATTTAGTTAATATTTTTTAATTTATCATGCAATAAATAAATTTGGTGCCTAAAGACACTTGTAAATAGCAATGTGATTTAATAATTAAGTGAAATGTCAGATGCCAAAACAGCTGAATAAAAATTCATTATTAACCATGGTGCAATTTTATTATTTTTAGTACCTCTGACGTCATAGGTAGAGAAATAATATTTCTACCAATGAAAAGAACAGTAATAAAGATGTGGTTTTAGGCTGGTAGTGAAAAAAGGTTTTTATAAAATTATTATATTATTTGTTAATTAAAAAACTATGCGGTACACCATCTTCATTTTAATTAAAAAAAAAAATTGTAATTTTTAGTTCCTCTAGAATTCAAACATAAAATATACAAATCCCTAGTCGTTAATTAAATTTTAATTACGATGCTATGTTGTTAAATATTATTTATGTGTAATATAAATGTCAACAGGTGTCACGTATTTGATAAAAAAGAATAAAGATTTAATCCCACATGCAAACATCATAACTTAATTAAGTAGGTAGTAAATTACTACTAGTAATTCACGGTTCACCTGGGCGATTTTAAATAAAAATTTTGCGGACCCATACATCTTTTGGACTAAAACATACCTGATGACATAGGAAATCAATTCCCATTTGAAAGAAAAGCGTAAAAGATACACTTTTTTAGATAGGGGAACGTATTACGTAACGCTCCTGGGGGGGGGGGAGTGTTACGCCCATGTAAATGGTATAGGAAAATAGCGTTACAGGGGGGGTGGGGGTCCAAAATGATCAAAATTTGCTTTATGTAATACTTGAACGTTCCCTAATATCCTCAGTATAGTCAGGTAGGTTAACATGTATATATGTTTATTTACTAATATATAAGTTTGCAGATTTTTTGTTTAAAACTATTTTTTATGCACTTTTTAAAACTTGCAAAAATGAAAATTTCTCGAAATCTTCAAATAATTGGCATTTTTTTTTATGTTACTTAATGGGGAGGGAATATATTTTTTTAGTTTCTTACAATTAGTATTGTTTCTAAATATTACCAAAGAAACCCTCCAAAATTTCTTCAATTTTATATACTTTCAGTTTTTATCCGAAAAACACATACCGATTTTTTTTTAAGTTTGAGTGCTTTGAGCTACCTCTAAACATTTTGATCATTTTGGACTAAATTTCAATTCGAGACCAGGTGGATTTTCCGTTTTTTGCCTAAAACTTTTTTCGATGTACTTTTTTTGTTTTGTTCTTATTGGAATATACATTTTTATGTAAAAATACAAAAAAAAGTTTCTGTGGTGTAACATCGCAGGTTTAAGCGTTTTAAAGATAAATGCATTTAAATATAATTTTTTAGGCATCAAGAATATTTCGATGCCTAGAGGGTGGGCCATATGCCCCATGCCACCATGCAACTAACATGGGTTATTTTAAGCCCAAGTTTATCCATATATAACAAAAAAATTCAATAATTTTAGAAAAAATATATGCATTTTACAAATAAATGCTTTTTTTTGCTGGTACCGACCTTTTGGAATGGTTCGATTTTGGTAAAATTTGGCCCGAAGTATGTTTTAATAGGGAAAAATTAAAATTAGGGGTAAGCCCGTTAACATATTGAATTTTCGTATTTTAATAAGTACCCTAGTATCTATATTGTAGGTTTTTGGAAAAAACTATCACGAAATGTTCTAAATTCTACAAAAAAAGACCAACGCGCGTCCCCAATCTTTGAAGTAGCTACACATTGTATTGTATAATACAATCGATATTAAAAATACCGTATGCGGCAAGGCACGGACCAATTTTTTAATCCGGTTACAATAGATAACATATTGTGTCTAATTAACTATAAAATGTTAAATTACTTATAAAAAAAATTCAATACAATTTTTTAAGTAATTTGATTTGTACCAGTTAATTAACCGTAAAATCATAATTATCCAATATGTAGGAGATAACAGTACAATTCTATTAAAGGATTTTTTTTTAAGCTTTACACTTATTAATAACCCCGCCCATAAAAAAATTCAATTACTCTTAACCAGACTATATTTTTTTCTATTTTGCGACTCTTATAAGCTCATAATGACACGCATTTTGCGTGTTCTTATAGGCCCATAAGAAGTCTGTACTTTTTTTCTTTTGGGTTGGCAACAGACAAAAGCCTATCGATTGACGTTTTTCGTGCAAATGTCAATGTCACTTTTAAGTTTAATTTCCTAGAAAATTTTGTGTTTAGTTTATTTTTTACCGTGTTAAAATTGTGGCTTGGATACTTGCAGTGAAAAACAGAAGACATCACTATAAAATATATCAAAATGTCATTTGTTCTTAGTATTTTAAACATGGCGAAAACTATAATACCAACCCGAAACAAAAATCCTTAAATCAGTCATTGATTTAAATGTTAGTTTTAGAGAAAAATAGAAAAAATTGTACAAAGCACTAGTACTTTAGAAAACTCGCCGCAAGCGGCTCGTTTCTAAACTTGTACTCGTGCGCTAAAAACCTATTTTATGAAACTAGTACTTTAATATACTATTCTTACGTATTTTTAGGCCCTGAAAACAAATTTGACAATAAAAAAGCTCGCTGACACCCAAAAGTCTTCGCTTCCCCCTTATGAAAAAGCGATTTAGTGAAATTTGGCTAAATTTTGGAAATTTTGTACACTGGGAATTCGTTATCATAGTAAATACTAAACGTTTTTGCCTGTTTGGAACCCCAGGCAACATTCGTTATTAATTACAATTTGTTACAGTAAATCATAACGTTATAATAGAACAACGTTATTATATTCTTCACAGCGCCAGCGCTAGAATATTATTGTACGGTAGTTTCGAATTTTCAAAAAAAAAATCAAAAATCGTCCTAGACAAGAAATCCTTGGATATAAATTTGTTTCATGAAAAAATAAGCAACTTTTTTTTCCAAATGTCCGTCTGTCCGATGTCATGGGGGGTAAAACTTTTAAAAAAATCTAAAAATTCTGAAAGAAAATTCCGATTAACGTAATTTTTTCAGGAAAAATTACTCGGATTTGCTTGATACTCGGGGGTTTTTGGGGTCGCTGATTACGAATCTGGTGACAGTTTTCCAAAATTCAAAATAGCGGATCCAATTTGGAGGATTAAATTTCCGAGAAACTTAAAAAAATCTAATCCGCCATATTGCGGATTCGGATTCAGTGACCCCAAAAACATATTGTAAACATAGTCGGAACCCCAGATCAGAAAAAAAAATGTGTGGCAGTGTTATCACACTCAGAGAAAAATCGTTGTAAAATCAAACAAAAGTCATATGATTTAAAAGAAAACCAATATTTTTTTGCTCCGATAGTGTTTTTTGTTAATTTAAAAAGATATTTTTTAATTTTATAAGACATTGTAAAAATAAAAATATTCATTGTAATTTTAAAAATGTTTCCTTTTAAATCATTTCTAAAATTGTAAATGATTTAAATATAAAAATAGTTATTTTCAAAGGAATTCTTTTAATATATTGATATTTTTCAACAATCGAAAGGGAAATATTATAATTTTATCAAGAAAACATTAAAATATGTCCCTTTTGCTTTAAAGTGTAAAACGTTTTGAGGTAAAAAAATTTTTAAATTAATATTATTCATAATTAAAACGTAAAATTTTTACTTTTAATATTTTAAAAGGCAATTTTTCTAAATTAAAATAATTTCTTATTGATTTTAGACGATGAGATGCAGTATTTTAATTTTATATTTGACATTCGACTAAAATAATACCAGGTAATTTTGTTTGGTCACATAACTTGTAACATTTAATCGATATAATTATATTATTAAGTTATTTCTCACCATAGATGGTCAAACACTCGGATCCCATCTGTTTAAAGTTAAAAGAACCGGATTTTTCCTAAAGAGTGAATCTTTACGTCGGCACCTAATACTACTAAGAGTGCCGATGTATTGCAATCGTCGCCGACTAGTCAAAATTTTTGACCATGATTTTTTCACACTTTTTGACGTTGACCTTTTAAATTTACGTCCGTCCGTCCGTTCGTCTGTCTGTCTGTCTGTAAACTTAATAATTCCATTTCTAGAAAAGATATGACAACCGTTTTTTTTTTGCATATTATTTCTTATCATCTTATCGTCGAAAAGGTGATTAAATTTTGGGGGTAAACGGGGTAAGAATGAGGTAATTTTTTTTTAGCGTTTTTTAGTTATAATAATTATTAAACTAATTATTATTGGATTTTATTAATTTAGCGCATAAAAAAAGATTTTTTTTAACTGCTCAAAAAATTATACAAAATTTCTTTTTCCTAAGGGAACGTTCAAGTATTAGGTAACGCTCCTATGGGGGATGGGGGTCATTTTGGAGTGTTACGCCCATGATAATGGTATAGGAAAATAGCGGGTCCAAAATGATCAAAATTTGCGTTACGTAATACTTTTTCCTAAAGTACATTGTTTTCAAGATATTAAACCTGTAATTTTTTTTTTAGAATATGTAACTCATTGCCCCTTTTTAAAAATGTTCAACTGAAAGCTCCTTAAGCCCTATAAAAAATGTATCCAGTTTTTTACTAGAATATAACGTTTTGGATATACAGACTTCCAAACCTTAAAAGATTATGAAACACGCAGGTGTATTAAGAGTTGCCCATTCACAAAAACTTCTCTTTTCATAACGTTTCAAAATAGTGCAAATTGTTTTGATAAGATGCTTACGACTGT
The DNA here is from genome assembly GCA_958510825.1 of Brachypterus glaber. Classification (NCBI taxonomy): domain Eukaryota; kingdom Metazoa; phylum Arthropoda; class Insecta; order Coleoptera; family Kateretidae; genus Brachypterus; species Brachypterus glaber. The sequence goes on along the minus strand of OY294048.1, from coordinate 8,891,258 downwards.
TCATCTAGTTTGCTTAGTACACATTTCCGGGTGTTTATAAAAACTACAAGTACTTTTTGCCCTATTTGGTGTCTAATACTCTCTCTCCCCAGAGAGCAAAGTGACATGGTATAATTGACTCTCATAAGGGAAAATACAAAATCGTTTTTATGGAAAAACTAGCAAAAGTGGTAAATTCTTTTCTTGACATAAACACTGTATAAAAATGAATTAGATTCCCCTTGAGACAGCAAACGTGTTTGATTAAATTAATGCATTAAAAAGAAAACAATGACATATCTTCAAGTGCCGACCCCGGTAGCGCAATGGTTAGCGCGTTTGATTACGGATCCCGAGGTTGTGGGTTCGAGATGGCGGTCCCGTCAATTGGGCCATAGCAGCGTAAAACGACGTTAAACAGTATAAAACAAACAAAACAAACATATCTTCAAAAATTCTATTCTTAAAAAAAAAGAATAATATAAAATAATGTAAAAATACCCTAGTTTACTATAGTCCGCGTGAAAATTTTAAAAAACGTGTTTTGTAGGGACTTTTTAGGGAGTTTTTAGGGACACTAAACTTAAGACTTGGAACTAGTATCCCTAGTTTTGTAGTATACAAAATTTTTGGATACTTTTTAGATAATTCGGGTGCGCTGATTCCAGAATGACATATCTTCAAAAATTCTATTCTTAAAAAAAAAGAATAATATAAAATGATGTAAAAATACCTTAGTTTACTATACTGCCATTCTAATCTGCAAGGTCCTATCTACATAGGTTTAACATATACAGATAGGACCTTTCAGCTTAGCAAGGCAGTATAGTCAGAGTGAAAATTTTAAAAAACGTGTTTTGTATAGAGACACTAAACTTAAGACCTAGAACTAGTGTCCATAGTTTTGTAGTATACAAGGTTTTTAGATAATTCGGGTGCGCTGTAATTTTTTTTGCCACAGTTTTATTACAAATCATTTAATAAAATTATCAAACTCTCGCCACCATACAATCGCATTACACAGCCACTAGTGAACTGCACTAGAACAGTATTTTGCTACGTGAGTAATAAGAAGTTATTATTGTTCTTGTTTTTTTTATTTGTTTTGAAAAACTAATTTAATTTAATGCGGAATTTTACCGTGAATTCGTATTTCTATCTGGTAATAAATTCTTTGCCAATGTAAATATAAGACAAGCCGTGAAAAAATGCAATGCTTCGCAATCGATGGTACCATCGCGGCCAATAAATCCAGCTACAGCAAAGATCCTTGCGGAATACCCAATATTTTAAATTAGAGTTGCGTAACTATATTTCAGTGTTATTAATATCAATATACAAATATAAAATAGTCAAGGTCTAAATACACGCTAGTTCTTATCAGAATATATCCAAACCTCGAGGTCAGTTTACTTTTCAAAGAATGGCCAAAGCAAACTTACAGTGGATATTGGTAGAATTCGGTCAAAAAAGGTATTCCTAACCATCAACAGTAAAAACGCAGCAGATGATGGTTTCAATTTGACATTTCTTGTCAAAATTTAAAATTTAAGTATTACAGATGTCTGTAAAATTTTAAAGTTGGTTTTAATATGTATCATTTTTGGGTGTAGCTGGATTTATTGGCCGCGATGGTACATGGAGAAAAATGTTCAATAAAAAATAGTATGTAATTTTAAATTTCCGTTGAAATATGTATATGAAATAATCCAATGATTTTTTTTACCCTAAATAACAATTTACTTGCAAGTAATTAGTAATATATCTAATATACTCCATTTAATGAGATACTACGACTCTGAGGTTACAGCGCGTAAACTAAATAGCACTCTGCAGGACACTATAAGGTTTATAAATATTCAACATTCGACGTTTGATGATTTTTTTCAGTTTTTTTTTTTGCTGTGTGCAGCGCAAGCTACTGAAGCTATTCTGTTGAAGTTCTAAACAACGACAGCCACATGGCCGCGACATGTTTTTAATAAATTATTTATAAATCAAATTTTAGTGTAAAATAAACGTTTTATAATGGTATATTAAAGGACAAGTTACATAAGCCACTATTTTGGTGTCGGTTTTATGTGTTTTAAAGTGGCGAATTTGAACCAATGTACTATTTTGTGTCATTTTCAAGTTAAAAGGTTTTGATTATTTGTTTTGGTTTGTTTGAGGGTATGTTTTGAGTTGAATCTTGAAGTGAAAGTGATTTTATGTATTTATTATAATAAAACAATGATCAGCTTTAAAATCACAAACAATAAATTGTCATTCAATCGAGAGAGAGCGAGAATTCTTGAAATCTTCTGGTGTTACCGTTTTTATTTTTTTAATGACATATATTCTCAATAACACGCCTGTTAAAATTGATACCGTCTACTCTTCTAGAAATAGCTCTGTGGAGAGTATAATAAATACCGTAGGGAACCACAATTATTTTAACTGGATGTGGTTGAATCTAATACTGTTATTTCACTATGATAAAATATATAAGACCAATAAATCGATATACCAGTCTTATATTAAATTATAGAAAATTGAAGAATATGGATTAACACGCTAAAAAAGTCTGAGAAAATTTATATTTCTCTTGTGATATGGGTCACGGTAGTCCTAAAGCTAGAAGAACACATTTTCGTTCTTCGTCATTCGTTTATTTACCGTATTTTCATCTAAGGGGTGATTAACCCCATTTTAGGGCGATTTTAGCCCACTTTAGGGTAGTCCGAGCCCCTCGCTAAAATCAGTACATTTTTCAACAATTTTTAAGGCATATTTATTGTCATAATGTGCCAAGTATGGTTTAACCCTATTTTAAGGTTTTTTTTAGCCCTAGTGCAAAATTTTGAGAGTATATTGGCTATTCTGAGGTCGGATTCGTTTTTAGCATCGAAAAATACGTCGGATCACCATAGTCACAATATTATGTCACGACCTTTTTTTTTGTGGGGCTGTGTAATCTAAAATCAAGTTTTAAAGTTACGAATTATGAAATTTGGGAAAATTTAATAATTTTCTTTTAAAATTCTGGTACCTACAGATATGGAAAATTAAAATAAATAAAATAAAATTCGCATTCCCAACAAAAAAACCTACTGATTAGTAGCTAAAATATAATTTAAATGATGAACGTGAATTACACATTAAAAGAAAACATCGAACACCGAATATTAATACATTTTTTAACAACCCGAGAAATTGGCTTTGACGAAAATCTTCTAATTTATACAAATATTTTCTGTAATTGTATTTGTTTAATAAATTTTGTTTGCCAAAAGAATTTGTTATTTTCAGCTCAAATATTGAGTATTGTTTTTGTAAATATAACTGATTGACTGTCGTTTTATGAAATTTTCTCCTTGTATACGACTGCCTTGATTTTTATCTCATTTTTGCTTCGCCGAACGTAAAAGAATAAAGCTTTATAAAGACGTTAAATTCTCTTTGATTTAAAATTTTCAAATAAATATTAGATATACCTGTATATCTTATATAAGATGCATAGTACTACAAATATATATTGAAATTTGACTTTTCATGAAAAAATAAAGCAATATTAGTCAATAAAAACTAGACAGCTTACTTAACAACTAAAAAAACTGCTGCCAACAAAATAATACAGCAGTAACTTCATTTGTCACTAGCAGCGTTTTCAAAATATTACATCAGAGTTGACGTGAAAACCTCGCTATGCGACAAATGGAGTTACTGCTTTCTAGCTTAGTAGGGCAGTATAGGCCTTGGTTAATTAAAGTAAAAAAAATAAATAAATAAACAAATCTAAAAAAAAATACATTTTTTTAATTTTTTCATTTTTTTTTCTTACCCCACCTCAGTTTTTGGACAAAAAGAATTCCAGCCTAGAACTTTGAATAAATTGACTAGAAGCGTTCTTGAATTATTGTGGTCACAAATTTCCCGGACAGACAGACAGACAGATAGATTTTTTATACAGATATAATCTTTTTTGGATATTAAACGCCAAGAAACGTAAAAAAATTCAAAATTTTTTTTTACTAACGTAAGTCTTGCCTCGGGGAAACTAAAATGGTGTACATTTGTGCACAGTATCCAAGAAAATTGACCAATGAAGAAAGCAACAGAAAACAATGTTTTCATCGTGTTGCCATCATGTTCCGTCATGTTAACGTCGTGTTAGGTTCTTTAAAGATCTCATATAATTTTTGACTTTTGGACGTTTTTCCGGTATTATCAATTTATCATCCATAATACAACGAAATTGCACTTCTAAGTGTTTTCTCCAAAGAACTTTTACCTCAAGAATGAACATGATGAAATCTACCGTATGCTTTGTTTGAAGCGTGAACCAACTACGGTGAGGGGCTGGTGGGAAGTGACTATTGTTTACACTTAGTACGCGTAAAGAGAGAGAAAAAATGTGTGAACTCACAGTCTAATGTCGTATTGTAAATTTTAAGAAATATTAGTTTTATTTGAGTTTTATATGAACTAGTAGTTTAATTTTAATAAATTTAATTATATTAAATTATCAAACATAATTATAGTGTCGTAGTATAGTAGTTTTTTAAAATTTTAATGTAGGTATAAAGATTTATCATAATGATAAAGTGAAAATTACGCAACATCGCTCTGGTCACCAGAAGGTCAAAACTAGCGATACTTATGTTTACACCAGAAGCAGTATCGCGTACGTTTATGTAAACAAACAAACAAAAAGATGACACCTTCATAAACATTGGTCTGAAATAACTCCTGGAGGCAAAAGTTCTTTGGTTTTCTCCCGTATACACTTAAAAGTACATATGAGAGAAAACATAACCGCTTGTAAGTTATAAAACCAACAGATTTAACTCGATATTTTATGAATGAAAAGTAACATTTCATGAATAAATAAATTTAATTTATGATACATATGCATGCCGTATACGAAAATGTAAAAAGCTGATTGTACATAATTTGAATGCAATGAAATTAAATAGGTGACATAAAAAGGTTCCTCCTGCTTATATGAAGTGCGGGATCCCATTCCCTGTAGATGTTTTTTTTATTACCTTACCGATCAGACTTTGTATATGTGTTCTTTATGTCCAGTCAAACAACTTCTTACATAAGAAAATTCTCGGTAGCGGGGCGTTTTTTTTTTTCGGACCCTAACACTTAACTTTAGGGCGTCCGACAACGGTATTGCCCGAAATTTTTTTTGTCGGACAAGGTTTATAATTTTTTAAGTGTTACGTAAGTAACATTTTTACTGAGATAATTTATTGTTAATTGTCACAAAAACATTAGCCAATTTTTGCACTTCGTCCATAAAGTAGATCACTTACAAATATATACATTCAAAATATTTTATATTTTTTTATATTCAACTTACAAGTTTTCATACACTACCTTTTGACAGCTTATGATACCTTAAAATTACATTCTTACTGTCATTCCATCACGTATTATTAAGCTGCTTAAAACTTTATTATTCATTTTTCAACAAGGGGTTATATTAAAAAAGTGCGTGCAACAAAACGTGAAAATGCAAAAGCTTCCTTTTTCAGATGGTGCAAGTGGGACCGTTTGTGCTGTATGTCAAATATGGTATATTAGTTTCATTTTGTGACAGTTACAGTAACAATAAATAAATATACGAGTATATGAGTTTTCACCACAAACCCGTTAATCAAATTTTCCGCGATATATTTCTAAATAAAGGCACGTTTTATTTTTCATTGCCCGGGCATGCCCTTGGGATAACCTTCCTCACTAATAACCTGCGATATCTGATTACAATTTTTCCATTTTGTATACCTCTCTGTTTTTATTTTTAGCAATTTGTTTTTATTTGATATATTTTATATCTAAAATATTTTATTTTAAATTTACTTTATGCCTATAGGTATATACATGTACATACATGTAAAATATTGTTTTAATTTTTCTTACAAGAATATTTTCATTTTCTTTTGTCAATTGGAAAAAGGGCTGTAATAAATTAACTTTGAATGTAAAAAGTTACAGGGGGTGTACCATTTAAAAGAAAAACGCTAGTTAAAATTTAGATTTTTTAATCCAACACCAAAAAATTTAAGAGGTTCAAGGATTAGTTAAATGAAAACGGATTCAATATTTGAATTTTAAGTTTGATTCATGATTTATTTTTTCATTCTCGGTTTATACGCTAATCAAAAAAGAAATAATTCTGCAAATGATGCGGAAAATTACAATAGTGTAAAATTTATTTCTACTTTATTTTTAAAATATTCCTTAAATTTATTTATTCCGCTTTAACTATTTTAATAGCTTCTGCACGTATATATATTTTAGCCTAATTTAAATAATAAAATAGATGTATACTGAATATAAAAATTTTATGCTAGATATATTTTTCACAAGTACATTAACTTTTAAATTTAAACTCCAGACAAAAGCTTGGTAAAATTAAAATTACCATGATATAAGTAGTTACAGTTATATGGAAATATATTATTCTCGTAAAATATATCACATGAATTAAAAACAAGCCGTGAAGATATATAATACTACGCACTCCAATATACACGGTGTATTTGAAATAGCGTAGGAAATTTTAACAGATGATTCTACATCATAAAATATGACAAAAAGTTCCTATAAACATATGTCTAAAAATGCGTCATAAGGGAGCTACGCCCCTTTGAAAGTGGCTAAAAAAATCGGTTTTTATTTAATAACTCAGGAACCCTTTGAGTCAACTAATCCTACCAAGGCCCGTTTTCATGTGTTATTTTCATGTACTTATTTCAACCAGGGGTGTGCGAAACGGGGGGGACTTATCGGTTTTTTGTCCCAAACTTTTTTTTGTGTAACTTTTTTGCAATTTTATTTTTGAAATATGATTCCTCAGGTCAAAATACATAAAAAAGGTACTCTTGTTCAAACCGTTTTCGAGAAAAATTCATTCGAGGACGAAAAATTAAATACTAAAATGTTGAAAACTAAAATTTTAATTATTATACTCTTTGACTTAAAAATATTCTTTTAAAATTATTATTATTACTAATTTAAACGTAAAGTTTTTAATCTTAAAATTAAAAAAATCAAAAGATGCTTTTTTCTTTCTTTTTTTTGTAGTGTCATGAATTAATGAATATTTCTGTCGTCATTAAAAATGTTTATCGTACTCTTATAAGAGTATATAAAGATCATTTATTGATACATCCAGTTTTTAATTGGCACTAAGACCATTTAACAATTCCACTTTTTGCGTAACGTAGAACTCTAAGAGCTAGAAACTAAATGTCACAATTATATCCATTAATTATTATATAGTATTACATTATCCAATAATTATTATTTTTAGATATATAATAACTCAAGAACGAATTACTCGATGGACTCAAAACTTTTAGAAAGTTCAAGTTCTATGAGAGAAAGATCACTTTAATTTTTTAAAAATAATCCCTTCAAATAACCAGGTAAAAACATTTGGTCCAAATTGAAAGTTTCTATATCAAAGCTTAACGTAAATATCGTAGTGAAAATTTATTTCACAAATAATATTTAATCCAGCTGTACTCCATAAGTACTTTATAAGTACTTTAAGTACAAATAGATTTGTTGAACATTTATGTTTACAATAATGTTTTAAACGTTAGACCGGAGATTGTTGCCTGTGCCCTTACAGAGCATTAATCTTTGGAATAAATATTTTTGTTTAAAAAATTTTCCAAAATTTTTTTTCTCTTTTTGGTTTGTTTTTGAGTTTTTGATGTGAATTTTCTACCACCTCTCCAATTTTATTCCAATTACCAAGTTAAATATAAATTAATCGTTTTCCCTTTTTATGTTTAACTACTTTTTTGCAGTTTAAAGATAATTCCTTTTGTCTGTTTGAAATATAGTTTGGATTATTTTATGATAGATGTCCCAGATTTGTATTCAATTTTAAATTTTAGATTTCATTAATTTATTTTATTTTAACTTATTGTAGTTTTCTTTTGGTCTAAATTTTTAAGATTTTATAAAAATAATATAGCTAAGGTCAGTATGACATTTCTAATAATGTGTACTCAAGTTAATTTGTTTATAAATTTAAAAAGTAAGTTTTTCTAAAAGGAATTGTACCATTTTCAACCTAATTTTTCATTATTTGTAGCTTGAAAATGACTTCATGTTAAAAAAGTCGAAACAATTGTTGCTGTAATGTTTGTTTAATAGACAATAAATTTATATTTTGGAGAGATAACATTTTTTCTATGGTTTACTCTATAAGTACTTTATAAATTTATAAAGTTTTCTTCAAGTAAAATAAATAAAGGTGGTTAATTTTTGCGGTGTATATCTCGTGGAATTTAAACTTTTTTTGTAACGAATACTGTTCCTTCAGTGAGTATATTAAATTATACTGTTAATGCTCCTTCAATCGCTCTACTTTAGACCACAAGTGTACGCATAATTCTGCCCATGGGTACGCTTTATATCTAACATGGACGTTTCATGTTCACTTTTAACATGACTAGATTACATGTTGTTGTTTACCCTCGTACATCTCATATGTAGGAAGTCAAAATCGAGGGCTCCACCACCTCAGCCATACATCTTTCCCAATCCATTTTTAACTAACTACCTAATGTATCATTATTTTGTGGCCTTGAGATTAAAATTTTAACCTTTTTTACTAATGAGTACATAAATTAATAGTAAAAAAACATTTTTAAGAACAAGATTTTATTTAAAGGCACTAAAAAAAAACTTTCAAGTAAATCAAACCCATCATTTTGTCACATTATACAATTTTATATGATATAAAAGCTTGTCGCGAGATTTTCCTGTGTAAATTTCTTTTATAAAAAATATATAAATTTATTTTTCTTTTTTTAGTCGTCAAAATTTAGTAGAATGTAGCAATTGAAAATTTCTACTTTATTTTTCTTAATTTTTATTATCGTATAAATACCTTTAGATTATTATAGCACATAATACAGATTATCTTTGTTTGAATAAGGCACAACATTGTTTTTTGGATAAATAACTTTCTTCGTTTATCGAAACCCATATTTTGATGCAATTCACTTATGTGGTCATATATTCTGTTGTTAATGTTTCATATTGTTCCAATAGATGTTTCTCACTAAGTTCTACCTAAAAACAATGAACATGTGTCTTAGAATATTTGTTTTTGATAATTTTATGGCTATATTCTTGAAATTAAAAATATGTATTTTTGATTTATTGATCCATATCTTTTTGCTAAATTAGGTTAATATATTTCTATTCATAGATAATTAACATTAATACAAAGATATCTCACCTTTCTATTCCATAGTTATTGAGAAATTAAGGTTTCTCTAATATTTTTCATATCGTGTTTTTTTTTTATTATGTCTCCGATAGATGTAATACTTTCACAAATGATTGGAGCACACATATAATAAAGATACTTTATTATTTTTATCTCTGATTATTAAATTAATTAACTTTTGTAATGTTTTTAATTTCAATTTTTAGGTTATAAATGTCAAAAAGGTCATATCAACAGTGTTACCGTGGTTTATCGGTTATCTCTCACATTTTTGTGGATCGATGAATTCCGTCCGGTTACATGATGTAAACGGTGTGGTTACGTCATTTCATATCTCTTAAAATTATCGTTGGATGTTATTGGTTGTTATTTTCCATTATTAAGTAATATACCATAACATATTCTCTGTAATACCATTTATTATCTTTCTAAAAATATGTATTTTTTTAAAAATATACATCCGACAACGTCGCAAAAATTTCTGATAAAGCGCAAAACCTGATGCGTAGTAGAAGGGCATGACATTTGCTTTTCGAGTCTGAATTTTAGCATTCATGTTTCGAATTTTCTTTTAGTGATTTTAATTATCTAATTAGGTAAGGAAATTTCTTTTTAAATTATCCTTTATCAAGCTCTTTACAATTTGTGAAATTCACTTTGTGTTTCTCTTAATTTTTAGATGTACAATGAGTCCATTGATTTGGCCATGTGCGTACGTGTCTAAGAAGAATCCCTTAAAATAAGGTAACTGGTTTTTCTTTAAATTATTTCCTTTTGTATTGATCGTAAATTGTTGCTCTATTAGAAGAAACATGTAATTAATACCTGTTTTTCTAATAGGGTTCTTCGTATGGATATCTTCGTACGGATATTAGAAGATACCTGCCCATGTGGTATATTTGAGGTTATCTCCTGTATGAATCACGTCATGCATATCGTTTTTCCCATCAACCAGTTGATACCATGTTGTTCATCGAGTTCCAAAATAAGCAGCTACCAAACATAGGTATGAGTTCCTATCACGATGAAGAAGTCATAACCTACCACCTATCTGTGCAGTTCTTGGTGAAACCGATGAGAACGTAGTATTGTCTGTGTCCAATGTTAGGTAACACTTTACCTCAATATCACGTGAGTTTCGAAAACTATATCGTACCTCCTATCGACATATCTTTTTAAAAACAACTTTAATTTTTCTATTGAAACGCATGGAGCGTTTAAGTTTATTATTATCGTAACTATTTAAATAAGTGCTTAACACATATTTTCAATTAATTGCAATTTATAATTTTTTTATTACATTTAAGTAAGTTTACCTGTGTTGAACCCAAAACATATATATATGTATATATATATATATATTTGTGAACCTCGAATAACGTTATTCAAGAGTATATTTATTTTGTACTTTTCCACAGCAGATTATTATTATTATAACAGGTAAACCAAAAACATTTCTCTCATTTTAATACCTATCCCTTAAAGTTAATAGTTAATCTAAAAAGTATACTAATACTCACCAATAATGGTTGATTTTTAGATCATTTATCAATCATTAAAATAATATCCATTCTAGTGTACGATGATCTTGGCGCCCATATCAACAATCTATCTGTAAGTATTTCTAACCGTTTATAACCCACAACCCTGCTCGCCGATAAAAAGCTGCCGTTGCAAGTGTGACTTGAGTTTTCTTTTAATCTGAAAATTATCTAATTTCTTTTGTTCCTAACCTTATCTTTGTATCTTACCAGTATTAATTTTTGACTAATGCTCAATTTTCCTATAAATATCAGATTAGGGCAAACCTACTAGTTACAAGAATAAAAACTTTTTTTCAAATAGGGGCGCCGAACTCGAAGCTTGCTTCAGGGCGCTAAAATGCAAAGGCCGGCCCTGTGTATTATTTAATGCATGATAATCCTTACATGTATATTTATTTATATTTGACTGAAAGAAATTTTGATGACTAAAAAAAGGTCTCACATCTAAAAAGATGTGGGTAAAAAAAAGGGATTCTTTAAATTTTAGGGGTGGGGATGTTGGGGATAAATTTTATATAAAATTGTATTGTAATTAGAGATAAGTATGTGTACCGAATTTCAGCTTTCTAAGTGGGTGAAACAGGGAGAAGGTAAACTAAGCCTTATACGCGTATGGGGGGTAATGGGGAGATAAGGGGGCATGTAAAATTAATTTTAAAATTTTATTATCACTGGATGAGTATGTAATCTAATTATAGTTTTAAATTATCTCATGTGGGTAAAAAATGGATTTTTTTAAATTTTAGCGGTGGTGGGATTGGGGGGAAATTTTTATATAAAATTGTTTTGTCAAACGAGTTAAGCATGTGTACTAAACTTTAGCTTTCTACGTATATTCTAAGTGGGTGAAACAGAGAGGGGGGTTAACTTAGCATTTTACGCGTAAAAAGTCTCCCTTATTGTCACAATTTTAATGAATATTTTCTGTTTTGTTTTTTTTTTTATATTTTTACTTCTGGTTTAGGAGATATCAGCATTTTTCTGAAAGTTATCATTTTTTCAGTTAACTATAAAACTAAATCAGTAGAGTTGTTGTTTTTTATTTGAAGCTCAAGTTTTTTAGTTCTTCTTCCTCTAGAGTTTCTTCATCCCGGGGAAACTTTCTATTGCCGTCTTACTGTGGCTCAACGGTGATTTTGCAGCACCGCCTCCGGATGGAGTGACCCTATTTTTTCTTTACTCAAGTTTATCAAACCCGTTTTAGGTTTTTGATAAATTTGATTAGAAGAAAAACCTGACTCGGTTAAGCTTCAAATGTAAAGCACAGCATCAATCAATTTCATGTAAGACTTTTTGAGTTAACTGAAAGAATGACAACTTTCAGGAAAATCCTGATCTCTCCTAAATCAGAAGTAAAAATATCAAAAAATTAAAAAGAAAATATTCATTAAAACTGCGGCAATAAGAGAGACTTTAACAATTTCATAAAAAGTACTAGAAGACGGGGCAAAAAACATGGTTGTACATTTTTTATTGCTGTTAATACAAAATTACTTTTTTTAATTATTCTAAATGAAAACGAAAGTAGAGAAAGTTTAAGCTTTAAAATAAAAAAAGAATCAATTTTTTAGGTGGATCGATTTTTTTGCTGTTAAGTGTAGTTTGAATGCGATACGTCTTTTAACAAGTAAATTTAAATTTTATATATAATAAAACTCATCCAACCATAATCAAAACTTTGTATTGCTTAAATAATTTCAACCCTGGCTAAGGGATACAATAAAGTACAAAAGAGTAATTTTTAAATCCTTCGAAAAATAAAATGTGTGGCTGGGGAGACGGGACAAAAATCGAGCATGATCTATAAAAATTCATGCCCGATCATATTTCATTTTCTCACATTCCTACACTTGACCTTTTATCATCTTCTACGTATTCGTTTTCTGACTAAATATAGAAGATTTTCAAATGTTACAGTTATATATTTATTGAATCAGTCATAAATCTAAAGTCAACTTTTTATTTAAGACTTAAAATCATGCAATAGAATATTCCTATATCATATAACGCCAACTAAAAACTTATTAGTCGCATGTCGGACAAAAAGAAAACCAACAGCAAAGCTTGTATCTCACCAACATGATCACAAATTGTGACTCACAATGTTAAACAGTGTTTGAACAGTTAAGTTAGTTCGTGAGATTTAGTTTTGTGCATTTGTTGGTTACGTGATTTGTCTAGTAATTATAAACACGTGACTCTATGCAAAAGTTAGACAATTCCTATCTTAGTAAAAATGGTATTTATCTCAATAAAAAATATGCAATTTGTAGGATTTTTGTAGTAGATACATCTTGTCTTAGGACGGCAGTGTGGTGAAATACGATATGTCACACGTCCCCCCAAGTGAAAAGAGGTTTAAAAAAAATAGCAAACTTAGGTGTTGATAAATTATCTGGGCAAAGGGTCTGTACAATTCAAACCCTCTGAGAACGAAATCCTAACGAGCGCCAGTTCGTAAATAGTGGTAAAAGTTCTTCCGCAGACTGCATGCTAAACAACAGTAATAAACTGCGAATTCTTTTGCACAATTCTAATAGTGGTTTTGTTGCTGATTTCGATTCTATTTAGATCAAATCTGTACCTCTTTCCGTTTTTTAGAAATACCCTGCCGAAAATTCGAAAAAATTAAAAAATGTCATTTTAGGTGGACAATAAATAAATTATGGAAGCACCTACGCAGGTAATCTATAGCTTGAATTCAAGTTACATATTTGCTCTATAAAACCGTATTGAAAAGTATCTGGATTTTATTTTCAGTGTCCAACGGAAGACTAGTTTTTAAGACATCTGCAATAACGATTCAGTGTTGCTGTTTAAGACTATTTTGGGCAGTATATGTCATATTTATCAAAATTGACAAACACATAGGCTTGACAAATATAATAAATTTGACGTTAAATTTATAAAACGGCTTAACAAAGATAAATTCACCTTCTTTTAAACAGGATTGCAGAGGCTTCAAAAGCTATTCATTAACTGAACTTTTAAAATGATTTTCAGACATTTTTCGTAATTATTTTATAGAGCATAGATGTAACTTTAATTTAAACTATAAATAACTTTTGTAGCTGCTATAATAATTTAAATATGGGCCACCAAAAATGACACATTTTAATTTTTATAAAATTTTGGAACGGTTTTTCTCAAAAATGGGAACAGATAGAGATTTTATCTAAACAAAATCGAAATCAGCAACAAAAACACTATTAGAATTGTGCAAAATAATTTTCAGTTCGTTAATTTTGTTTAGCTTGCAGTCTGCGGAAGAACTTTTACCACTATTTAAGAACTGGCGCCCATTAGGATTTCGTTCTCAGAGGTTTTGAAGTTTACAGACCCTTTGCTCGCATGATTTATCATCACCTACCTAAATTTGCTATTTTTGTTTAAACATAATTCCATTTGGGGGCACGTGTGATGTGGAGACACAAATCCGTGCTAATACCGAACAATGTCAATTTACTTACGAACAGTTTAATAAGGTGAGACAAAATTTGAATCTTGGAATACTAAAACCATTTAACTTTGATTTAATGGCGAAAAGTTATTGCCTAAAGGTAATTACAACTATCTTAGTTGCCCAACTTCTAACTAAGAAGTATTTAACAAGACAATTCTGATTAATTATGTTGACATTTTTCCTGTTGTAATTTTATTATTATGAAAATATTTTTAATTAAAATTATAAAAATGATAAATTATTTATTTGTATTTGTATTTATTATAGTGATACAGGGACCTCCATTTGAAGGTTGTTTAGACCTAACACTGTTTTATGTTATTTCCTAAATATATCTGTGTTCCAAAAAAATATATATATTTAAAAAAAAAATATTTTTTTTAAGTTTTCCAGTTAGTAAAATATAGTTTAAAGTGTCTAACTATTTACTCTAAAAATAAGTTTTAAACATTCTTATTTTAGTGAGCCCTCATTAAATGAATACCTGGATACGAGATCTGATCATAACTAAACTTCAAGGAACCGTTGCTAGACGGAAAAATCCTATTTTTCCGCGTGCGAAACGTATCAAATACAGGATCTCTGCAAGTATGTCCTCAGAAATAATTATGTTTGATTAAAGTAGTTTTATGTCTGTGGAAGTGCCCTTAAGTCTTTTCAAAAGTACAAATTCCTTTCTCACTGTTTACAATTACTTAGCGGTGCCATTTTCCTCTCGTCTCCCCTACAATTTCAAATAAAAATACAGAGTGTTGTAACTGAATAACAAGTTCTGGAGTAGAGCAGTAATTGTGCTTCGTGCCGTTAATTGTACATAATGGTCCCCGAGTTCGCGTTGTTATACGAAATCGCATTGTATGTCTTTCGGATACATATCCCATTTATCGATATCTTTCACTATATATTAGGGTGACTCAAAAATAACTAATTCTTTAAATGCGTTTTTACCTTGTATGTGTAGAATTTTCTTGGAACTAGGGTTAATAAAACAATCAAGTTACTCTCAACTATTTAGTGACGTTTCGGAGAACTCTTTCTTAGTCTTCGGACCTATTACAATAGAAAAAAACATATATAAACGAACAGTTGATATGGCTATATGATGAAATCAAAACGACAGTAAGTACTTTTTGTCATTTTGCTTTTATCATATAGTCATATCAAGTGTTCGTAATGATTTAAAATGCTTGAAAGGTGTGTTTATATGTTTTTTTCTATTGTTAATAGATCCGAATATGGGGATAAAGTTCTCCGAAACGTCACTAAATAGTTGAGAAAAACTTGATTGTTTTCTTAACCCAAATTACTCCCAAGACAATTCTATATAAATAACTAATTCTTTATTCTTGTACATTGAGACTTTTTTAACGTATTAAATACTAAACGATTTTGCATATCCAAAATCCCTAGCATATTCAGTAATTGAATACAAGTTGTAACAGTAACATTAACAGAAGAACTTGTATTGAAAGGGGTTTCAAATAAACAAAATAGTTCAAGGTGAAATCAACCTGCAAAATATCTAGGGTTTTGAAAATCAAGACCCTCGCGGTACGAGCAGTTAATCGTCAAGACTCTCGCTAGGTGAAACAAGAAGTTAATCATCGAGAAATGGTCAAGACTGAATTAACCACGACTCAAAAATCGAACTTTCTACAGTCTAGCCAAAGTTTCGTTTCTTGACTCTCCTAGTTTCACCAGAGCGACCACACATTTTTTCGTTACAATTTCCCTGATGTTCTAATATTTAAAAAAAAACAGTACTTTTTATGTTGGAAATAGACGACTTATGTATTGTGATCAAGCTAAAATAAAAAAATCATAATGTCAAAAAAGTTGTTCATACAGTGTTTGGTTCCTTCCAAAGACATTTTAAGCAAAATAGAACATCTGGGATTTCGCTGTGAGTGATTTTGTAATGTCCAGACCCTCCGTTGCAAGGATCCATCGTTCGTTTTCTTTGTCATCTTTATTTAAATTTTCTGGGAAACAGTGTGAGCAGGCCTTAAAGAATCAGCTGGTTTTTCAAAACAATTCCTCATTTTCAAAAAAAGCCCTGTTGTTTCCCTGATGAATTATATTCCCCAATAATTTCCTAATTTTTCCAGAATGATGCCACTTTAAAACACTGCTTGTTACAATCTAATTTTGTTTACAATCTGTTTACTTTTTAAAATTTACAATTTTTGTTCCTCCCTAACACACATCCAATTTATCGGCATCGCTGGTTATATACCTAATGCATTGATATTGTTAAGTCCATAGCTTTTATTTTGTCTTATAATCTCTCCGCTTTAAATTACCCACATATTTAATTACTCAGCGTAATAAGATTTCAGATACTGACTCATTTACATTCAATCGAATTATATGTACAATTAAGAGTCACTTTAAGTTCAAAATTTAATTTCCGGAAGCAAACAAATAGAAATGTTTAAGCCTGCATTCTCATCTCACCACACGGTAAAAATAAATTACATTAAATTACATAGTCCGTAAATGGTAATATGTTGCCGGAATTGTAAAAATTACATAGTCCGTAATGGTAATGTTTTGCATAGACCGGAACGGTAAAAATTACATAGTCCAGAATGGTAATATTTTGCATAGACTTGAAATTAAAAAAAAAATATTTACTACTTAGAAAATGTTTGTTCCAAATTACAAGTCTCTGTGTCAAAGCTTTTTTGAAATATCATAGCGTAAGGTTTATTTGGTTTAATAAACCAAACGATTTGCACCCTTAATGCGAGTATAAACTGCTTACATCTTTCTTTAAAGATCTATTGGTTGATAAAGCTCGTAATTTATAATGAATGTAAATTTTAGGCCACAAATAAAGCATTTAAATATCGTACATAAATAATATTTACCTTTTTTTACACTTTTAACACTTTAACCTAGCAGCATGCGTCGCTATCTCTCTAACAATAACAATAACAATATTAAACAGTCCGTCTCATGATGCGACGCCTTCTTGGTTATTGTCCAAAGCGCACGCTCGTCTTAAAATAACATTGTAAAATCATGTAAAAATATGTAAATCAACGTAAATATATTTTTTTACATTATTTTACTTTCTTTTATATTCTTTTACATTCTTTTACATTCTTTTACATTATTTTACATTCTTTTACATTCCTTTACATTCTTTTGCATTCTTTTACATTATTTTACATAAATTAATGAATTATGCATAGTCCAGAATAGTAAATTTACTATTCTGTACTATGTAAGTTCATGTATTTTTACATTATTTTACATGCAGTTTTTACAGTGCACATCAGTTTCAATTATGTCGACGTTCTGCAGGGTTGGTTGACCTTAGTATCACGCATATTGTCATAATGCATGTTTAGAGTATGTAAGTAGTAGTTCAATAATACCTACATACGCACGCGCAAAAGTGTTTTGGAAAGCATATAGAAATATACCAATGTAGTAGTGTTTGGTAGAACTACATATTAGCAGAAGTGTTTAATAATACATACGAATGCACAGAAGTGTTCTAGCAAACATTTGCAAATATACCGATACGCAATGGTGTTTGGTTACCAAACTTGGTAGAACATACTTATGCGAAGAACTGTTTATTAAATATTCTTTAATAATACCAAAGAACTTTTGCCTCAAGAGGGAACATGATGGAATCTACCGTATGCTTTGTTTGAAGCGTGAACCAACTACGGTGAGGGGCTGGTGGGGAGTGACTATTTTTTAGACTTAGTACGTGTAAAGAGAGAGAAAGAATGTGTAAACTCACAGTCTAATGTCGTAAAATGACTGACAGTGTTGCCCATTGGAAACATATACTTTGGATATTTTATTGTAAATTTTAAGAAACATTAGTTCTGTATGAGTTTTATATGAACTAGTAGTTTAATTTTAATAGATTTAAATATACTATATTATTAAACATAATTATAGTATACACAATAAAGTTTTTTACATTTTTAATTTAAGTATAATGAATTCATGATAAGGTGGAAACTACGCAACATCGCTACTAGGTAGCCTGAACGTCGACTAGCGACATCTAAATTTTACACCACAAAGCTGTATCGCGTTTCTGTTAGTAAATAAATAAACAAAAAGATGACACCTTCATAAACATTGGTCTGAAATTACTTCTTGAGGTAAAAGTTCTTTGAATAATACAAACAAATCCGCAAAAGTGTTCTGGATGAAAAGTTGCTAAAGGTGGGAAAGGTAAAGAAGTGTGGCAAAAAGTATGATGTAGTTACACTATTCTGCTCGTCTAAATTATAAGAGTTTTCAAACGCTTTTGCATGTTAGATATTTTCTTTGTGTGTAATATTTATTTAAATTAAGATATTCTTTCGTTATGTGAATAATTAAGAAATAGTCACTCTAAGTTCAAAATCGCATTTCCTGTATTAATCATGGACTGACAAGGAGAAAAAGGTCTTCCAGGGGTGACTGGATCAATACGTTCATTCTTTACTTCGATATGGACACAAGACAAATGAACTACGGATGTCATGACAAGTGTCTTAAAGTTAGCAGCTACTCAGCATAATTGAAAATTTATCAAATAATGTTCCAGAACAAGCGTTGACAAGTAGAAACGTGTAAAAAGAAGAGGATAAAAAAAAATATTTAATTATTTTAACAACAAACTTAAATTATAAACAAGCCGTGTAGATATGTAATGCTTCGCATTCCATTATATATTATTCACAGTAAATTGTATATTGCATTTTCCCAAATATTAAAAAAAAATAATTAAAAAAAAGATCTGTTCTTGAACAACAAAAAAAACATTCAAAAATTTTCATTTTTTTTTATTTTCTTTTTGCGAAAAAAAACTTTCAAAACAAAGGGATGTTCCCCTCGTAGAACTTGATTTTTCTCGAAAATTTCAAGTCGATCGTATTATTCGTTCTTGAGTTATCGCGTTTACAAAAATCTTGTAATCAGATGGACAGACGGACATTTGAAAAAAAAGTAGCTTATTTTTTTCACGAATAAATTTATATCCAAGAATTTTTTGTATAGGACGATTTTTGAAATTTTTTGAAAATTCGAAAATACCGTTTGGCTTGCAGCGCGCTGTGAATAATATAATAATAATGATTAATTTTTAAAGTCCAAATGAAAAAACTTGAATTATACTTTTAAACTAATTTTAATTGACATAAATAAAAATTTACAAAAAAAAAATTAAAAAATCGTATTTTTTACCACAAAAAAATAAAAAATCAAAACCTTAAAAAAATTGTTTAAAAAATTAAAAAATATACAGCCCAATAGAGAATTGTATTTGCTTTAAAATGATGTATCACACAATCAACCTTTTCATTTAAAAAAAATCCCACCCATGCCCCCCTGCCCACATTTTAAGAGCTGAAGGTATCAAATATATGCTAAAAGATAGTTTAAGTTGTCTAATTTAAGATGGTTTTCGCAGAACTTGATTATCTCTTTTAGTTTTCGAGAAAATCGCTGGGTAAATAGAGTTGGGACACCCGGTACAATTAAATATGTCGTTTAAAATATTGTATTAATCGTTCTCGTTTTCTCAACGAACTAATAACTCTTCTTTCTAGAATACGCATACCGTTAAAATAAAGTATCGCCAACATCTCGGTTTGTTTGTAAACAAATAGTAGGTATATTCAGGCTGAACAATAACAATTACCAGTAACTGGTATTGTTGTCTCTGTTAGAACAAAGCTGTGAGAGTAAGACAGAGGAATGTATATGTTGGCTACGTTTTTGTCAGTTTTTACGAATGAAATACCTATTCTAGAGAGAAGAGTTTTTAGTTCGTTGCGTTTTCTTGATTTTGGTTACAAAATTGGTGAAGGCCAACAGATACCGACTCTACAATCAAAATCAGCGATTTATATTAATATAATGACTTAATAACATTAAGATGCTCCAAGTTTAATGAACTATTTTCTCATATTATTATTTTCCAAGATTTATATTCAGATTCAATCTCGGGTATACACAATAACTAGGTATTTAATCTTAAGTATTAAATAATTATAATTACTTGTTTTTCCTGTATACTTTATACCAGAAGAAAAATGGTCGTAATAAATGCAGAAGGTAAACTAAATTTGGAGCCTCCAGCGTCAATCCATCCAATCTTCATTCAAATTAACATTTGGGAATTTGCGTGTGTTATTATACTATTCACAGCGCATGAGCGCTAGAATAGTATAATACGGTAGTTTAAAATTTTCCAAATTCGACAAAAAACGTTCCAGACGATTTTTTTTTTGATAATTAAAAAAACGAGGAAGCTTAAGAAAAAATCGGATTAAAGTATTTTTTTTAGGAAAATTTACTTTTATTTTAAGGATTAATCTTCTTAATTTAACTATTCCCAATATTTTTCAAAGCCCAAATTATTGTCCACATTTCTCTTAGTGTAAATATTAAAACCGGTACGTTGGCTACCACCCGTAATCTTCTCTTTCTAACCCGTATAAAATCTAATATGGAAAAAATATTGAGAGACGCCGCGCTTGTGACTCTCGTGGTAGTCAACGAGTTAAATAATTTTACACAATATATTTTTTTAAAAGTTCATTATTCTTCGTCAAAATTTCGATCAGTGTTCATGCTAACAATAGTTATAAGTGTCCAAAATGGTGTAATTATTTTTAAGTCTGATATTACAAGTTTCAAAATCTTTCAACTTTGAAACTTTAAAACTGAAAATATTTTTTTTCACTTTGCACTTTTGAAACTGACACGGAGACACTGAATAAAATCTGAATTTTTCATCTTTTTTTATAGGATTTTTAAAACAATAAATTAAGCCAATGTTAAATTTATTTGACAGGCTTTTAGCGCAGAATATTTTTAAGGAAACCGAATATATTTAATTAGCACGACAAAGAGTTCAAATCTCATATATTCGCAACATAATTACTGTTTATGACATTTGAAACGATAATTTTAACAATAAATAATAAGTTAAGTCTATAATTCAGCTCCCTATTGAAATAGAGAGATTCTAGACAAAAATTTATTGTATACCAATGCGTTTTATGAAAAAAATTCCATCCGTCCGTCCGTCTGTCGGATCGACTCGAAATTTTCAGGAATAATACGCAAAAAAAAATTTAAAAATTTTTGCACGAATACAAGGCTTCCCATAAATTTTGAAAATTTTCAAAATGGGAAAGCAAAATCAAGTTCTATGAGGGAAGATCCATATTGTTTTTGAAAGTAATCTTGAAGAATTATAATCACTTTGTTTTAATATATTATTCTTAAGTTAAGAAGCTATTGTTTTAATCTGTTTCCAAATTGCCATCTCACTAGAATTCACAGCTTCCAAATAAAGTCGTAACTGGTGGTTAAGTATAATCTCCACTCGGCTGATAATTTAACATAACGTTTTCCATGATAAAAATGAACAACAGATGTTTTTTGGCAATTTTGGGAAATTCGAAACTACTGTATAATAATATTCTAGCTCTACGCGCTCTGAATAGTATAATAAAATACTAAATAAAAATATTTATAAGGCACGATGATATCATACATGTCCAAAATAAATTAAACTAATTGATGACATAAGGATATTTTGAGTTTGAAGTCTTCATATCAAAAGAAGAAAAATTTCCAGAAACTAAAATAAATATAAAAAATAATATTCTGGTTTGTAATTAAATATCTAAACATTTTCAGCAATAAATTTAACACTATCTACTAGATATTCAAGTTTCGCATAATAATATTAGTAAGTTGCATTAATTACTGTTTACAGTAATGTTATACATACCAAATTAAATGCACCATAATTATGCGATTTATATCCACATAAAATATGATTTTTTTTTCTGATTTGTAGAAAACATATGACTTTAAACAAGCCGTGAAGATATGTAATTCTACGCATTCATTTATTAATATAATGGCATTTTACAAAAAAAAAACAATTAAAAAAAAAATTTAAACAATTTTTTTTATTTCCTTTTTACCAAAAAATATATTTTTTCAAAAAAAAAATATATATATATTTTTTGTAGTGTATTATAAGGTAAGTGTATTATAAGGTTTGGACTTTTTTTGAAAAACAATTTTTTTTTTCAAAAATAAAGAAAAGAAAAAATTATTATTTTTTTTAATGATAGTGTTTTTTATTTTTTAAAAAATTTTAACGCCCTATAACTGTTTTGTTGTTGGGGGGATTATTTTCAAAATTGTTAGAATTCTTTCAGCTTTTTTCGATTTTTTTAAAAGTTTAACCCCAAATAACTTTTTTGTTTTTGGGGGGATTAGTTTTAAAATCAATACGGATTTCCCCCTCGTAGAACTTTATTTTTCCTGAAATTTTCCAGTCGATCGGATTATTCGTTCTTGAGTTACCGTGTTCACAAAAATCGTGGCATCGGATGGACGGACAGACGGACGGATGGACAGACGAACATTAAAAAAAATAGTTGCTTTTTTTTCATGAAACAAATTTATATCCAAGAATTTTTTGTCTAGGACGATTTTTGAACATTCAAAACTACCGAATAATACTATTCTAGGCAGGCACTGTGAATAGTATAATAATATATTTAAAACATTGGCTGCGTTCAATGAAAACAGCAAAACTAATCAAATGATAAGTTTTGCTAGCAAACTGCTAAACGGCTAATATCTGTCACTTGTAACAACCACCATTTGAGGTTAGAAATACCTACAAAAAGTACAATCCCGCGCTTTTAAAAAATCAATCAAAACTAATCATCTTAAAAAGTTGATGAGGAATGATTGCAGCGACATCTGTGATTTCACAGCTATCGATGAGTTTTGCTGTTTCCATTGAAAGCAGTCATTAACTTGATTTGTAATAGTACAATAAACTGACTGCCGTTGTGTTTTCGCATGCAATAAATAAACAATATCACGACAATTAAACAAGAAAATAATATACCTACTTGGTCACCGCGGTCAGCTGTAACCAAGACAATATAGATTTAATTTCCACCGAAGTATAACATGTAGGTATACGATTTTACCGCAAAAAAAAAAAAAAAAAATAAAAATATTAATCCTGAGAAAAAAATATGAATTTTAATACATTTGAATCACGCAAGAGGTAATATGACCAAAATCACGATGTATTACAATCTATGAAAGTAACTGAAATTTGACACTTACACATTAGACTCGTAATCAGCTAGGTGAGTTCAATAAGTGTGCCTTCTTTCGTATTTTTTTTTTCGAAATTTAGTTTTTTTTTTGGTTTATTTTTTTTTGATTTTTTTTTCATTTGATTCACTTATCGGCCAATAGCATTCCAAAACCACGATTTTATTTTATTAAAACAATCAAAAATCTCGAAGGAATTAATAGATGTTATCGTCGAAATTATTTTTGTTTGTATCAGGACTTAAATATTTTGAATCAAGCATACTGTAAAAAGTAATTGAAAAAATATCATACACACCGGGTGAGTTTTATTTATGTCCACCCCAAAAAAGAAGATTAATCTTCATTCGATAAAAACGAAACTTTGGTGTTTGGAAGTGGCATGTATGCCATATGTATACATGTTTGTTTTTTAATGTTCCATTCCCTGTAATTTTTACATTTTTGAATTCAGCCGAAAATGCAATGTATAAAAACTGTGCTTTTTTTACTTTTGTTTTCGTTTGGACTTTCGCATAAAAACGAGATAAACAAAATTTACTTTCTTTTTAGTTGCTTAATCTTCAAAGTACTTCATAAATTTGGTACAGGAAAAATCGTCGGATCAGAACAACAAGGGTTCAACTGACATTGTGAGATTGCAGCAATTGTCAGTATATTTTGTATGATTTTAAAATGCTTTATCTTGAAGAGTTAAAACTTTTTTATAGATATCGATTGCATTATTTTCGTTATTTGTTTAAATTTTAAATTTATAAGTTACCGGGTGATTCAAAGTTCCCGACCCAATCCGTTTTCTCCGCAACGGTAAAAATTACGGATAAAATTTTATTGGGTATTTCGCGTTCACATAAGCTACAAATTAAGGTAAATTCAAGGTTTTCAGTTGGGGAATGTACTATATTGTAAATAAATATACTAGTCCGTGTGTTTTCAATACTGTTTAGCAATTTACCGTGTTGATTCCACTGTGGAATTTACTATGATTGATGTCCATCGGAAAACGAAAGTTTTTCTGCTGTATCATGAAATACAAAATCGCTAGGTCGGAACCAGACACACACACTTAGTCCCACCTAAACTACACTTCTCCATATTTTCCTGACAAATTATATAACATTTGAAGGTCGTGATTGCCTCAAGTTTGACAGGCTTTCGATTTACAAGTACACACAGATAACATTTTATTGGTATACTCTCGCCTAAAGGGGCCTTGTTTATCTATTACCTACGGTTTAGGATTAGGATTTTTTTATTTTTGTTTACTTATTTAACAATGTAGAAGCTGATTGCCACTTTGTACCACAATAATGTACCATTTTTGGAATTTTAAAGGTTTCTAGGTTTGTACACCTGTAGACAGGTATACTACATATACATATAGTTCTGTTAGTTGGTATTATTCTTAAGTTATTAAATAATAGTGTTGGCGTCTACAGATCTAAATATACGAAAGATGCGCATTCTCGGGATTTATGTATTTGTTAAATAATTGAAATCGCCGTATTTATAGATACGACGATACTGGGTGGATGTCAAAGAAGGACAGCCACTTATAATAAAGGATATCAATATCTAGTAGGGTTCTTATCCATATACATTTTTAAATTTTAAATAAAAGCTCTTTTTAAGCCCTATAAAAAATGTTATATACAGTTTTTTGCTAGATTATAATGTTTTAAAGATACAGAATTTAAAATCAAACAAAACACCTAGTTTGAAATTTGCAAACTAGATGGCTCTAGTGTACAATAGTGCAGATGTTTTGACAGGGTGCTTGCAACGTTTCATCTAGTTTAGGTACCTAAAATATCATATTTTTAGCTTTGTGCTTGTTTCCTATAAACTGTGAATAATAAAATTTTATTTTTAATTTTATATACTTTTTAACAGTGTACACATGTATATTTCAATATAAAACTGAAAAATATTCAGGGGACAACTATTTCAAATGGTTGGTATACCAAAAAACCACGTTGTACCATTTAATTTTCTAGATGTATTAACTAAACAGTTGTAACGTTTATGGTCGGTGCAACTATTTTAGTTTTTTCAGTGAACTCACGGTATAAGGCGTTTTTGTGGAACAAGTATACATTTAGTTTTACTTTCATTCCGTTTTCACCTCACAATTTCCAAGAAAATTATATTGTGGAACCGAATGAACCATTAAAATTAATAAAATTACAAGCTACATTCGAATAACTCTCAGCCATCTTAATTTGATGGATAATATACTATATTGTACGTTTATGTAAAGTACTTTAGGGGTTTTATATATGGTAGGACTGGTACTGCTTTATATTATCAGATGATCTCCATACTTTAGTCTCAGTAATGGGCAATTGAAAAATTTAATAATTATATTCTTTAAAAATTAAATAAAAATAGTATATTACATAACGTGTACGGAAAGTGATTTATTCGCATGCACATCGCAAATGAAAGAAAAATACTTCCCGACAAGTTATGTACACTATTTTTTGTACGACCCCAACAAAAATAAAATTATTTAAAATAAATATTATTTTCTGTAAATGAGGATAAATAAAATAATCATTATTTTAAATTATAAGGTTGATTGAAATTAAGTAACTATTAAAAAACAGCAGCACTTCTCAGAAAGATAAATAATTTAGCTGCAGTTTTTCTAAAATTTGTAGATCGAAATTTTCGACATGGTGTCCACATCAACTTTTATAATTTAATATAATATTTATTGTTTTTATGTTTTTAAAAGGTTCCTTGTCCATAATATGTTCAATTTAATAATATATATGACTACGCTCACACAATTGTAGCTTTGATAAAGCCCCCAAAGAGGGGAGAAACGTTAGCGATAAAATAAAGTGACGCATTAAAACCTGCCAAACAATCCGAATTTTATTACAAACCAGAAAATTATTTAAAATAAATATTATTTTGTTTCAGTAAAGATAAAAAAAATTATAACTATTTAAAATAATTAGATAGATTAAAGTTAGACGACAAACTATTAAAAAATTTTCGTTATTAAAAAAATAAAAGTAAAGAAAAACAAATAATCAAGGTGCAGTTTTGCAAAAATTCCCGAAACTGGATGCGTCAATAAATCAATTTAAGTTTACCTTGGTCTCCTGTAGATTTCGTTTGTTTTCTTAGATAAAACTTTGACAGTTAAAATAAGTTACATTTTGTTTAGTCAAATTTTTATCTATTTCGCGATATAATCTCGCTCTATTAAAATAGAAGTGTTTAAAATTACTTTAGGCATTTTATAATACCTAAAGTAATTTTATAAGTTAGATCTGTCGAGAAGCTTTCACTTTTATCGTGTGTAAACTAATTTACATAAATCCTACTTTTTAAATATTACACGAGTAATGTTCCAGAGCAGTAATATCAGAAACCTTGTAGTCCATGGAATGCTGCCCCCATTAGAAGAAATTAATCGCTCGTGAAATGCTTCCTATAAAATTTAAAAACAATAAATCGCAGCGCTCAGGGCTATTGATGTATTTTTCCGGACTCAACATATAAAATGTCCAGGAGCCACTCTTTTATGTTCTTTTTCAAACCTAACGATTAATTTATAATTATCTGTATACAAGGAGATTCCGAGGAAATCGAACAGATAAATTACTGCTCACCAAATTAATTCTACACCAAGTACTGTCACTGACAAATAAGAGTGTCTAATTAAAAAAGCAAGGCGCTTTTTTTCGCTGTTGCCAAGCCGCTCGTGAGCGACGTTGCCAATAAGCATTACAATTCCCTAAAATGTAAGAATAAAATATTTTAAATAGACTATATGGAAAAGTAAGGTTAATTCCCAAATGATTTGACAGTAGCATATCAATGTGGTAAGTTTTATTGCACCAGCTTTAAAAATTTAATTCCAATGGCGATTTCTTCCGTTAGATTAGACAGGGACAAAAGTTCTACCCAAAAAGGATAGAAGACATACATACACTCGCACTTCCACCTAACCAAACAAATTCTGTATTTGTTCTTTGTTGAACAAATACAATATTTACTTGACCGGGCGAAAAGTGTATCTATATTATTTTTATTAAAGACATTACTGGTGCCATCTAAATTTTAGTAGAATTATCTTATTCTACAGATTCACATTAGCTATGTTCGTTCGAGCCGCTCAGTGCTACACTTTCCGGCCAACCAAATAAATACTGTATTTGTTGTATGAAAAACAAATACAGTATTTATTTGGTTGGCTGGAAAGTGTAGCACAAATGAGATAGAGATAGGGTAGACGTCTTTTGTTTCATAATTCTAGTTGTAGAGAGCTCCATTGGTTTAACTTTCTTGTGTAATCAGACTTTTTTGAAGTACGGGACTTTAGGCGAATTAATGTAGGCAACCACATTAAATTTTTTTAAGCCCCTAATAAAGGGGTATCAGGGGTAAAAGGAAAGTAGTATTACTTTACAAGCCTAAAATTTACCATATCAGGGTTCGTATGGTAGATTATATGTATATATCAAAGGTAGGAAAATATTTAATGAAGTTTTTAAATAATGCATTAATTATTAATAATTATAAATAATTATTTCCTTAATTAATTATATTTAATTTTAAGTTTTCAGTAATAATATCAAAATAAGTAACGTTTAAATAATATTTGAAGGATCAGAACCCTTTATCAGATGTATCCCTTTAAAATAGGGCCTTATCAATAAAGTTTTCTAATCCTTTTTGACAGATCCTTCGTCATTTAGAAAATTAGAAGCCCAAGCAAAAAACAATTACTTTCACACAGTACAACATTACTAAAACGTGATTTTATTCCAGTGTTTAACCAAGTTCTGCTTAGCGATTTAAAATTTAATGATACACAGTAATCAAAAGTAATATAGAAGTATACTAAGCCAAACATCATTTACAATATCAAAAAATATGTCACGTTTAAATCAACTTTGTTCGATTAAGAAAGCACGATACTTCGCTAATCTTTTAACCGATTTTCTAAGGTTCTACCAATAAGATTTGTACCTTAATAGAGAAAAACTTTTCTTTATTTGAACTTTTCAGGTTATTAAAATTATATACAGTAGGGTCGTCGTTTAAAAATATATTTGTTTTAAATTGTCTAAAAATTACGTTTACCGAATTTCAGGTTGATAGCTCAACACGTACCGCATCGAGCTGTAAGAAATTTTTAATGGTGTAAAAGCCAAACGGTACCTACGTCTTATCGAAAAAATGCCAAAAACAAAAAATGTTTAAAATAACAAATATATCCCAAAATGATCATTGGAAATTTTTTATTTTTTTTTTGTTTTGTTTTTTTTAATATTTTTGATTAAAAAAAAATAGTTTTAAATCTGAAACATTTTTTCTTCTTTATATTTTTCGATGGGACGTGTTGTTTGGCTTTTACACCTATAAAATATGCCTAGTACCATATATGTGCACATTTTTTAGGGCTCGATCAACAATAATGAACATTGATAGGTTTTCGCGAAAACCAATAATTTTATAAGGAAAAATAAAATTGAATATTATCCAAAACTAATGTAACATAATATGTATAGCAATTTCAATATTTATTTTTAAAAATAGACATTTTAATAAGTTTACCTCACGCATACATTTTACAAAAAAATTTATAAATACTTTAAATTATATTTTATTTCATTACTTAGGAACAAATTAATTATTCACTTAAAAAAATATTTTATTTCAAAATTTAATTATTTTATCCTATTTAGGTCGGTGGCAAGTTAAATTAGTTTATATTTAATTAAACTAATAGACGAATAAAACTAAAAACTTTTGAAGCCATAGTTTTTAAATATTAAAGCTGAAAAAAAAAATAAAAAGTTTGTTTAGTTTTCCCATATTTATTTAAAATTTAATAATTATTTTATATTAACAATTAAGTTGTGACACCACACGAATAGAGTAGAGTAGTAGTAGAGAAACCAACATTTTACTTTAAGTTATTATTTAAGAAGTTAATAGAGCAAATGACCACAAATCAATTTTGTGTCTAGTACATGTGGCGAGTGGTCATATTAGTTTTTGGTCTTCGATATATGATGGTCAACCATTTGTTATCATATGAGAAAAACAAAAATGTACGTTTACTTATGCCAGAGAAAGGACCAAGGTTGGCCATTTACGATATTTACAAATTTACAAAATTGTTTCGTTTATTCTAGTTTGTTTCGTACTTAGCAATGCAATGTAAACCAGAAGAATGTAAAAAAAGTTACATTAAGAATACACTGTAAAAAATATTTTATGCAATTGAATCGGTGAGATGAAGAAAGGAAAGATTGCACTTTTTGGACAAAATTGACTGAGATAGACATTTTGTTCTTTGCTTTGATCACCCTGAATAGTGGTTGGCGCATATACAACTATTTATTGTTGTATTCTATAACCTAATTGATTACGATAGTGTTCTATCAGTGTAAGTTCTTTACACATAAGTTATGGAAACAAAGAATCATTGTCAATAATAAAAACTTATCTGGCCTACTGCAGGGATGTTTCAACGCGTGATACTAAGGTTAATCAACCAAGAACATTAAGAGTAATGAAAACTGGCAAGACGAGACAGGAAGTAAATTGTCGAGAACTCGACGTGTTTCTTGTCCCAAAACTGAAGACGAGAGGTTCCGTTTCTCGACTGTCGTAGAACCCTATTTGAAACCACACCAGTTTTCAAAGGAAAATATGTCTGCCAAAACTAAGGCTCTATTCGGTTCAAGTACAAATATGAGAAAAACGTATATTGAAGAAAAGAAATATTAGATGTAGAACTATAATATACAAGTCAAAAAATACATAACTTTCCTATATTAAAGAAAATATGTATATTGAATTTAAGGGATAATATGAATAATGCATTTACAATACCAAGAGAACAGAAAATATTCCTAGAGATATAAGATTTTATGATATCAATTATAAGTAAAATATATATGAACTCCAAATAAATAAACATAACAAAAAAAACTAAAATTCAGTGGTTTGTAACTACACTGAAGAAATTATTTTGTAAAATTACTGTAACTATCGCTGGTTATTTTTTGCCAAACACTATCAAAGTAAATTTATTAGCGTAATATATTATTACTACTAGTTATGTAAAAATACGTATTAAATTATTTTCTAAAATTACAAAACATTTGTTTAAATTATCACAATAGTATTGATAATATTACAAAAGAATAAGAAAAATTCATAAGAGACGAGTAAAATTACCATACTATATTTCCAATCGTTGTTTATATTTGTTTCATTTATAATAGCAGTTTTAATTTCTTTTATAGTTTTATTATTTTTCCAAATTTATTATAAAATGAAGATCTTGGGTGTGGGGAAAAACCAAAAAAATTTAAATTGCTGAAAGGTTTCGCATATATTATATTTTTTTTTAATTACGTTTATTTCTGATTTTTTCAACATTTGGTGGTTGATGTATATTATTCTATTCTGATACATGTTAATAGTATATTAAAGTTTCATAACATACGTTTTTAGCGCACGAGTACATGTTTAGAAAACGAGCCGCTTGCGGTGAGTTTTCTAAAGTACTAGTGCGCCAAAAACGTGTTATGAAACGAGTGCTTTATATAATTTTTTCTATTTTGCTCTAAAATTAAAAAAAAACTTACATTTAAATTGATGACTGATTTAGGGATTTTTGTTTCGAATTGGTATTACAGTTTTCGCCATGTTTAAAATTCTAAGAACGAATATTATTTTGATATATTTTATAGTCTAAATTAAATTGTTTGATATTTACAAATTTAAAAAATCTATATAAAACATTTTACTATT
Organism: Brachypterus glaber; assembly: GCA_958510825.1. Lineage (NCBI taxonomy): Eukaryota > Metazoa > Arthropoda > Insecta > Coleoptera > Kateretidae > Brachypterus > Brachypterus glaber. The sequence goes on along the minus strand of OY294048.1, from coordinate 8,860,099 downwards.
CCTTAAAACGATTTTTGTTTGATTAACGCAGTCGTCCCTCCGAAGTGACTGATCGATTTCGTGCTTTTTAGCACTCTTCAGAGCCACATATCGGCAGTAGGGACAACTACGAAAATCAAATCCTTTCCATATATCTCTATATAGAGTTTAAAAATCGTTGTAAGGAAAAGCAAAAATAGCTAGCGACATCTACTGCTAAAAGCAGAGACTGGATAAACCTATCGACAGTCCAAAAAAGGAAGCAGTTATTGGTTTCAAGAACCTATTGCACGCTGTCGATAGGGGGCAGATTAATCAATGCCACGGTGGACATTGCCGCCAATTGAATCCAAAACGCTTTTAGCAGTAGATGTCGCTAGCTATTTTTGCTTTTCCTTACAACGATTTTTAAACTCTATATAGAGATATATGGAAAGGATTTGATTTTCGTAGTTGTCCCTACTGCCGATATGTGGCTCTGAAGAGTGCTAAAAAGCACGAAATCGATCAGTCACTTCGAAGGGACGACTGCGTTAATCAAACAAAAATCGTTTTAAGGAATAGTAAAATGTTTTATATATATTTTATAGTCATTTCTTCTCTTTTCCACTGCAAGTAACAAAGCCACAATTTTAACACGCTAAAACATAAACTAAACATAAAATTTAGTAAAAAATTGAACTTTAACCGACGTTCACAATTGCACGCCAAACGTCAAGAGATAGACTTTTGTCTGTTGCCAACCCAAAATAAAAAAAAGTATAGACCTCTTATGGGCCTATAAGAACACGCAAAATGCGTGTGATTATTGAGCTTATAGGAGTCGGAAAATAAAAAATAGTATATTAAAGTACTAGTTTCATCATACGTTTTTAGCGCCCGAGTACAAGTTTAGAAAACGAGCCGCTTGCGGCGAGAAAGGTACTAGTGCGCTAAAAACGTGTTATGAAACGAGTGCTTTATACAATTTTTTCTATTTTGCTCTAAAATTTAAAAAAACTTACATTTAAATTGATGACTGATTTAGGGATTTTTTGTTTTGGATTGGCGTTACAGTTTACACCATGTTTATAATTCTAAGAACAAATATTATTTTGATATATTTTAAAGTCATCTCTTCTCTTTTTTACTGCTATTAACCAAGCTACAATTTTAACATGGTAAAAATAACCTAAACCCAAAATTTTGTAGACAATTCAACTTTAAAGCGACATTGACATGTGCACGAAAAACGTCAGGCGATAGGCCAGGTCTGCTGCCAGCCCAAAAGAAAAAAAAGTAGAGACCTCTTATGGGCCTATAAGAACACGCAAAATGCGTGTGATTATGAGCTTATAAGAGTCGCAAAATAGAAACAATAAATTATAATGTTAATTAAACTATGTCTACCAATATGTTGACTGACAGCTATTTCATTAAACCCGAATTAATCCTCAGGCAGTGTCAATTGTTCAATGATTAAATTTAAAGCTTTGTTACTAATAGTTATAATTACTGACATGTTTCTGTACACTTTGATGTTTTAAAAAATACAGGATATCTACATGTATACAGCTTTTATTAAATCTAGCTAGGAATAAACAATTAAAAATAAAAAAGAAACACAAAAAAATATATAAAACATTTTACTATTCCTTAAAACGACTTTTGTTTGATTAACGCAGTCGTCCCTCCGAAGTGACAGATCGATTTCGTGCTTTTTAGCACTCTTCAGAGCCACATATCGGTAGTAGGGACAACTACGAAAATCAAATCCTTTCCATATATCTCTATATAGAGTTTAAAAATCGTTATAAGGAAAAGCAAAAACAGCTAGCGACATCTAAAACTGCTAAAAGCAGAGACTGGATAAACCTATCGACAGTCCAAAAAAGGAAGGAAAAAAAAAGTAGTAAAATGTTTTATATAGATCTTTTAAATTTGTAAATATCAAACAATTTAATTTAGTTTACAAAAAAATATATTATCTCGATTTATATGAACTTCCCACCTAAAGCGATCTTTACGAATTTTGGAGTAAAACTTTTTTAAATTTATATTTTAAGATCAGTATAAATAAACAGAATCTATTAATCTTTAAGAGTTAAAAGAGAACCTATTACTCTTTAAAAAAGTTTTTAAATATTTTTATATAAATTTTGACAATGTCCATATTTTGTTAGGTATTGGTCACTCTCCTTATACTGTAACATTATCTGACAATAAAATTACTTTTTTCTACGACTGCTTTAGAATGTAAGCAAATACACACACTTTTCAAACACAGAATGAATCCATTCTAGCTCTAGATACGGTATGAATATTCCGTATCAAGTGTTAGAATGAGCACATGTAGTGCCATCTCTTGTTTATAAAAGTAAAGAAAACTGTAGCAAAATTAGCAAAAATATATTAATTTTACCATGAAATATTGAATAATTTAATGCAATTTAAAGTTTTGCGTTAAAATTACATAAAGTTTATTAGTTTTTCTTAATATTTGACCAGTTTTTTATCAATTTAGTTCAAAAAATTAAAACTGCTCCATCTATTGTTAAATATTTAAACCTGATATCTGTCACAGCAATCTGACACAACCTTCAATGTTTGCATTATAATTTGTAAATATCTTTTAAAATTAAATAAAAATCTTTTTTTAAGTACTGATTTGATAAAATTATTAAATAACATTAATTGCTTTATTTAAAAATATGTGTTTTGTTGCATTTACAATATCGAGTCACAAAAAACATTGTTTTTAACCTTGTCCGCAGTTTAAAGCCATACAGTGTTTCATATTTGCAGTTGAAGAAAAAGTATAGTCTACAACACGTATGGAATAGTCATTCCGCGCTCGCGGGACCGTCATACTCGCCTGCCGGCTCGTATGACAAACTTTCCGCTCGCGCGGAATATTGTCTATTCCATACTAGTTATAGAATATACTATACTTTACTATGTAATGAGATTTTATTTTGATTTTAATATTTTTCTCATTTGGCATATGATGTTTTCAAACAATCTTGAATAACATTAGTACACACAACAAAGTTTGGTAGAAACAGCCATGGACAAAGATTTTTTTCATAGGACGCCAATTTATGTTTCTATTTTTGTAGGTAGGGGCGCCAAGTTTGGTTTGGTAGAAACCGTCAGGGACAAAGCTTTTTTTCATGAAGGTATTTTTTGGGAGCCAATTTTTCAATTTTTTTTTTGTAGGGCCAAGCTTTGGTTGAAACCGTCAGGGACAAAGCTTTTTTTTAGCCCCCCTAGATTTTTTTCTGCTTACGGCTCTGATGAAAGAGGTTATTCTGCACAAACAACTTACGAGCTTTTCACACAGACCAGTCGCATTGTTACTTACAATTTGTAAGAAATCGACATGGTACACGAATCAAAATAAATTTTTAATCATACAGATTACCCCTGGAAGTATTTACAATTTCTCCCTTTAAAAGGAAAGTTGGCGTCATGGAAACAAATAAAAACAAGCCTGAACGTATACCCTTTCTAGACTGCTGGAAAAATCTTTATCCCAGAAAAAAAAAATCTCATATGATTAATTAATAATAAGCGAGTTGTCACTAAAATTATTAGTTTTTCCCCCCTTTGACCCCCTTACCCTATGGTAATGTTAACCATGTTTAATTTGTCGCAAACGAAAAACGCAATGGTAAAAGAATTTTTTAAATCGGACATTCCGTTCAAAAGTTATACGGTTAACATACGGACAAACAGACGACATTTTTTAACCCACACTTTTTTACATTTCGTTGACGTTTCAAGAAATTCTAAATCCCAAAATACATTTAAATTATTTTTTTGGTCGATTTCAATAACGGGTGTTTTCGATTAAAAATATGGAGGGTATAAGGAAAAAACGACCAAAGTTACATAGTGCATAAGGTCGTTTTTACATCAGCACTTAGTGCTACTAAGAGTGCCGATATATTGAAATCTTCGCCAAACAGTCAAAATCGTTGACCATGTTTTTTTTACATTTCTCGACGTTTTAGACGAGTCGAAATCAGTAAAAAAAAAAAATCGTCCGTCTGTCTGTTTGTATGTAAACTCGATAACTCAATTTATAAATAAGATATCGACAAGCGTTTTTTTGCATATTGTTTCTTATCGTATTTAGAAGAGCTGATTAGATTTTGGGGGTAAGAATGGGGTAAGACTCTTATTTTTAGCGGTTTTTGGTTATAATTAAGGCATCTATTATTGTATTTTATTAGCATTTATATAAAAGATAATTTTAAATTGGTCAAAAAATGTTACAAACTATTTCTTCCTATAATGCATTGTTTTCGAGATATTTGCGTTTAAAGCAGTAAAACGTTTTTTTTTAGCATATCTCACTTATTTATAACCCGATTTCAAAAAATTACATTTTAAATGAAAGCTGTTTTTAAGCCATATAAAAATGATGTATACAGTTTCTTGCTAGAATTTAAAGTTTTGGAGATACAGACTTTCAAACTTTAATAAATTATGCAGGTGTATTATTGGTTGCCTATTCACGTGATCACACAACTTTCCTTTTCATAACGTTTCAAATTAGTGCCTAGTGCGATGTTTTGACAAGGTGTTTGCAACTGTTTTGCTGGTTAAATAATCAAGCGAAACAATCAGAGCTTTTTAAAATACTTGTACTTTATTTATTGTATATTATTTACGTTATCTTTAGAAAGAGGAATGTATTTAAATAAAAAATAAATAATGTTTTGAAAATGTTTTGATTGTAACTCCTGATTTTGTAAACTCGACTTTTTGGAAATGTGCCTTTGATCGTTATTTCCCATAATATAATAAAATTTTTAGGAAAAGCATTATTTTTTAAAATACATATTATATATTATTGTAGGTAAATACCATATAGGTTGCCAAACTTTGAATGTAATTCTCTGGTTTGTAAAAAAAAAACTCGGATTTTTTGGCAGGTTTTAATGCGTCACTTTATTATATCGCTAACGTTTCTCCCGTCTTTGGGGGCTTTATCAAAGCTGAAAGATAACAACTATTGTTAATAACAATAATAATGATAATATATAACAAAAATATTTTTTGCCTGTATTGAATCCCATTTTCAGGTAAAATATTTAAGAAATTTACATATTTTACCTGAAAATGGGATTCAATACAGGCAAAAAATATTTTTGAGGGGAGAAACGTTAGCGATATAATAAAGTGACGCATTAAAACCTGCCAAAAAATCCGAGTTTTTTTTTTACAAACCAGAAAATTATATTATATATTATTATTTTTTAAAATACATATTATATATTTTAAAAAATAATGCTTTTACTAAAAATTCTTTTAATTGTAAATAACTCCGAATAAAAAAAATGTACGGTTTTCCTAGTGACCAAGATGAACGAAACTCATATCAGGCGGCTTTGACTTAGTTGCTTTTGTCTCCTTAAGGAGCAATATTCAGTTGTGCTCATAAAACAGATCGAACGATCGGAAAACGAACTGCGGCCCTCTATTTATACTGGATTAGATAAATGTTTCCGTAAAAGGTGGAACGGTCTGGTAATGATTACGTGCAGCAGCGGACTGGCCATGCATTTTACCAGGCAAGTGCCCATAAATCCGAAACTAAGCATTTTTTAGACACATACACTAATAGACACTAGCGTAATCAATAATAATAATATTAGGTTATAGAATACAACAATAAATAGTTGTATATGCGCCAACCACTATACCGTGCGATTATAAAGTGCCGAACACTTTTTAATGCAAAACTGGCATTAGCGATGAATAAAATGCAAGAAAGCTGTGTGCGTTTTACTGGCCTCCGAGCTGTTGCACGTAGCAATCACATGGACTTGTCGCGCACAACTCTAACAGAGGCGTGGCTTCAAACGAAGAGTATTTTCTTTTTCAAACTGTTCGGCACTTTATAATCGCACTGTATTTTGCATAGAATACAACAACAAAGAAGTAAACGTGTTCGGTATTTACAAACGAGTGCAGTTGTTTGATTTACAACAACAAACTGTTAAGCGATCAGGTTTTTCTTTGTCAGGCAAAGAGCGAGGTAGGCGTGGCTTGCAAATCCGCAGGTTCGGATTGCCGCTCCTTGCTTCAAAATGCAGGTAATTCACCTGACCCGTTTGCCCGACTGGCTAGCTGAGCCTGGTAGGCGTCGGCTCTCTACCTCGGTTGAAAATTTGGTAATGTATTTTAAATTCACATATTAATTACATTTATGTGCACATAGAAACTACATATCACATGTAATTACATATAGGGGAAAATACCCATGAATGGCTGCCAAAATTTTATTTTTAATCTTTTATACGTATTTTTTCGTTATCATATTTGGAAATAAAAGAACACAGTCCAAGTGTTGAACCTGAATAATATTTATTTTTACCAAAACTAAAACCATTAAAGTAGTAGTAGTAGTAGTAGTAAGGGTGGGGAGGCTACAAGCCAGGCAACTAGGCCATTATGGCCCTTTTTGCCAGCCCCGAGCTGTCCCAGCCACACATCTACCCTACTCCCTGCCTAAACCTGCCGGACCTCCTTATAAAGGTCGCGATATCTGTCCAGGCAAGGGTACGCAACTCCTCTCTTCGGAGAGTTGCCACTCCGAAGATCTCCTGTCGTATTCTGCCGAACCGATCGCATTGTCCTAGGAAATGGAAGGACGATTCTTCGTCTATCCCGCAACCCGAACAGACGGGGTCGTTACCGACCTTCATCTTGAACAGGTGCCTTCCTAGTCCACAGTGACCCGTGAGGATCCCTGTGAGTTGGCTGATCGTGGCTCGGCTTCTTCCTAGTAGCCACGCGGTTTTTGACTTGCTTGGACCGGAAAGGAAGTCCTTTGCCTGTCTGCAGTTCGTGACCGTTGACCAGCTTTCCCTTAGTTTTTCTCCAACCATTAAAGTAACTTGTCCCATTCATGAACACGGTATTATTGAATGGGACACAAATACAAAAATGCTATTAAAGGTAATAAATCATAAAAATAACTCTTATTATCACCACAACTAATAACAATCAACCTATAATGTCATTTCATAACAAAAAAAATAGCTGTTAAATTCTTCTTTTTACATAGAATTTACTTTAAATAATTTTACCCTGTTTTTTTAAATAAATATCAAATATTCGTTTGCTTTGAGTTCTGTTTCAAATTATTGTATGGGTAGTACCCTAGACACTTTCTGCCGTTTTAGGGTCATCCCTTATCTAAAAATTAAAATATTACTTTTTAAAAGGCCTCCTTTACTCCTTTAATATTAAATTTAGGTGCTTCAGTAAAGAATACTTTTTTGCTTAGTTTTAAATAAAGAATCGCCCTGCAGCATTAAAATTTTATTGGTGCTTTTTTTGTTCCATATTCAATATGCCCAACTTCGAAGGGAAGTAGCTCCCTTAGTGCTTATTTCTGGACACATGTTCCTTTGTTGGTGTATCATGTTTTGTGATATAGGAATCATCCCCTTTATTTTCCGTGTATAAACATGTATATAAAAATATTTAGTTTATGGGAAATGGCCCGGTAAAATGGCCAGTCCGACGCTGATCACGTGCTTTCACGGAGCGGTGAGTTGCAAATGTAGCCAGGTAAATGCAGAGCCGGGCATACCATTATAGTGTTATTCCTGCAATTGATCCTAGCTTACGATGTTTCTGCGGTTGCTGGCATTAAGGATACAACGTTATCATTAAATTTAGTAACGTTTCCTTCTGTATCTAGGCTATGGGCAGTTTACCGCCCTCTTTCGACCGACTGCCGCTCACAGGGCCGGCCATTGCATTTCGGCGCCCTGAAGGAAGCCTTGAATTTTGCGCCCCTAGCAAAACAAAAAAAAAACACCCTCAAAAAAGAAAGCTTTGTCCCTGACGGTTTCTACTAAACTTGGCACCCCTAGCCCCTACAAAAAAAATCAGCGCCCAAAAAAAGACCCTCAAGAAAAAACTCCTGATTCAAAATTTGCCGCCTCGTAAATTTACCGCTCTAGGCTATAGCCTACTTACCCTGCCAGTGTCGGACTGGACAATCCGAGGCCCGGAATATTTGTGATACGTGAGAGGCCTCCAATTTTGATGACTAAGAAAAGGCCTTACCCCTGAAAAAAAAAGCTTTACCCCTGGTGAAAAAAAATTGACTAAAAAAACTAAAGAAAAACTAAAAAAAGGTTCTCACCTGTTCAGTCCGATACTGAGTATGTCTTTGCCAGAAGCCTTAAGGATTTAAGAAAGGTGTTTAGGTGCTAGATTTACATAATCTGTGTAAGTTTTCACGTATACACGCTATGTATATATGGTGATCCTTGATGGTTAAAAAAACAGATTTTTCGGGATTTTTATGAAATAAAAATATTTGTAGAGATTATACAGGAAACTATTATAGTATATAAAAAAACATTAAAAAATTACCACTAGGTAATCTAGTGGTAGTCTAGTCTAGATAGAATGACTGTAAAATATGAGTTTTATGAATATTTTTTAACTTTTTAAGATTTTTTTTCGGAATAACAAGATCTACAACATATCCAAATTTTCTACAATTTGACTGTAGGCCAATTTTAGGCAAATCATTCTTTCGGATTGTTATTTTTCTTAAAATAAATATACATTTTTTATTCTAAACATTTTTTTCTTTGCAATTTTTCGATAATTTGGCTTTTATATCTTTAAAAATATGTCAAAAAGGGGCCTCCCAAAAATTTTTTTTTGATTAACCTAATGCGCACCCTATAAGCATGTTACGGTAACGAAAGGATATGTCAAAAATAAAAAGTACACTAAGAATTTGTTACGTATTAGATACTGAATTGACTACAAGTTGTTACAGTAAAACATATAGTTTTTGTTAATTTTTTATTTTATTAATTGGTGAGTTTTTGTACAAAGTCATGGAGAGCCCCAAATAATCTTTAAGCTTGTTCTAGGGACTCACCATTAATTTAGATAATAAATATAAACTATATGTAGATACAGGCCAAAGAAATTTTTGCAATGCAGATTTTTCTCAGAAAATACCAAAATTAACCAATATCTTCCAAAACATTTTTCTTGCTTCTTCTAATATTTGTTTAATCCAATTTAATCTCAAATTTTAGACGCTATTTACCATTAATTTAGTAGAACAGAATATTTAAAAAATTAATACATAACATACATACATAACATATATGCATAACGTTGTTCCGATATAGTTATTATAACATAACAACTTGTATTCAGTAACTTAAGTTGCGAGGGGTTTCAAATTTACAAAATCGTTTGCTATTTGAGGGGTTCAAAGCAGAAGTGGATGGTCGTTATGGACTTGATCTATTTTACGTTTGAAGACAAATGCATCAAGTCCATAAGGACTTGATCCACTTCTGCTCTGAACCCCTCATTTAATACGGTAAACAATTATTTTCAAAAAAAACTCACTATTATCCGCTAAATATAATGACCACATTAAAAATGTTGGTCCTAATGTATATAATTAAAAATTTATTTTAATTTACCTACCGCTATGATTTCTAGATTTTCTGCGATTTATTGTACAGTTAGGTGCTATTTATGTGCTGTGAATAAAATTATTTTCCTTAATTAACGCATTTCTAGTTGAAAGACAAACAACGTAGGTATTTACATTCTTTCCTAAATATCGATATACAGGGTGATCAGTAACTGCCATGCCAAAATTTAAGAGGTGATTCTACATCCAAAAATATGAAAAAAAGTTTCTATAAAGGGTGGTCCGGAAATGAGCCCTAAGAGAGCTACGGCCCTTTAAAATTGTAATGAAAATAAGGTTTTTAATTAATAACTCTGGTACCCTTTAAGCTAAAGCAACAAGATTTTGCATGTATACTAGTATTAATAATGGCAATAAGTTTATGTTAATTTATTTTTTTAACTTATCCAGAGGCGTGCCTAGACAGACAAAAAATATGTGAGGCTTAACACATTTTTGCCCCAAAATTTTTTATGTGTAGTATTTTTGGATTTTTTTGTAAAAAATATAGCCTAGAGCGGTAAATTTACCGCTATGATTTCTAGATTTTCTGCGATTTATTGTACAGTTAGGTGCTATTTATGTGCTGTGAATAAAATTATTTTCCTTAATTAACGCATTTCTAGTTGAAAGACAAACAACGTAGGTATTTACATTCTTTCCTAAATATCGATATACAGGGTGATCAGTAACTGCCATGCCAAAATTTAAGAGGTGATTCTACATCCAAAAATATGAAAAAAAGTTTCTATAAAGGGTGGTCCGGAAATGAGCCCTAAGAGAGCTACGGCTCTTCGAAGATAACATATTGAATGGGGAACAAATAAGAGCATCAATAAAATTTTAATGCTGCAGGGTGATTCTTTATTTAAAACTGAGCAAAAAGTATTCTCCACCAAAACACCTAAATTTAATGGTTGCTCCTACACTATATGACATGTTTTATGTATTTTTACTTAATAAATCTATATTTTTTACAAAAAAATCCAAAAATACTACACATAAAAAATTTTGGGGCAAAAATGTGTTAAGCCTCACATATTTTTTGTCTGTCTAGGCACGCCTCTGGATAAGTTAAAAAAATAAATTAACATAAACTTATTGCCATTATTAATACTAGTATACATGCAAAATCTTGTTGCTTTAGCTTAAAGGGTACCAGAGTTATTAATTAAAAACCTTATTTTCATTACAATTTTAAAGGGCCGTAGCTCCCTTAGGGCTCATTTCCTGGCCAACCTTTATAGGAACTTTTTTTGATATTTTTGGATGTAGAATCAGCTCTTAAATTTTGGCATGTAAGTTATTGATCATCCTGTATCACTATTTTAATCAAAATGATCTCATATACAGGCACTCGCGGCGGGCTTGGATCAACTTTAAAACAAGTTAAGCGCATGGTATTTGCTTGACAAAAATAATTTGTTGCAAATTATATGAGGAATTGATCTTTATTTTTTACTTCTAAAACTAGAAAATTTGCCCTTAATATTCTTATATATAAGTTCCTTTTAAGAAAAATTTAGATTCCACTTCCAATCCCGAGCGGTTTATTTCTCTTTTAAATTTATAGTTATATTTTCTTGATATTTTTTATTACTGTCATATGAGATACCTCTTAGGGATATTTTCCCCGATGTACTCGTATACATACGTAGAAATAATATCTTAATCCAACAAATAGTTATTTATATACCAAGGGACTAAACTGGCTGTTTTAGTCCCGCTGCATGAGTGTTTCTTGAGCGAGCGCCACTGGCAGCAGCACTCTTTGACTTTCACTACAGCCATACTTCATACTTGTTTGTTTATTATATAAACAGGTGGTTGACTCGAGATTCTGTGCAAAAACCTTGTGTGAAATTAAAAATAATTGAAGAAGAATATATGGTTTATACACCTACAAATCTCTTCGAAATTACAAATGACATTAGACAAGTTACCATCGAAATCGCGAAAAGTGTACGATTTAGCCTACGAAAAAAATTTAAAATGAGCTAAGGAAGGTTTAAGTTTATTTCGAAAGGGTTTTATTGGCCTATTTTAATAAAAAAAAACATACTTTATTACTGAATAATTTAAATTCGAAAATTAATATTTAAAAAAAAAATATATAGGATGCTTGAAGGAAAAATAGTATGTTTCATTAGAGGGAAAGTGCTTTTTTTACTCGTCTGTAATTTCCGGACTCCGCTTCGCGTCGTCCGTAAATTTTACAGACTAGTTAAGACAAACTTCACTTTTCCTTTTAGTAAAACAATATATGTATCCTCTCTATACGAGTTTAACACTATGCTAAAAAAAATAAAAATTTAATTAAATCTTTAGGTTTAGTAGTAAAATAATAATACCAGTAGAAAATCTGTATGTAGAAAGTTAACATTTAGTTGGCTTAAATGATATTTATTTGAATTAAGATATGACTTTTATCTGTGTATATAGCCTTTACTTTTATATGATTATAAAAGTTTAAGTCAACCCTCGTATTCCCGCATGTATACTTTATGGGAATAAAAATTTCTTAACTCAAAGAACTACTTTCAACTTTTTTAACTATCCTTAATTCGATTTAAGTATCTATATTGCACCGACCAAAAAAAAAGGCATTGCAAAAAATATATTGGGATTTAGGTTTGCGTAAAAACGTTAATAGTTCCGAAAATATATTTTTATATAAATGAGGATTTTTCCTCCAATTTGGGACAACACAATCCTATAAAGAAGAAATAATCTTATACAAAAATAATCCTCCGTTCCCCTGTTCTAAGATACTGCACTTTTTTCACATAAAGAATTTTTTAGCAGTTGTTACAATAATTCCTAACTTAATTAAAATTCCACTTGGTCAGAGTTTACATTTATCCATCATTAAAATAAAAAACTGATAATTTTATACATTAGGAGGATCCTTAAAAATCAATTTTTACAAATTGTCTTAAAATGAAGTGTAACAGGTCCATAGTTTAACGTATACACTTGCAGTATCAAGCTCCAAAACAGGGAGCACATAACATATTTTTAAGGTTATAAAAGCCGAAAATGGCATGTCCGTACGTCCTGGGGAAAAACGCAAAGGGCAAAAAATGTAAAACAAAAAATAAAAATATTTTGAACACAAAAGTTAATAAAAACTATATTAGAACGCCAAAAAGAACAGCGCGATAAACTCAGCTAGATTCTTAATCTGCGACGCGTCGTTGTTTAAAAGAATAAAATTTTAATATACCCCTCTTAAAGCGAGTCGTAGATAATATATTTGTTTGGATGTTGAAGTGTTTTTAACTAATTTGATCTTCTGTATATAATTCAAAAACTGTAAAATTATAAAAGCAAATTCGAAATCAGCAGGTCAAAATTAGTTAGAGCACCTATTACATCTCCCCTTTCCAAAAAAAAAAAAAATTGTGTCCCTGTTTAATCTTTAGCAAAAATAAATGAAGTAAAAGTAACGATACTGGAAATACAATAAAACCTGCAGTGACTTAGTTGCGAATGTGTGGTAAAAAGGCGAAGATCATACCATTTCGGGTGCGACTCGCGTAATTTCGTCGAAGCTTCGCAAAGGCGGGCCCCTTATACGAAAGCAGCAGAGGTATGAGTCACTGCAGGTTTTATTGAATTTCCAGTATATACAAAGTTAATTCATCTAGCGTTGAGATAAATTTAAATATTTAAAAAAGTCTGAGAGAAAATTATAATATTAAAACGTAAATTAATACTTACCTCGATTCTTACAGACTTTTAAATTATAATGTTCTGTTATGTTTATATTTTTTCTTATCTAATTTTAGTAAAATTTAAGCCATATTTACATACATAGGCGGCAGATAGTCAAAAGATAAAGCAAAAGCATCGGAGAAATAATAAGATAGCTGCCCCGTTGAGCTATATGAGATTCCCTTAGGCAAATAGTTTATAATATATTTAAAATCGTTTAGTTCCAGAAGCTGGCAAACAGATTTGTTTATTAATTCATAAATATAATGATGTATACAGCATTGTAAATGTATCTTCATTACTGCTTTGCATTTTAAGTTTTCGTTTGCAAAAAGTTGGAGGGTATAGGAGAAAACGACCAAAGTCAAAATGTGAATAGGGCAGATTTTATGAAATCAAGAAAAACAAAGCTTTTTAATGTACTTGTACTTTATTATATTATTCACAGCGCCTGCGCTAGAATAATATACGGAAATTTCGAATTTTCCAAAATATTTAAAAATCGTTCTAGACAAAAAAAATTATTGGATACAATTTGTATTAAAAATTTGTTTCATGAAAAAATAAAAAAATTCGTTTTTTTGTCCCTCTGTCCGTCTGTCTGTCTGCCTGTGTGTCTGTCTATCTGTCTGTCTGTCTGTCCGATGTCACGATTTTTGTAGACACTATAACTCAAGAACGAATGATCCAATCAACTTGAAATTTTCAGGAAAAATCAAGTTCTATGATCCCTATTGTTCTTAGAATCCCCCCCCAAAAGGTATGGGGGTTAAACTTTTAAAAAATTTAAAAAAGCTGAAAGAAATCTCCGATTAACGTAACGTTTTAGGAAAAATTACTTTTATTATAATGATCAATTCTACCAATTTTAAAAGTTATCCCCCCAAAACAGTAAAAAGGGGAAAACATGGAAAAAAGTAACCAAAATTATTTTATTGTGTATTGAAATTTTAATTTTAAATGATTAGCAAGACATAAAAAAAAATGTTTTTTAAATTTTCAATATTTCCCATTAAAAATTTATTATTATTATTATTATTATTATTATTATTATTAAAATATTAAAAAATTAAAAAACATTTTTTTTTGTATGTCTTACTAATACACAATAAAATAATATTGGTTACTTTTTTCCCGTTTTTTTTTCTTTTTACTTTAAATTTTTCAATGAAAAATATTTAATAATTAAAAAAACATATTTTTTATATTTTATAAATTATTTAAAATTGAAATACACAATAAATTAATTTTGGTCACTTTTTCCCGCTTGGTACATTGCGGCTGTAGAGAAAAATCTAGACGTGTAGGGGTTAAACTGAGTTCGGATTCGGTTTCAGCGGGCGAAAATACATAGGAATATCATGGTCTTATCCATGGCGCAGGCACTTTTGTTTTTTTGTGGGTCTGTGTTATTATTTCTTCCAGTTTTTCACTAAAATTTAATTTTGACAACATACTATTATACTAACTAAATAAGCCGGTGTTTGTCACACTAACAGCAGTATTTGCGAAATTAAGAGATTTGGTAATAGTTATATCATGGTTCGGTTGTTTATTTATCATTTATATTAGTATACTGTCAATACTTCAGAGTGACTACAAGGTGTTATTTAGGAAATTACGAGGAAGAATAATTATAATTATTCTCCCTTATATTTAAATTAGAATTAAATTTTCGCATTACGAAACTCGCAAAATAATAATGTTCTATAAACAAATTTATCTCAATTTTAGCAGGTAGGTAGGCAGGTAGGTAAATAATTTTCAGGAAAAATCAAGTTCTATGATCCCTATTGTTCTTAGAATCCCCCCCCCCAAAAGGTATGGGGGTTCAACTTTTAAAAAATTTAAAAAAGCTGAAAGAAATCTCCGATTAACGTAACGTTTTAGGAAAAATTACTTTTATTATAATGATCAATTCTACCAATTTTAAAAGTTATCCCCCCAAAACAGTAAAAAGGGGAAAACATGGAAAAAAGTAACCAAAATTATTTTATTGTGTATTGAAATTTTAATTTTAAATGATTAGCAAGACATAAAAAAAAATGTTTTTTAAATTTTCAATATTTCCCATTAAAAATTTATTATTATTATTATTATTATTATTATTATTATTATTATTATTATTAAAATATTAAAAAATTAAAAAACATTTTTTTTTGTATGTCTTACTAATTATTTAGGTTGAAATACACAATAAAATAATATTGGTTACTTTTTTCCCGTTTTTTTTTCTTTTTACTTTAAATTTTTCAATGAAAAATATTTAAAAATTAAAAAAACATATTTTTTATATTTTATAAATTATTTAAAATTGAAATACACAATAAATTAATTTTGGTCACTTTTTTCCCGCTTGGTACATTGCGGCTGTAGAGAAAAATCTAGACGTGTAGGGGTTAAACTGAGTTCGGATTCGGTTTCAGCGGGCGAAAATACATAGGAATATCATGGTCTTATCCATGGCGCAGGCACTTTTGTTTTTTTGTGGGTCTGTGTTATTATTTCTTCCAGTTTTTCACTAAAATTTAATTTTGACAACATATATTTCACTATTATACTAACTAAATAAGCCGGTGTTTGTCACACTAACAGCAGTATTTGCGAAATTAAGAGATTTGGTAATAGTTATATCATGGTTCGGTTGTTTATTTATCATTTATATTAGTATACTGTTAATACTTCAGAGTGACTACAAGGTGTTATTTAGGAAATTACGAGGAAGAATAATTATAATTATTCTCCCTTATATTTAAATTAGAATTAAATTTTCGCATTAAGAAACTTGCAAAATAATAATGTTCTATAAACAAATTTATCTCAATTTTAGCAGGTAGGTAGGCAGGTAGGTAAATAATTTTCAGGAAAAATCAAGTTCTATGATCCCTATTGTTCTTAGAATCCCCCCCCCCCCCCAAAAGGTATGGGGGTTCAACTTTTAAAAAATTTAAAAAAGCTGAAAGAAATCTCCGATTAACGTAACGTTTTAGGAAAAATTACTTTTATTATAATGATCAATTCTACCAATTTTAAAAGTTATCCCCCCAAAACAGTAAAAAGGGGAAAACATGGAAAAAAGTAACCAAAATTATTTTATTGTATATTGAAATTTTAATTTTAAATGATTAGCAAGACATAAAAAAAATGTTTTTTAAATTTTTAATATTTCCCATTAAGAATTTATTATTATTATTATTATTATTATTATTATTAAAATATTAAAAAATTAAAAAACATTTTTTTTGTATGTCTTACTAATTATTTAGGTTGAAATACACAATAAAATAATATTGGTTACTTTTTTCCCGTTTTTTTTTCTTTTTACTTTAAATTTTTCAATGAAAAATATTTAATAATTAAAAAAACATATTTTTTATATTTTATAAATTATTTAAAATTGAAATACACAATAAATTAATTTTGGTCACTTTTTTCCCGCTTGGTACATTGCGGCTGTAGAGAAAAATCTAGACGTGTAGGGGTTAAACTGAGTTCGGATTCGGTTTCAGCGGGCGAAAATACATAGGAATATCATGGTCTTATCCATGGCGCAGGCACTTTTGTTTTTTTGTGGGTCTGTGTTATTATTTCTTCCAGTTTTTCACTAAAATTTAATTTTGACAACATATATTTCACTATTATACTAACTAAATAAGCCGGTGTTTGTCACACTAACAGCAGTATTTGCGAAATTAAGAGATTTGGTAATAGTTATATCATGGTTCGGTTGTTTATTTATCATTTATATTAGTATACTGTTAATACTTCAGAGTGACTACAAGGTGTTATTTAGGAAATTACGAGGAAGAATAATTATAATTATTCTCCCTTATATTTAAATTAGAATTAAATTTTCGCATTACGAAACTCGCAAAATAATAATGTTCTATAAACAAATTTATCTCAATTTTAGCAGGTAGGTAGGCAGGTAGGTAAATAGAAATTTTAGTAAAGCTTTTTTCCAAAAAAAATGTTTTACATTTTATATATTTTTCGATGTCGAGGTACTTCCGACACAAGCCCTCTTGCTTTTATATATAATTTTATTTAATACATCTGCTACATCTTCATATGATTAACGGTTATAAAAACCATTTAACAACTTTGTAAGGAATATTACATGAAAGCGAAGAATTTCATAAAATTTTAATTAAGTGTTAACGTATGTACCTATATAAATGTAAATTTATAAATTTAAGTTTAAACCATAATTTATTTTATTAAACATAGTAAAATGCATGCATAAATCTATACTAACATGAAACAAAACTGTAAGTTTACCACGTGTGGTATTTTATGTAGGTTTAACTTGTACATTAAATGCTACAAATAAATTTTATTACAATTATTTTTAAATTTTATAATTTAGATTACTTTCAGAAATTGTGAAAAAGTTGGCGTTAAAAAAATGTAATTCTGTATGTCTGTTTGTTTGTAAACCTTACAACTTTTGAACGAAATATTCGATTTAAAAAATTTATTCTCCAAACGATATAGGACATTTGTAAAAATGTGAAATATAATTAATATTGGGGAGGGGTAAAGGGGGCAAAATGCTTTTTATATGCCAAAACCAAATTGTCAATAATTCAATTTCCACTAAGGATAGTACTGCTGATAATTGTAATTAGGGCGAAATCAATCGTGACAAGGTTGGTTCCTAATTTTAGTTTCCTGCAAATGAAATCAAGCCGTGATTATATCACTGGCCACTTATTTAAACGGGCTTATAGTAATGGACAAAACTTCAAGAGAAATATTCCATTTAAAAAAGAAGTTTTACTTGATGTATGTATGTATAATATACATTGTATATGTATGTATACAGTGCGGTCCAAAAGTCACCCCCCCCCCTTTTAACTTTTGAACGAGTTGAGATATCGACTTCAAATTTAGAACTCTTAAATAAGACAACTTAAACTATCTTTTAGCATATATTTGATATTTTCATGGGGGGACATTTTTTTAAATGGAAAGGGGGGTCGTGTGATACATCATTTTAAAGCTTATAAAATTCTCTATTTAAACTAACATTTTTAAATCTTTTAAAAATGTTTTTTAAGGTTTTGATTTTTCAATTTTTTGTGCTAAAACATTCGATTTTTTAAGTTTTTTTTTATAAATTTTTATTTATGTCAACTAAAATTAGTTTAAAAGTATAATTAACATTTTATTATGATGAAATTAGGCATTTTTAAAAAACTATTTGTTTTTTTTTTAGAGGAATTTTGACATTAATACCCATTTTCAAACCCATTTTAAACCCAATTTTTTTTTTATTTAAAAATATGGAGTTAAATGGAAAATTTTATAAGCTTTAAAATAATGTATTACACGATTCCCCTTTCCATTTAAAAAAATGTGACCCCATGCCCTCCTGCCCACATTTTAAGAGCTGAAAGTATTAAATATATGCTAAAAGATAGTTTAAGTTGTCTTATTTAAAAGTTACAAATTTGAAGTCGATATCTCAACTGCTTCAAAAGTTAAGAAGGTGGGGGGTAACTTTTGGACCGCTCTGTATGATTAACACGGATAATGAGCACTGTAAAAAGTGAACTGAGTATTCAGTTACAAATGGATAGGAAATCGGATGTTTTATCATATACAGTTGTACTTTAATGTTTGTTAAAAACACACATGTCCGTCCTTAAATATTAAAGTACGTGACTTCAGAACTATATTGTTTTTAACAAAAATTAAAGTACAATAATTATTGTCTAGGATAATAATGTCCGATTTCCTATCAATTTGTAAATGAATATTCAGTTTACTTTTTACATTGTGGCTAATTTTATAAATTATAGAAATGTGGGGAATTATTTACAATAATCACATTAATGTTATGATTTTACTTAATAAAATATGGTTTCTTAGTGTACTTTTTGCAAATGGCCTTGCAAGGCCGATGAATGTAAGGCATATCTAATTTAGAAGTGAAACATCCTGTTAATTTAAAACTTTATCAAAGAATAAAATGCATGGTATTCCATATTACAGTAATAGTATAAGACTCGGTGAACATTTTTAACACCTAATTCTTTCCTGGCTGAATTTCATATATCACCTTGTTAATTCCGAAACATTGTATTTGAAAAATTAACAGGTATAACAAATTATCTTTTTTAAACAATTAATTAATTTATAACTTTATTAATTACCTATAAACAAGAATAAGTCCTTATTTATATAAAGTAGTCACTTATTACAATAATTATTAAATAATTAATTATTAAATAAGTTTTAAATAACTATCTTACTAATTATATAAAAAAGAATAATTTCTAGTCTCTGGAAAGTTCTGAATTTTCAGATACGGTGTTTGAGAATTTACAAGACGATATGTTTTAAAAATTAAATCTCAAAAAGTTATTTTTGAAATTTTCATTTAATCAAAACTGGATCTGTTATATGCCTTTGGCATTGCCAAAGGCACTATTTAAAGACCCCTTAGCCAATAAATTTAATGTATATGACTTAATAAGTTCTTAGGGTACCTTAGGGTGGCTTCTAATAACGAAAGGAACCAGATCCAGAACCTAGAAATTTAAAAATAATAAATTCCTTCATAAATATAAAAGTAAAAGCTCAACTTTTAATTTAATATTTTTTATTTCAGGTGCTCTATCGAAGTCCCAGTTTCCGGTGTTCACAATTTACGCACAGAAGAACTGCCTGGGGGTGAAACCTTGCGAACGGGCCTGGTGCATAGATCGTGTGCAAAATTACAAGTTGACTGGGTACGCAAAAAGCCAGCAAGTGGTCGCATCGAGACAAGAATGTTTAGAACTGTGCCTGGGGGAGAACGAGTTCGCTTGCAGGTAAGGAAACTACATATTGAAAATTTACTCTTGCTCTTCGAGTAGGTGCCGAAATGACTAAAAAACCTTAAGGTGAAATATAAAGACAGACTATTTGAGAATAAAGCCGATGTAAGCGCTGGGGCTTTCGTAAGGATACAAGGTTGAAAGGAAAGAAAGATAAATTGTTCGCTTACCATGTGGATGTTTTCTTTCTTTTCTGGGGTACCCCATACATCATCTGCTGCTGGTATCGATATGTAAAGGTGGTTGGATTGTGGGATTTATAGCCTTTGTACACTTATAATTAATTATTAATTATTATTATTATTATTATTATTATTATTATTATTATTATTATTAATAATTAGTGGTTCATTGTTGGAAGTAAAAATTAAACCTCACAAAACGGACGCGTGTTTTCGGGTTGACAAATATTTAGAATCTCTTTCGCGACAGCACGAATAACCTGTTTTACAGTATAAGAAATATCTGCTTACATACTTAACTAAATTACTACGTGGAAGTAACAGCCGAAAAATTTGAAACATTGGCGAATTAAAAGATATTTTAAGATTTAATACTGATCATATGGTACCGAATTTATAATAATATAGATTATAATCTATTGAGTTCTCTGATTTTCCGTTTAAAGATCTATAGATTTGTCTAATTTTCCGTTATCATCAGGAATTACGTGTAACTCGCGTTATCAATACAAATATTTTGACGCCTCTATCGTTAAAATAAAATAATTATTCTACCCAACTATAGTTTAGCTTTACGTACAATAAACCAAACTATAAAAATTGTAAATAAAATCCCATAAAAATAATATTAGTGTTTATTTGCTCGTTATGCAGGAAGCATTGACATGAAACTCAATTTAATTAAATAATTATAATTAAAATAAATAGCATATGTTTTAATATAATAAAATAGGCACTTAAATTAAAACGTCTTAATATAGCGAACGTCACCATAACATAAAACTATAAAAACAGTTAAGGCTTTCTTGTTTGGTAAAGCACAACTCTCGACCTTTCAAGTTATCTAATGGTTATTGAAACCGCCATAAAATTCTATTTCTAGTATACCAACTAGATTAAATCATTTGAAGCGCTTACTTCAAATAAATGTATATAGTCCCAGAATATACTGTTCGGAAGATTCAACAGAAACGTTGAAGAATGTATTTTTAGACCTACAACTCTACATTGCATGTTATGCTACGATGTAAGTTTTTACCCGACTACGGCCAAGTCAAAGTACTGTAATAATATATTTCACGTGTGCATATATGCAGATATATGACTTAGTTTGTTCAATACTAGAGTCTAATAAGTTACAACGATTTACGTTAATTAAAGAAACCCTATGGTTATCAAAAATTTCGAAAAAATGTAGCACGCCATATTAATTAAAATTATAATTTTAGCAGAAAAAAAATCAACAGATCAATAGTTTTCTGCTTTTCAACTTTTCTGGTAGCTGTAACCAAAAATCTGGTTGATGTGCTTACCAGATCTTATTAATTTAAGTTTTGTTTCTGGCAACCACAATAAGTGGTGTTGTTAACCTTCACTTTAAAAAGTAAACTGGATATTCAGTTACAAATGGATAGGAAATTGTACTTTAATTTTAGTTAAAATCACGCAAATTTAATTTCCGTACTTAATTATTAAAGTACATGAGAACGATAGTGTTTTTAACAAAAATTAAAGTACATTTGTATAGGATTATAACTTCCTATCCAGCATGGTTTTTGTAAACGAAAGTCAACAACTATGATACAAATCTATTAATTTATACTAATTATATATTTAACACTATGGATTTAGGGATAGAGGTGGATAGTATATAACCTGACTTAAAAAAAGCTTTTGATCGAGTAGACATTGGTTTATTACTTTTGAAACTTAAATTGTATGGTTTCTCTGGACCAATGTATAATTGGTTAAAAATTTATTTACTAGATAGAAAGCAGATTGTAGTTATTTTAGGTTTTTTCTCATACATGATAAATGTTACATCAGGCCTACCTCAAGGGTCCCATTTGGGTCCTATTGTCTTTCTGCTTTTTATTAATGACATTATTACATGCGTTGAGTTTTGAAAAAATTTACTTTTTGCCGATCTTAAGCTTTTTAAAAGAACTCCAAGACTATCAAATGATGCAATCTGATCCAACTCGCATAGTTAATTGGTGTCAAAATATTTTTCTTGATTTGAATATAAATAAATGCAAAGTTATATCGTTTACAAACAAACTAAACATTCAAAATTATGATTATTTTATTTCTAACGATAAACTGGAAAGGGTCTCTTCTATTAAAAACTTAGGTGTTATATTTGATACTAAATTAACTTTTGTTTGGACATTTGATTTATATAGTTATATTTTTGACAATTTTGTACTTTTTGTTCTTTTTTTTGTAATTGGTTATTTTTTATACAATTCATATTACTTTAGCCATTTTTTTTTGTACTACTTGGATGTAAATCTGTATGTATTAAATAAATAAATAAATAAATTTTTAAATAAATATTCAGCAAGACGCCATATTGCCTAATTTATCAAGAAACACCAGCTATTTAAAAAAAAATCCTAAAAGTTACATGGAAACGTACCGTAGTCGGACTGTCTGTTTCGGAACGTGTTCTCAAACACTAATGGACAGTGCTTGTCCTTCTCCTGTGATCTTTTGGTTATTTCTATCATATTAAAAAGTGCAACAGTCAAGTTTTTATTTTTATTAATGTCTATATTGTTTTATGTGGTGGACATAAATCGTCGAACGTTTTAAAATGCCTACCTCTATAAAAGTGGGATTAACAACTGTAATAACATGAGCTGCCTATAAAGCAGCGCTTAATGTTTGACAACATATGGAACATAAAAAAGTAATTATTCTTTATTTACGCGGAAATTATAATTATAAAGCACGCCTAATTGGAATCCTAAATTGAGTAAATTATGTTGCGTTATTGCTTTTAACTATCTTCAGGGCCGTAACCAGAAAAAATGAAGGGGCTCGGCTCTCAGGGTTTAACCGAATGAGCGCCTGTAATATTTTTTTTAAATTCGCAATATTTTAATGTTCTAAAATTTTATTTATACAAAAAGTTCACATGGATCCTTTCGTAAGTTCATATGGATCCTTAAACTGTTTGTATTATTTTATGAGGTAGATCCATCATCGTCTTCCAAAAACTGTTCATTAAAAATTTTAATTTGAAAGAAATAAATGTCGAATAACTTGAGATACGCTTATCCGATTTTCAGAAGCAAAACTGTTAAAACCGGAATAAAAAACCTTGACATATGGTCCTATTTAAACTACACAGACCACAAAAAAAAGTTTTCTGTGTCGGGGTTGAAACCCACCTATTCTTATGTATTTTGGGATGCTGAACACGAATCTTTCATAAAAAAGGTACCTCACGAGTTAATTTTTTTGCTACACTAAAAAAACGGTCTAAAATGGTAAAAATCTCATATTTTTTCAGTGTAGCATAAAAAAATGAGCCCATGAAATGCCTTTTTTTTAAGACAGATTCGTGTTCAGCATCCCAAAATATATAAAATAGGTGGGTCTCAACCCCAGCACAGACAAGCCTTATAAAGCCTTATAAAAGCCCACAAAAAAAGTTGTCTGTACTGGGTTTGAGACCCACCTCTTCTTATGTATTTTGGGATGCTGAACACGAAACTGCCATAAAAATGAATTTCTAGGGCTCATTTTTTTGCTACACTAAAATTGTGAAAATCATATGCAATTTCAGTGTAGCAAAAAATGAGCCCATAAAGTGCCTTTTTTATGAAAGGTTTGTGTTCATCCCAAAATGCATAAGAATATGTGTGTCTTAACCCTTTACCCTTTCGCTCCGAATTTGTTTTCTTTGAATTTCGGAAACTTTTTTTCTCTACCTTGGTATATAAATACTATTCTTGGCTCAATAATTTTTATTGATATTACGTGCACTTTTAGTTCAGTGCAAGGTAAATTGCATACGCGTACTTTCTTGAAATAGCCGACATAACAAATAATTTTGCAAATAGAACTTCTAGATGTTTAAGCCCTTTGGCATATTGATCAGGAAGAATTTCTTTCGATAAAACAAGTATAGTACGTATCTTTTTTTCAACTTGAGAAATTACCTGCCTCACGGTGTCTGGGAGTGAAGCTTTAGTTTAACTTTCGAGTAACAGAAATAATATTTTATAGCTCTAGGGAGAATTGAAATAATTTTAAAACAAATTTGAAAAAACAAATCTGTCGAACGTCGGTTTATTTGCAAAAAACAAGTTAAATATCTCGTTTGGGCACCAATACTTAATGATGAAGTATTACGCGGTAACTTAACTTTGCCCTCTTTTCAATAAAAGTTTTCAACAAAAATGCCTTTTCCAAATTAATTTCTACACACTTTTTTATTTTTACAGGTGTCTTTGTTTCAATTACCTCGAAATGATTTTGACATTTGATAAAGCCAAATATTGCACAAACTCTTTCAAAAACTAATAATTTTCTTTGAAAACGGGATCAGATTAGATCCCGAAACGTTAGAAGTTAACTTTTATTCATTTTTTTGTTCTTTTTTAATTATTTTAACAATTTATCAAGAATTTCATTGAAAATTCTTTATTTAGGCAAAATTTTTAAACTTTGGTAAGGTATTGATTAATAATATTTTTTAGGTAAAGAAGATATAGCAGATAAGTCTTATTTTAAACGCAATACCTTACCAGCGCATCTAGAAATAGATGCGCCTGATAAGAACATTTTAATTTTTTTTTCTGTTTTAGATTTTTTATCGATATTGAGGCGAAATGGCTCAAATTAATAATACTGTAAATTAGATATCTCGATTTTGGCACACCGTATTAAAAAAAAAAAAATAATAAAATAAAGAGGATTTTTTTTCTATAATTTACTTTTAATGCACATTTTTTACGCTTGATAATAAAGTTTTTAAGTTTTTATATTTTTGGACGAAATTTATACAAAAAAAACAAAATGTTTATATAAATATATTTTTTTAAATCTCAATGCTTCGTAGAAAAGAGCTATAAAATAATATTTGGCTTATTTGAAAGTTGAACTAAATCTTCATTCCAAGCCTTGTGTATCGGTCTGATCGCTCTCTGGCCACTTATAATTCTAAGTAATCGAATTGCTAACAATTTTACGGAGATAGGTATTTTTAAACATAACCTAGACGAGTAATGTCTGATATAAAAGACAATATAGACATTAATAAAAATGAAAACATGATTGCAAGATGCTTTTAATAGGTTATAGTTTCAGAGTATGAAAAAAAGGAACTCAGGAGAAAAATATTAATATTAATATTTCACATACAGAAATTAGAGTTACTTCGAATGCTGAAAAGGTTTTTTATTTGATTTTCAAGCAGTATAACATACTATCTCGTATGTTTTTAAAGTATAATGGATCCTTCCATCGCATAACGCAGTTTTGGGAAACATATACTAATTTATGTTCAAACTAAAAGTACATATTAGAAAGCTTCTTAAAATGTGAAAAATGAAATATTAATGGGCCAGTCTCTCATTTTATTTTTTCCCATAAAAAAATGCCAAATTTTACCAAAATCGAACACCATCCGCAAAAAAACTTTTTTTTTAAATGCATATATTTCTTTAATTTATTAAAAATATCAGATAGATTTTATTATATATGGGTAAATTTGAACTTAAAATAATCTAGGTTAGCTTTTTAATAAAAGTCATGTTCATAGGGGTGATGTGGCCCATCTCCTAGGCATCGGAGTATAAACTTTTAATTTTTAAAAATATTTCCACTTTTCTTGCATTTCACTTATAATTTTTATGTTGGTCCCTTTTAATATATTTATTTAAGCTTGGTTTGGTAACCCAACAATAATATTAGATAGTAGATGGCTGGATTAGGGTTATTTATATTAAAAAACGTTTTTTTACTAAAACTGCCGACGTTTCGTTGGCTTTATTCCAACTTCTTCAAAAGGCACACTACAAGAAATGTAACAATTATGTTTTAACTTTTTAACAATTTAATATAAGTTAAAAAATTCGTTAATAAAATAATAAAATATGATTTTTTTTTTATATAATAAAAACATGTTTAAAATTGTTTTGCGGTCAAAAAAGGCATTAATTAATTATATTAAACTATGCATTATAATCTAAACATAGAAATAAAAACATTTAAAATACGGTTTAATTTAATAAAACCTCGTATAAGAACAAATATTTATTTTAACGTGGAATTATCATCAGCATAAGCAATAAAAAGGTAAAAAATATGGTACTTACAGTAAGTTACGTTTTCTTCGTTAAAATATAACAATTAAGGATTGAAATAATAAATATATAATACATAATGGGTATTCGAAGTTTAAGTTAGCGGGCGAAAAAACCTTTTTGGCCCTAGGGCCACAAAGTTCAACTTTTTATTATTTACTGGATACGTTATTAAAATTATATATCAATTTAATTAAATCTTAAAATATATTCTTGTTCTTTATTAAATGTTGAATATTTTTCTCGCTTTTTTATATATATTGATATATTCAAATTATTAAAGCCACGCTGAAAAAGCCCGTACAAAAATGGGCGAAACGTTGGATTTGGAATTTTATGTATTATTTAAAAAAAGTATTCTTAAAGCGAGAAAAATATTTAATATTAATTAATAAGTAAATATTAATTTTAATAGTAAGTTTTGACATAAATAAAAAAAACATACCTTAAGGAAAGTTGAGTTAACTGTTGCGGAAGCATTATTTAATTAACTTACCTGAAAAAGAAAATAAAATTTAGTAAAATATACAATATGCAAAATTAAATATAATTTACAACGAAATCCGATACGCATTACATTATATTATATAACTTATATATAATTTATATACTATTTATATTAATTTAAAATTTTGATCATTTTGGACCCCCCCTGTAACGCTATTTCTCATACCATTAATATGGGCGTGACACTCCAAAATGATGTAAAATAGTCAAGTCAAATACCACTTGAAGCAATGAAATTTTCAGAAAATTTTATTATGGCCTCATAAAATATTATTGCTGTAAAGTAATTTTTTCGTTAATTTTTCGTTTCGAGATCGAAGAATAACGAATAACGAAAAATATACTCAAAAAATTACTGTGCAAAATTATTTTATGGGACCATAATAAAATTATCGAAAATTTCACTACCTCTTGTAATATTACTGTTGAGAATTTTTAATATGAAAATATTTTAGTGTAAAATAACGCGAAAAACCAAATTTTACTAAATAATAAATTACCCGGAAAATTAAAACTAGCTAATTCTACAATTTTCTCAGTAATAAATAAGCCAGTCTTTAGAACATATAGTCGTCAAAATTTTGTAAGGGGCGACTAAACGCTAGGGACTTTTTGCCTGTGGGCTCCAAATCGGGGTTTGCCCGCTCAACATTTTTATCTTACGCCTGGCCTGATAATTTAAATCCCTAGTGACTGGCCTAAAACAAGTTTTAAAAATGCTGAATATTATTTTCTTCAAATTAGAGCAACGAAAAACTTGCTAATTGGATGAGGGATAGATTCATCATTAAGTTAGTACGAAGCGCAGGAAAGGTTAAATTTGACTTACAGTCGGAGAGCTGGTGACCATTTTTATTTCATTATTTTTTCCCGGCCGTATTTAATTTATCACAAAATAGTGGTACATCCCTATATATAACTTTTTTGCTTATTAACTTATCAGAATAAAATTTGGAGGATGTAAATAATTAAATAAACTGAATTTTTTGAAATTGTAAATAGTCACTTCTGGTTTCGCCGGAAATTACCTCAACTTTTGATTTTTAAATGGAGTACAACCATGTATAATTTGTCATTTTTTGACAGAACATGTAATTTTTTAATTAAATTTTAATTTTATATCTAGTTAGCTTTGAAATACGCAAAATTGTTCTTGGCTTAGTTATTTTCTTAAGAAAAATATGAAACGTTTTATTTTATAATTAACCAATTTGGAGCTCTTTAAAACTAGGCAAATAATTTTTTTCAATAAAACTCATTTTTTTTTAATGGAAAGGTACTGGTACCGTAGTACTTTTAAATCAAATATTTTTTTCTTAAAAGTTTGATACCCATATCATTGTATTTCAATCAAAATTTATTGGAAAAAAATTAATATTAAAAATAAATATTATTATAAACATAAAACTTAGTTACCTTGAAACAACATATGAGGGGAGCATATGAAAAATAAAAAAAGTATTTTTTTGTAATGCCCCAATATTTAGTATACTTCTAGGTGTAATGAACTGTAATTGATATAAGGTAAATATCCCAAATATCGGACACGGCCCAATTATCGGACACTTTTTCACGTTTTTACAAAAAACAAGATATTTAAGCAATAAAATTAAAAAAATATATTTAATACGAAATTATGAACATATTTGAATCACAGCGTAAGTATCATTTGCCATATATGGTATTTCTTATAACTAATAAACATTCATGTGTCAGCAGTCACGAAATACAGGGTGATCCATAACTGGCATGCCAAAATTTAAGAGGTGATTCTAGATCCTAAAATATAAAAAAAGTTCCTATAAAGGTTGGTCCGGAAATGAGCCCTAAGGGATCTAGGGCCCTTTAAAATTGTAATAAAAATAAGGTTTTTAATTAATAACTCGGGTACCGTTTAAGCTAGAGCGGCGAGCTTTTCCATAGTATTAATAAGGGCAATAAGTTTATGTTAATTTATTTTTTTAATTTATCCAGAGGCGTGCCCAGACGGACAAAATATATGAGGCTTAAAACATTTTTGCCCCAAACTTTTCTATGTGTATGTTTTTTGGATTTGTTGTAAAAAATATAGATTTCTAGAGTAAAAATACATATAAAATATCATATAGTGTAACACTGTAGGAGCAACCGTCAAAAAAAATGCAATTAAGAGGAAGTAACATTTTGTGCCACCAAAAACGTTACTTTTTAAAAGGCTATTACTCCTTTAATATTAAATTTAGGTGTTTTGGTGTATAATACTTTTTTGCTCAGTTTTAAATGAAGAATCACCCTGCAGCATTAAAATTTTATTAGTGCTTTTTTTGTTCCCCATTCAATACGTCATCTTCGAAGGGCCGTAGCTCCCTTAGGGCTCATTTTCGGACCAACCTTTATTACTTTTTTTCATATTTTTGGATGTAGAATCACCTCTTAAATTTCGGTACGCGAGTTCTGGAACAGGCTGTATATAGCCTTTTTCTAAGCAAAGTAAGTAAGCCAACTTTTAACTTTAAAATATTTTTTTTTTAACATTAGGTATTGTTAAAATGTCTATCAAACTCTTTCTTATTCACAATATTGTACTTTTATACCAATTTAAACCATTTTTGATGTTATTTTTAAGATATTTTTATATTAATATGGTGTCCGATAAATATGACAATAAAATATAGACAGTTCCATATATCGGACGGCCGTCCGATATATAGTACAATGTAGATAGATGTGTTTTTAACTTCCAATATAAAATAAAGGAAATATTTTTTTTTTAAAAATGTTATATACAATGGTTCTAAAGAGTATAAAGCTTTTTCTACCCAGCACTTTCTTTCAAATACGCCGTTTATTAGGCATTTTTAGTAACTGTCCGATATTTGGGTCTACCTTATAATTTTGTAAGACCTAAATATCGGACAACATAAATTAATGCAAAGTCCATGGACGCAATATTATCTGGATGATTATTTAAGTATATCGCCAATGTTTTTTTGTAGATCTCAGCTATAGTTCATTATAATCATGCAATTAAGCATTTCTGTTCATAAAATCGTTATTTTAATTCTCTCATTAATTTTAAAGACACATATTAGTCAAGTAAAAGTCTATGGGTGGTATAGGTATTTTATAACAATAATATAAAATTTTATAATGTTTTGTCATAAAACCTGCAGCAAGTAGGTTTATAAAAAATAATGAAAAGTATATACATTTGCATTATATTAATAATTTTTTTTTAAATTTATTCATTATACATAGTCCGATAATTGGGACGCAACTAGTCCGATATTTAGGATACTGTGTCCGATATTTGGAACATTCGCCCTTTTTTTCGTATTTTACGTAATATTAAAAAACTATCAAAAATTAATATATATTTAATTACTTTTTTGATAAATGAATAAATTTGAATACTAGAAATATTAATTATATAGTTATTAAGGTTCATATGTAATTTTAACACACCCTCAAAGTCCGAAATTGCTCTAAAGTGTCCGATATATGGGACCGTTACCTTATCGCAAATTTTTATGTGTTTTTGTCGGAAAATTATCTAGTGGATTAAGTTATACATTTGCGGATAAATGCTATGTCATGATTTGAAGGTGTTTTTAATATAAATTATTAATCGAAAGAATGGAGCCAGAGGAAATGCTTTATTGCCGATGTAAAATAATGTTACTTTTAAAAGTTTGATTAATTTTACACACGTACAAACTATTAGGAAACTTTTCCGGGTACGGCATGCGCATTTTCATTAATGTTGATGTACGCTCATTATACAGTCAGCGGTTTTAACTTTTACCTTAGCAAAACACGTGGCAATGTATTGGTTTGGACTTTTATTCATACTAATTATGTTTATTTTTTACTTTTTAAGAGATGTCCTAAAAAAGATCGAAAACAATTATTGTTTTTCTAAAAAATTGTTTTTACCCCTTTTGAATTTTACCAAAAACAATCCTATATCAAAACCTTGGACAGGAAACGTATGTTTCAGATTTGCAGTCTTTAGGTCAAAGCGTTCACGAGTCATCGTGGTCACAAATATTCCCGGACAGACCGATAGACCGGCCGACCGACAGACAGACAGTCTGGCAGACAGACCGACAGATTTTTTAAGCACTGAAAATAATTTTGCACCGATGAACACTTTATTGTATCAATGCTTAAAATTCCTTAGCCTTTATGCATAAATTCATTATAACAACGAATTTTTTTTATTAAATCAATTTTGCATTAAGATAACCAATTTTAATCATTGATGGCAGCTCTTTTTTATCGACTTGCTTCGTTAGAAAATCTGTTATCTGCACTAAACCTCGCCCAAAATGCAAATACAAACTTATTGTAACTCTGATTTGCTAAATAAAGACCTTTATTATTATTATTATTATTACATAATAAAAATTTTATTGTCAAAATTAAAAACGTAGATCTGTGCAAAATAAAAGTAATTTTATTGATATCATGTTAATTTTTATTGATATCACATTAATTTTTGGTTCAGTGTGCGGTAATAATATTTTTTGCATAAAAAACGTAGACAAACGTAAAAGAGAAATAACAATTATTTAAAAAACATTACTAACGCAAAACTTTTCTGGGGAAAAGTAACTTTTGGTAATGTACACGGGCGCTACTGTTCATATAGTTTTGATTTACGTTCATTATGCAGTCCTAACTTTTATTTTCTAGTTCACATAAGTTTAGTAAAGCACCAGACTTGTGAAATAAAGTTTTATTTTGAATCGTTTAAACTGGTTCTGTTTCCTTTACAGTTTTAACATAGCTAGCTAGTAGATTTTTTTTTGTATAAAAAAAATTTAAATAGGGAAAGCATTCTTGGATTGTTTAGTTTCAGTTGAAAAAATGAAAATAAAAAAAAATACAAAAGGTTGTTTTTATTCTCTTTAATCTTACCCTGATTTTTACCAAAAACAAAACCATCGGAGAACTGTGGTCTAAATTTGAACTTTTTTTTTTGTGTCCCCTGATTTTCCCAAGGTATTATTAAGTTTGTTTGTGCGCAGTTGCGATTGCGCACTGCAATTGCGCCGATTCTGAACTAAAGTTAATTTTTTTAAGGTACAGTTATTGTAAATTTGCCGCTAAATACTCCACAAAGTCCGATTTATACTGAAGCATGTGGCTTGTTTTGAATGTCAACATAATCAAAATTTATATTTTTTGTTTACTTACTTTGTTTTTATGATGTTTTGATGTAAAAAAAGAGAATTGATAAAGCTGTTGCTAAAAACACTTTTGTATTCCTGTAGAAACAAAATTTGCTTATAAAATCGATTTTATTCCAATAATATAGAGGAATAAACCATTGTTTTGTTCTCGTTAATGGCACGTCAACGTTTTAGGGTTGTGTACATTGGGCCTAGTCATTTCACTTACGACGGATGCGTATCTTACGTTGCTATTTTAATTTTGAGATTGTTTACAAGCGGGAAGGTTTAAAATAACTATCCATAAAAAAACCTTAGTTCAAGAAACAAAACAAACCTATTATGGGGCCTTGCAATACTATAATAGAACTGGAATGAACCAGTGACTGCAGTCGATAAAAACCAATAATTTAGATAAAGGGATAGCGCATTGCTCTTCTACACTAGGGTACTGCAAAAAAAACATTTTTCTAATTTTTCATATGCACCGCTCCTATGTTGTTTCAATTGAAAAACTATGCTTGCATACCAAATTTCAGGTTACTTGAACATTTTTTCACCCCCGCCCAACTCGCCATCATTGGTATTTAATACTTTACTTGTGATATTAAATACTGCAATGTGTGTATTGTATACAAAATGTTTTCATACTAACATAGAGACCGTGCTGGTACATTTGGATCCCCACGCAACATGTGTTTATTAATTATGTAACATTTGGTAAATTATATCACAGTTATAGTTTGGTATACTTTAAGTTGTAGTTATTGTGTTATTGATCTAGTTTAAAGTATGTTACAGTATTTAGTAAAATAACAATCGGTAAATAATAACAAAATTTTGATTAGTAATAATACAGAGAAAAGTAAAAAAAATCGATTATTTTGTCTGTGTGTAATTGTGTGTGGTTGGGAATCTTTATATTATTACTAATCAAAATTTTGGTATTATTTACCGATTGTTAATTTTTCTGAATACTGTAACATACTTTAAACTAGGTCAGTAATACAACTTGACAACAACTCAAAGTATACCATACTATAAGTGTGATAAGCTTTACCAAATGTTACAGTAATTTTTACTATAACATGCTAGTATTAATAAACACATGTTGCGTGGGGATTCAAATGTACCAGCATGGACTCTATGTTAGTATGACAATATTTTGTATACAATACACACATTGCAGTATTTAATAACACAAGTAAAGTATTAAATACCAATGGTGGCGATATAAATAAAAAATATGTATTAACAAATAACATTCAGTATTAAAAGTTCAAAGAAATTTGGCGTGTATACATATACTATTCTGAATAGTCCATTCACACTTAATGGGATATTGCATTTTCCCAAATAACGCAACTTCAAAAAAAAAATAAATAACATTTTTATTATTCTTTTTTTGAAAAACAAAAAAAATTGAAAAAAAAGTTTTAGAAAAAAGAGTTTTTAATTGAAAAAAAGAAATTATTTGATAGGATGAGAATTGATAGGATTCAAAATGGACGTCACCTATGTAAGTCACTCGCGCATAATTCAAGCCTTATTTCACGCCTTATTTCTTCTCCTAAATCATTGATAAACACTTTCTGCTTAATATGCTTAGGGATGTATCATCTGACTGAAAAAATTTAATCACAAAATGAAATTCTTATTTATTCATAAATGTATACTAAAGTATACTAAAACTTGGAAGATTTATCATTATATTAATTTATTATTAGTCTAAACTCGTTAAACTAATGGAATTTTAAATTTTAAGATGCGCAAAAATTAATAAATTATAAACGACAAGTAAATAACTTTACCTTCAGCTTTATACAATACACCGAAAAAAATAATGTATGGCCGACCTTTACTATTATTGTATTGATTATATTAACGAAATTTCAATAAGACATTTTTTAGTGTTGAATATTTTTTGTTAGATTTTTAAATATATTCGTCACACATTCAATGTATCGCTAAAATGGCAAATTTTTAAAACTGACGTCATGATGTCAATAATATAACCTCAAAAAATTCTAAAATCTAAAATAATATGTTATATCAATCAATAATTACAAATGGGATCCGATTATTGAGTAACAGAACACAGATCTAACTCAATTGTTGAGTCACATAAGACAGATCGGAGAACAACATCTATCTGCTGTCAAATATCTATCGAATATCAATTTTAAAACCATATAGCGTACGGTTTTAAAAACTACGAATATATATTTTTTTAATTTCCTTCTGACATCACATATTTAACGCTAAAAAATACATTTTAAACATTGATACAAAACAAAAAAAAAACATTATTTTTTGCAATTAAAAATATTCATCGGTTCAAAATTAATATAATTAATAAAACGGTATTTATATATTTATTTGTTAAAATTACACAGGTAAACAGCTAAAGAGGTGCCTGGGGTTTGTCAACTACCTAATGCCTAGTTACTACTCTACTATACACCGTTTTCGAGATAATTGATCAGAAACTTGTTTAAATAGACGAAATAATTATTATTTTGACAGATTGCAGAATATCTTTGAAAATAAGTATCCTGAGGTTTTTTGAGGTTGCTGAAACCGAAGCAATGTTAAAAATTCTAAATTTAAAATGGCGGATCAAATATGGCGTTGAAATTTTAAAATTTTTAATATTCTTTAGTGATAAAGTATTTTTGAGGTCGCTGAAACTAAATCCGATATAAAACATTTAAAATTTAAAATGACTGTTCCGACGCCATATTGAATCAGTCATTTTGAATTTTTAAAATCGTAATGGGTTTCAGCGACCTCGAAAATACTTTTATTTTTTTGCAAAATATATTGAAATTTTAAAATGTCTACCATCCGCCATTTTTGCCAACCTCAAAACCCTAAGGATACCCATGTTCAAGAATATTGAGTAATTTGTCAAAATTCTAATTAATTTGTCTATTTTAACAAGTTCGGGATCAATTATCTCAAAAACGGTGTGTAGTAGAAAACTTTTAGTAGATAGTAACGAGGCATTAAAAAGAGTCAGAATCCGTTGACAAAACGCAGACAGCTTTTCAGCTGTTGACCTGTGTAATTTTATTAAATAATATAAATACCGTTTTATTAATTAATTAACTGCTGTCTCAATCTTACTAGCGTATATATTTTTTCAATTTTAATTAAATAAGATATTTATACAATAAAAAAAAAACGTGTATGAAACGGCATTATGGCTTATTTTAAATAAATAATAAAAATCATATAATCAAATATAAACAAGTTATGCAGACAAAAAATGCTCTGTACGGATAAAACAAGCTTTTCTCACTTTTCCACAATTAAAAAATAAAATTTGACTCCTACCGGAAATTGAACCCTGGACAGTTTGTTTTTAGATTATTGCTCATTTTATTAAGTTTATAGTCGTTGTCGGATCTATTATTAGGTATTTTACACAATAGTACACTGATTGTAAAAAACATCTCCAAACATTTTCAAGATATAAATTTTGGCACCATCATTTACCGCGTCTTTCTTTAATCCTGCAGCCTTCTTCCATCCCTTCAAATTACCCATACCAGTCCAGCATTAATTAATATTTTAAAAAAGATTTTAAATAAAATGTTAAATTATAATTTTAGCTTTTAAATTCGAAAGTATTAGTCATGCAAAAAAAAATATTATAACTTTTTTATGAACAATTTTTTAATCTTTTTTTAATATTTTTTGTCATGTCGTGAACTAGTACAAAACATAATGAATTTTATCCATTTGCTCCACACCAATTTTACCAAAAATCCCAAACCAAGAACTTTTTCAAATTTTAAGTTTCTTTCTTCATAAAACGTCATAAAATGCAAAAAACATTAACAATTATTTATTACTTACCCCGAGGACAGTCTTGCATCAGTAATAGAACAATCAAAAAATCGTATTCCTTTTTTTACGTTTCTCGGCGTTTTATATCTAAAAATATGATTTAGGTAAAAAATAAATAAATCGGTCTGTCTTTCGGTCGCTCTGTCTGTCTGTGTATCTGTCTGTCTCTCTGTCTTTCTGTCCGGGAAATGTGTAACTGCGATAACTCGAGAAAGATTTAAGATAAAGAACTCAATTTTTTTTCCAAAAAAATATTTTTTTTTACATAAGGCTTCATTTTTTTTGTTTTAATTAACCTATGCCTACATGGGGTAGCAGTGTTTTTTGTACAAGTATTTCCCATATTTTAAAATGGGAAAGCAAAAAGATTTTTTTTTTTGCTTTCGACTGTTATTTATCATCCGTGACAAATTCGCATTGATTTTACCTAATTCACTTTAAACCACGCGTATGTAGGTTATTAAATGGTTCACATTACGCATACATCAATTTTGATTGGGCAATAACTGGAAGAAACGTAATTGAATTTTTGATTAATGTATTTTTATGATATATTTCGAAATTAGAAAATTTTCAGCTTCATAAATTATAAGCCAAATTGTTAAACCATTCTACATACATACAACACTTCACGGGAATGAATTTTTACTGCCATGGCGTTGAAAAAATAGGGTGGTATAAATTAACGATGGTATTTTATGCAGAGAAATAGCGTCGAACGACAACGGTAATTTTCATTATATTTTTCTTAATTTTGGCGAAGGCGCTATAGCGCCTAACTGTAGTTATTATAAAACCCTAATAATATATTCTAACTAGTATGGAATAGACAATATTCCGCGCGAGCGGAATTAGTATATTCTATAACTAGTACACGGAAAAAAAAATTATAGCTAGGAGCGCTATAACACACATACCAAGCAAATTATAATCGCTTATTATATAAATACAAGGCTTTCTCTTACAATTATGGCAGTCAGTGTAAAAATTTATATGAAATACTTTAATTGTTTAGTGAATAATAAAATATAACAAATAGTATGGCATTTATAGCTTAAATAGATTTAATTATTGTCCGTGCTAATAATTTTTATAATATAATAAAATTTCTGTAAATTTATAATAGTGCCTGTAATAAATATAATCGTGTCTGTAATATGTATAATCGTTTCCAATTTATTTTTAACATTATTAGTTATTGTGTCCCTTATAATCTATAGCTTAAATCACTATAATTCGCCACTGTTACCAAATATCTTATAATGTATAGCGCAGAGCCCACTAATTTCTTTCCGTGTATGGAATAGACAATATTCCGCGTGAGCGGAAAGTTTGTCATACGAGCCGGCAGGCGAGTATGACGGTCCCGCGAGCGCGGAATGACTATTCCATACGTGTTGTAGACTATACTTTTTTTTCGACTGCAAATATGAAACACTGTATGGTTTTAAACTGCGGACAAGGTTAAAAACGATGTTTTTTGTGATTTGACATTGTAAATGCAACAAAACACATATTTTTAAATAAAGCGATTAATGTTATTTAAAATTTTTATCAAATCAGTACTTAAAAAAGATTTTTATTTAATTTTAGCACATATTTACAAATTATAATGCAAAAATTGAAGGTTATGTCAGATTGTTGTGACAGATATCAGGTTTAAATATTTAACATTAGATGGAGCAGTTTTAATTTTTTGAACTAAATTGATAAAAAACTGGTCAAATATTAAGAAAAACTAATAAACTTTATGTAATTTTAACGCAAAACTTTAAATTGCATTAAATTATTCAATATTTCATGGTAAAATATATATATTTTTGCTAATTTTGCTACAGTTTTCTTTACTTTTATAAATAAGGGATGGCACTACATGTGCTCATTCTAACACTAGATACGAAATACCGTATCTAGAGCTAGAATGGATTCATTTTGTGTTTGAAAAGTGTGTGTGATTGCTTACATTCTAAAGCAGTCGTAGAAAATAGTATATTCTTTAACAAGTATAGAATGATGCATTAGGATGGACATTATTTTTTTTATTGTTTTAAAATTTTCATTATGGTGTATCTAGAACATCCTGAAAATATTAGGGTGATCAAACTTCTCTAGGTGTCCCAATTGGACCCCTAAAATCGTGAAATTACGTAAAAATCGTAAAAAATGGACTGTACTTTTTGTATCAGTCTGTCTGTCCGCACGCTCGTAGGAAAAATATTTACTATGTGATTTTTAATTTACTCTCTTGCTTGATGAAACAGACCATAGTACGGTAACAAACTTTCAGTGTACTTCTATAAGTACAGCACTAAAAATATTTACTAACATGTGAAATTATATTGCCTGGATCTTTGTATTTAAACCAGCTGTGCTAGCACAGACCTTTATAGCACAGCTGGACAAGATACCCACCCTAAATTTACTAATATTGTAAAATATAGCGAGACGTAGATACCTATTTTAGGATGTTAATGTGTTAAACACTGGGAACGACATATTAATTTGTTGGAAACGGCGACACTAAGGGCGATATACAAAACTAATTGGTAAATTTCTATCCAATCCGTATGCTAAGTTAATACCAGCGTGTTATCTCGAGAAGATAGCAACGGATATCGTCCTTCGAGCCACAGCCGCCTAAACTTTGGTAATTATCGCAGAGCTCGCCTTATAAGGTTGACCAGGTCCTTTCGTCGCGGTAATTTAATAGTGTACCCAGTTAAAGCCAAACCGATATCCTTTTCGGCGATGCTGCTGCAAAATTAATTGCAATGGCCGATTATCTCAGATTACTCTGCCTTTCTTTAGTTTACTTTTTATTATACTCCTCGTCGCTTTATAACATAGGAGTATTATACGTTTATTTCGGATCCCGAAATAAAAATCGTCAAAAATTAGAAAAAATATATACCTGTGTGCGATTAGGGTGGACCTAATATTGCTTTTTCATTTTGAAAATTTTCAAAATTTCGGAAAGCCTTGTATTCGTGCAAAAATTTTCAATTTTTTTTTTGTGTATTTTTGCGTTTTATGACGTTTTATGTCGATATAAATCAATTTCGAGCAAAAAAAATGTCTCTTGGTCGGTCGATCTGTCGGTCGATCGGTCTGTCCGGGAAATCATGTGGGCACGATAACTTAAGAACGCTTTAAGCTAGAGACTTGAAATTTGGCATACAGGTATGTTACCAAAAGTTCTCGCTCGGGATTGTTTTTGGTAAACATTGAGGCGCGGAAATGGTGAAAAATACATTTTTTTTAGAAAAATTTGAAAATTTCTATATATGGGTTTTCAAGGTTGCTGAAATTGAATCAGATAAAAAAACTTTTCTAATTCCACCCCCAAGCGGGTGAGGGGGTAAATATTTTTCAATATTATTAATATTTTCTTCAAAATTGGTATATAGGGGTTTTTGGGGTTGACGAATATAAATCTGATAATACTTTTTTTCTAATTTTACCCCTCTCTCTCTTTTACTGGGCAGTGTATTTTTTTATTATCTCAAAATTTTCATTAAGGTGTAACTAGAAAATTCTAAAAATATTAGAGTGGTCAAACTTCTCTAAGGGTGCTAATGGGGACCCTAAAATTCGTAAAATTACTAAAAATCGTAATCATTGAAAATTGTCTGCAGTTTTTTTATAAGTGAAAAATTTAACCCTTTCGCACCGGATTTGTTTTCTTTGAATTTCGGAACCTTTTTTTGTGTATACAAAATAAAATGATATCAAAAGTACGAAACAATTGATTTGTTTTAATGTCCCATTATAAAATATTATGTGACCCTGCACAAAAAAAAACCAAGCTGTTGGATCAAATTAAAAAATAAATAAAAATTTTATGTAAAAAACTTTTCTACATTAGAATCCGACAAAAAACGAAATAAGTTTGTCACACTAACTGGGTTTCTTTGTGCAGGGTCACATATAGTGTTTTAAAGCTGCACAAATATATGCCATTAGTAACTTATAGTTAAGTATTTATATCACTTGATATCAAGTTTGGACTAAAAAATTTTTAAACATCTGCTGGGACATATATGTCCCTACAGGAGCGAAAGGGTTAAAGGGGTTGATTTTTTGTCTTTTGAGCATAAAAAATAATGCATCAAACTTCAAAATGATCAAAAAATTCTAAACCTCGCCGAAAATCCGACAAAGTTGCCCCTAACACTAAAATTTACGAATTTCCACCATAAAGTGAGTCAAACAGTAAACAAACATTTTAAAGATGTATCTGAATATATTTTTTATATAAGGGAACGTTCAAGTATTACGTAACGCAAATTTTGATAATTTTGGACCCCCCCCTAGGAGCGTTACGTAATACTTGAACGTTTCCTAATGCACTCTAATATTTATGCATAATATTAAAATTATTTAACTATCATAAAACAAAACGAGCTAAGCGCCAAGTGTTTAGGAGCTAAAAAACGAAAGGAAAGTGCTATCCACGTGATTTCTTTGAAAAATAGTTATTTATATACCAAGGGACTAAACTGGCTGTTTTAGTCCCGCTGCATTAATGTTTCCTGAGCGAACATAGCGAGCGAGGGAAACAGAAATGCAAGGGAACAGGAATCCCAAGAGAACCGACTGGGCATCCTATGAAAGGGAACTAGATCGGGGCCTAAGGGAATGTCCTGGGGGAAGAATCACCAGTGTTGTGGACTTAGAGATTGCTAGCGACTCTCTACAGTCGGCGATAATATCAGCCTACGAGTCCAGCTGTCCACTAAAACCACGCAGGGTTTGTAAAAATGTTGAGTGGTGGAATGAGGAACTCTCAGAAATGAGAAAGGACACGAGAAGGCTGTTTAACCGAGCTAAAAACACGGACGAATGGGAGATCTATAAAGCATCTCTCGCCCGATATAGCAAAGCTATCAAGACCTCAAAGAGGGAATCCTGGAGGAAGTTCTGTCAGGGTATCAAAGATACACCTACATGTTCACGACTCCAAAGGGCCCTCCGAAAGGAAAAAGATTATAACCTAGGATCTATAAAAACCGAATCAGGGGCCTACTCTGAAACGGCAGAAGAGACGCTAGAGGTGATGTTAAAAACTCACTTCCCAGGGTCTGAAAGGAACCGGGGTAATGAGAACAATAACATACAGACAGAAGGCTTAAGGAGGCCCACCAGGGCAGACTGGAAGCTTGCATCCAAAATAGTGGATGCTAAAAAGCTTAAATGGGCCGTGAATTCATTCAAACCATTTAAGGCTGCTGGGAAGGATGGTGTGTTTCCTGCTTTGCTACAGAACGGGATAAGCGCACTAACTACACCAGTAGTTAATCTACTTAGGGCAAGTTTGGCCTTTGGATATATACCGAAGGGCTGGAGGAAGGTAAAGGTAATTTTTCTACCTAAACCTGGCAAGGCAACATATGCCGAAGCCAAGGCGTATCGACCGATAAGCCTAACGTCATTTCTCCTAAAAACATTAGAGAAACTGCTTGATAGATACATAAGGGACAAGGTCTTGAAAACAAGACCCTTGCACAGGCTCCAGTATGCATATCAAGCAGGTAAATCCTGCGAACTAGCTATACACGAGCTAGCAAAAAGAGCAGAGAAGGCAATTAAAGACAAAGGAATTTGTCTAGCTGCTCTATTGGACATAGAGGGGGCATTTGATAATACCTCATATGAATCAATAGAAAATGCACTCAATAGACATGGGGTACCAGATACAATATGTAGATGGGTAATGACCATGCTGAAAAACAGAACTATTGAGGCATCACTCCAACAATCAATGATAGAAGTGCTGGTCGCGAAAGGATGTCCTCAAGGAGGGGCGTTATCGCCACTCCTATGGTGCCTCGTGGTGAACAGTCTTCTGGAGGAATTGGAGAGACATGGCTTCTATGCTCAGGGTTATGCTGATGATATAACGGTTCTCGTATGTGGCAAGTACGGCAAAACTGTATCAGAAGTGATGCAGGGAGCCCTAAAGGTCATAGAGAATTGGTGTAGAAGAGTGGGACTGTCGGTAAACCCTACAAAA
The DNA here is from genome assembly GCA_958510825.1 of Brachypterus glaber. Classification (NCBI taxonomy): domain Eukaryota; kingdom Metazoa; phylum Arthropoda; class Insecta; order Coleoptera; family Kateretidae; genus Brachypterus; species Brachypterus glaber. The sequence goes on along the minus strand of OY294048.1, from coordinate 8,818,299 downwards.
ACCACACTTATTCCATTTACCAACAAAAGGAAACTCTTAATTGAGCCTCCAAGGTTATTTGGAACTAAGCTGAAGTTAGTGGGGCAAGCAAAATATCTAGGAGTAATCTTGGATAGCAAGTTGTCTTATAAACCCCATCTAACAGATAAAACCAACAAAGCTATTAGAGCACTATGGGCCTGTAGACGCATGTTTGGTAAAAACTGGGGAATTAAACCCGGAATGTTGCACTGGGTATACAATGTAATTGTAAAACCCATAGTGACATATGGGGCGTTAGTGTGGTGGCATAAAGCCAATTCCACTACTAACAGACTGATTCTAAGCAAGGCACAAAGACTTGCCTGCATCGGGATAGTGGGGGCAATGAGCACTACTCCCACCGCAGCACTAGAAGTCCTACTGGACCTACCTCCATTGCACTTGGTGGCAAAAACAGAGGCACTTATGGCAGCGTACAGACTAAGGATTAACGGCATGGGAGACCGCCATAGAGGGTTGGAACATACTAAAATCTTTGAGAACATTGACAATACAGATATACTATCCATGAAAACAGATAGGATCGCTATAGTCTATGATTTCAGGCAACCGGCAAAGGCTGAGATACCTAGCCGGGATGCATGGAAAAATGGACTATACCCTAAACTACTAAAAGGTGAAACCTGGTACACAGATGGATCCAAAATGAAAGAAGGGACCGGAGCAGGAATCCATGGACCGGGCAAAGAAATTAGCTTAAACCTGGGAACCAAGGCAACAGTTTTCCAAGCTGAAATCTATGCGATTTATGTCTGCGCACAAGAAATGACATCGGCGTCCTACACGGGTAGGACAGTAAATGTCATTTCGGACAGCCAGGCAGCGATAAAGGCATTAGACTCATATGCCTTTAGCTCAGAACTGGTATACGAATGCCACAACGAGCTATGTAAACTGGCTGAACATAACAAAGTAAATTTGATATGGGTTCCAGGACATCAAGGTATAGATGGTAATGAGAAGGCAGACGACCTTGCGAGAAAGGGAAGTGAAGCTGTACTCACAGGACCAGAACCGTGCTGTGGGGTATCATATTCCACGGCCAGACACGAGGTCAGGAGAATGTTGCGGGATGAACACCAGCAACACTGGATAGATGCTCCTAGAATGAGGCACTCCAAACTCTTCCTAGGAGGACCTACCAAGAAAAGAACCAGCTTACTTCTAGGCATGTCCAGGAGTCAACTGAGAACAATAACGGGTATAATAACTGGACACTGCTTACTGAACAAGCACCGACACGTAATGGGACAGATTACGAGCCCCGTGTGCAGGAGATGTGGGGAAGGGGATGAAGAACCCTACCACCTCATATGTGAATGTCCATCGCTAATAGGCCTAAGATGGAAGTACTTTGGGAACGACTCTCTGGAACCAAACGAGATCATGAACACTCCCCTGAAACCATACCTGGACTTTTTAAAAGAAACAGGGATGCTCTAAGGAGGTCTGTGCGGTAAACACAAAGGTCCCTAGGGACCAGGTGTTGAGGGCTATGAACCCCGCATTGAAGCAACTAAACTAAACTAAAACAGCCAAGTTTAGTCCTGAGGTATATACACTATTTTTTGCAGGACCAAACATAATTTAGGTAGGTAGATAAAATTAAAATTAAAAAACCCGCGTCTGAAATCGGTTGTTTTATTTTCGTAATTTAATCAAGATGCCTGTAAATTGCGAAAAGTCAGTTTCATGGCTATCGCGATTTCAATTGTTTTTTAATATGGTTGACACAAACGTCAAAAAAATGGACGAAGATGATAAATTTTAAGTTATGTATAAATTGTTATAACAATGTTATTTTTAAAGGTTTTCTTTGTTAAAATCAAATAAATTGGTTTGAATCGCTTATTTATTACAAAACACCACCAAACCTAATTTTTGAACCAGCAAAGCACATAGTAAGTATAATATTTTAATATTATTAAGGTTGCTGTGATTTTTATTTCCTAGGGAGAACAACGGCAAATTTAGTCCCGAAAATGAAAGCGTAAAATTAGGTTTTAGTCTTGGTCGTGCAAAAAAAAAATTAAAAATAAAAAACTCATAAAAAAATTATAAAAGTACCAATAGTTATACAAAAGCTCCTGAAAAAAAAACTACTAAAGTATACAAGAAAATGTGAAGCATGTACGGCTTCTTATACTTTAATGCTGCTATTTACCCGTATTTATTAGGATCTTTTTTAAGAGGATTGCTAAAGCCAATTTGTGGCTGAAAACCTATTATATACTATTAACTAATGTAATATCAATAACAATTAAAGCCGTACGTTTTTACTACTTTGATGCTTGAAACAATCGGCAGTTATTTAAAGGCACTGCATTTTCCAATTATCATACTTTTTATAAAATCGTAAAAACTGACTATTATTACATACTTTTAATGTTACTAAAAATCAATTAAGCGTAAATTGTGTATTTTTCCTTCAGTTCGGTAAAAATTTTCATAATAACAAACTTTTAACCAATTATCGTGAAAATCAAATGAAGCTGAAGTTTGGAACGTTTTTTTTGCAACGAAAATTCAAAGTGTATTAAAGTACTAGTTTCATAACATACTTTTTTAGCGCACGAGTACAAGTTTAGAAAACAAGACACTTGCGGCGAGTTTTCTAAAGTACTAGTGCGCTAAAAATGGGTTATGGAATAAGTGCTTTAATATACTATTTGAATTTTCGATGCAAAAAAAACGTTGCAAACTTAAGCTTCATAAAATCAAGGATTTTTTTAATTAAAAGTACTTATTTAGGTATTTTTGCCAAGTCTTTTACCCACTTTTTTATAAAAATCTAGTCCGCATGATCATCGGCATATTTTTTTCATTCTAAAAATTGAGATATAAACAGATACATGCACTTTTTTAATTACTAAACTTCAACTATTGGAACTTTAAAAAAGTTAACAAAAGTAAATAAAATTGTTTTTTCGCTACTAGCTTTAGAACATACCATTATTTATCATGTTTTCAGACCGGGAAATCAATTTTCTTCACCTATAGCAATAATAATTTTTATCCAATACATACAGATAATAAGACAATTACCAGCTTTATTTTAAATAGATAAAATCAATAATAACCCCCGCGTGGCTTTTACTTTATTAAGTGGATAATTATATATTTTACCCACTCAACTGTCACTTGTCAAAGTATTTTCTTGTAAATGTAATAAAAATTTTTAATAAAAATATGAATTCCTAAGCTATTTATTGGATAAAACCTTGTATGGCACTCATGGGTAAACCGATATTGCCCTTTCGAAAATTAACCTGCTTGGCTGACGCCTTGTAGGTTAATTTTCTCATGGGCAATATCTTACTTTACCCACTAGTACCATAAATAACTATTTCTCTCCTAGTAGGAGTAAATTTAATAAACAATTGCTTTTGTCACTTTAGATGTTTCAGTTCTTTGTGCAATTTTTACTAATTAAACCCAAGAAAATAGCTTTAAATAACTTTTTATTTATTAAATATAATTATTACCAATTAATAAAATCAATAATAAGCTAAATATTATGAAAAAAATTAAAAAAGAACTAAATTTTTAAACGTCAGTTCAAAGTATTTATTTAAGCAAATGACACTGACCAAGGCTACTTAATTTTTATGAAAATTTCAAGAAATATCAGTTCTGTTAATAATTTATTTTATTATTTGAATAAAAATAGTTAAATAGTCCTAATAGTGAAAAAACTAAAATATAAACTATGGTAGAGAAGACAATTATAGCCTCGCAATGTCTTCTCTACCTTGGTATATAATTAATATTATCCACTGAGCACGAATACAAACATCAGCTAGGTATTGTTTTAGGTTGTAACAATAATAATTTTTAGAAACAGTCTCTTTGGAAGTTTGTAATTATTTTAAATTAAAAATCAAAGTTTCTCAAAACAAAGAAAGTTGACTTAAATCAGTTAAATTGCATTTAACCAAATATTGGTATTTTATTACTAAATTGGTAACGTATACATAGAATTTACATGATGGAAACAACTGTTTTCTGCAAATAAAATACCTATTTCTGGCGAAATTAGTCCCATAAATAAAACTGTCTCTGACAAAACAGGAAAAAGTCTTTCCTTTGGCTTTTCTTATTTCAACAGGCTTTTCTTATTGCATTTCTTTACTTTGTAAACACTGCAACTGTAAATGGTTTGAGGTTAATACTTTAAATTAGAAAATTAGAAACTAATCTTTATTATCCCAGATTTGCGCTGACATTGTATTTGATAAAAGCTTTATCCTAAACATACGATACAGAGGCAGATTTTCAGAATATTATCTTGGTTATTAATAATGGTAGTTTCACCATAATTTTAATTTGTTTGTTTATGCTGGCATCAATTTTCAATCTAGGTCAAACCACACAGGGAAAAAATCTAATTCCAAGGACTTTTAGGGCCTATTTACATAGACGATGTAAAATCGTAAACGCAAAATCGTAATCGTAATCGTTTCACCTTGAAATTGAATCAATCAGCATACTGCATTTATTACGATTTATGTTTAGGTTTTTACGTCATACTTGTAAATAGAGTCTTACGCGGCATATTGCTCAAATTAAGATATGTGTTCAACTTCAATTAAGCAAAAGATTAGATTAGGTACTTAAAATGCTTTCGGATATACAAACTTTTGAGCACATAATCTTTGTCTTCACTTCCCAGTAAACACAAGGTCTAGAAAATAGATTAAAGGAATAACAAATTAATATTTTTATAATTTTGTTTAAAGTTAAATATTTCTGTCCTTATGAATTCTATGTCTGACCGCACGTTAGTGGAACTATGTGCTTAAGACACACAAGTCTTTAACTTGCTACCATTCAAAGTGTCCAGAATAGAGGTATGAGTAGTTGTCTACATCTAGATAGATAGATGGCGCAAAAGTATACATCAATCTAATGACTACTTCTTTTGCAAATGAAGTCAAAAACTGTTTTCTAAATCAGCGTACAGAAAATAGATTGATGGAATAATAAATTAATATTTTTATAATTTTGTTTAAAATTTAAATTTTTTGTCCTTACCAAATGTAGTAGTATACCGGGTGTTGAAGTTTTTATTGACGTATTCAAAACCACTCCTTGCTTAGCCACCCCCTTAAAAACACCCCCAACTTCTGTTTTTCAAATAGCACCCCCCCATTTTTATCAAAGAATATGAAAGTAAATGTTATTCTTAATTCAACCATGTATTATAAGTGATATCTTATTTTTTTAAGGGGCTCCAAATTACAAGCAATATTTTTCATCATTTTTTTTCAAAAACAAGTTAGATTATATGTAAAAGATAACTGATTAATGTATCCAACACCCACCCTTAATAACCCACTCTTCTGGAACCACCTGCAACTTTGTTCTAAATACCACCCTATTATTAATAAATAATAATTGTTATTTGGAGCCCCTTAAATGATAAGATACCACTTATAATACATGGTTGAATTCAGAATAAAATGTACTTTCATATGCTTTGATAAAAATGGGAGGATGCTATTTGAAAAACAAAAGTTGGGAGTGTTTTTAAGGGGGTGGGTAAGCAAGGGGTGGTTTTGGATACGTGAATAAAAACTTCAACGGCTCCCATTTAACGCTGTTTTTTGCAAAAAAATCTATCTTTTCAAATAACGGAGATATAGCTTGTCAAGAACCTGGTGGGACACCCGGTATACTTTTTATCCTACGTCATACATTAGGGAACGTTCAAGTATTACGTAACGCAAATTTTGATCATTTTGGACCTTATATATCCGTTCAGAAAAAAAAAGCAGGAAAGCATTAATTTATACATAAAGCATTGTTCTAATTTAAAACTAATTTAGTTCTAGTTTAGAACTTCTAAATATATTGAGATGTTTTTTAGTTCATCGCTAAATACTTTAGTGTAAATTTTTTATGGAGTACAAGTGATTAGTTGTAATGCGAATCAACGAATGGGGTCAAATCCCAGCTACCCCAGAACTCCAGGCATGCAATAAGTCGAAGCTACGAGGATTTCTATCTTTTTCAGACACTTTTATTGCCGCGTCAAGTTCGATATGTTGTCTACTTGTTTTTTATTTCTCTAAATTGCGAAACTGGCGTAAAAGCAATAATTTATGTTAAAAAGAAATTGAAACTCACTTGTGTGAAAAATCAATTGTCGATCTTTAGCAATTTGTCTCTGGCACACAAAACTTTAATAGATAATTAAATACCAATCCGTATTCTAGAAAGAACGTCCACGTTCCACCAAAATGTAAGCGAAACCGTGAAGATATGTAATGTTTTGCGTTCTATAGCACACTTCATAGTATATTGCGGTTCTCTTGAAAATATAATTTTTCTTCAAGCGTACTAAAATGTTTATATTTTATAACTGAACAAACTAGATAGAAGTGATCTATTTTTTTACAGAAAAAAAATGAGTTCATTGTTGTACGCCGTAAAAAAAGGTAGTTAGCAAAACCACCACTGTGTGGCAGCACTCTTTGACTTTGATGACAGCCATACTTCAAACGTGTTTGTTTATTATTTAAACAGGTGGTTAACTCGAGATTCTGTGCAAAAACCTTGTGTGAAATTTATTAAAAATGATTGAAAAAGAATATATGGTTTATACACCTACAAATCTCTCCGAAATTGTAAATGCTACATTAGACAAGTTACCATCGAAATCGCGAAAAGTGTATGATTTAGCCTACGAAAAAAATTTAAAATGAGCTAAGGAAGGTTTAAGTTTATTTCAAAGGGATTTTATTAGCCTATTTTAATAAAAAAATCATACTTTATTACTGAATAAATTAAATTCAAAAATTAATATTTTAAAACAAATATATACGATGCTTGAAGAAAAGATAGTATGTTTTACTCAGGGGAAAAGTGGTTTTTTACACGTCTGTAGTAAAACAATATACTATTTTATGAGTTCGTGGGAGCACTTTATTTTTCATACCATGTTAAAAACCTAGATTTTTTCAAGATTGGTATAATTATCTCTATTAAATAAAGTGTTTTCTAAAAATTTTGAATTTATTGGACTTTTTCTTCTTTTTTTATTATTTTTTGAAAAGTGACGCGTCTCGGTGACCTGTTTTCCATCAGATAGGCGGACAAACAATTTTTTTATTTTGTTTTCAGAATTAAAAAAAATATATTTGTAGGTATATACATATTTAAGTTTTTGCTGTTGAACCCCTTTTTCCGAAATAAACCACCTTCGAGAGGGGAGTGAAAAAAAGAAAACACTCCTCTAGAAAGTCCAAAATTTCAATTTAAAATTGAAAACTGTTTAGGTTTGGTTTTAAAAGTAAACAATTTTAGTTGCTATAAAGAAGTATCAATTTCAAAACGCTTTCACTATCGGGTTTCCAGTTTCAGATTAATTAGATTAATCCCTAAAAATGTCTCTAGCAGTAAGACACAAAACGTCAAAAAGTGAGAATCTACCAATAAGGTTTAACTAGAAAGTAAAAGTTCTTCAAAAAGCTTTTTAATTATTATTGACATATAAGATGGGTGATTGGTTACGAATATTATTATGGTTCATCTTAAGATCCTGTCCTCTGTTCAAGTGATTGATTTTAATATTATTGATTATTACCTTTTTGTTTTGTACCTATTCATCGAAGGCCATTTGGAACAAAGTTGAATTTAGATCAGTCTGTTGTTCCTATATTGCTGATATCAGAATTCATATTACCTACAAATTATTATGACATCATTTCAGGATGCTATCTCTTAATTAAATATGTTGAAGTGACGTTATCTTAGGTCCACTGTCATCAGACGTTCTAATCTGAGTAAACGTAACAAAGGACACGTTTCACCAAACGCTAATGAATTAATTTTAGTATATATCCTGCATTTAATGCATACAAAAAACTGTACACTCAGCATAAGTGAACGTTCAAGTATTACGTTACGCTCCTACACTGAGATAAATTTTTACATCCACGTGCATGGGTAATTTACTTGCAGCTGCTGCTGATGTGAATTTACACTCGAAGCGTTAATATAAATGCGGTGTGTATTATACATACATGTTTGTTTAACCTCGTACTATTCTACTTAATTAAGCATCCCCTAAGTCCAGGACTTGTGTGGGCTAGTAGTAGAGGGAACCACCGGCTTATACTGACTTTCGAACCAGTTTCTAGGGAGTGTCCGTTTCACTTATCGCCTTCGCCAAATTTCAATTATTAATTAACTAAAAAAGGCAAATCGGCGCCAGTGAGAATCGAACTCACGATAGTAGACTTGCTATGCATACGCGCTAGCCACTACGCTATGCCTCCCATAAATTATATTTTTACATCCAGTGTGTAAAGTTTCCACCAATATTATGAATGGTTTTTTATGAATAGTGTTTTATGGAAAAACTACGCAACAGAAAAATAAAGCGTATATTCGTAATTAGCGCTACAAAAAGTACCAATATAATATAGAAACAGAAAACATAACAACTCAAAATTTGCAGGCCAGTGTTATCGCCTAAATAAGTAAAATATTATAAAATGTATGTTTTAAGGATATTGTATTAATCACACTTTTTAAATATGATCAAAATTTGCGTTTCGTAATACTTGAACGTTCCCTAAGTAAAAATATTGCTGCCATTAAAATAATACTACCGTAGCGTGAATATACAAGAGGACTCAAGTAAATTGAAGTGCTGGGAACCGATCATAACCCAAAAAACACAAAAAAAAATTATGGTTTGCCTGTATTTAGTTTAAATTGTTTAATAAAATAGATCATAAACAGTCACCGCCATACAGGGATCGCATTAATTTTTATTGTTTTGAATAGCAAAGTTTAACACCTCCATTGAGATGCCGATTGATATGCCTCAGGCACAATGCCTGGGATGGTTTCCAATATTTAACATTGTCTTGAATGTCTTGTATATTGGGTCTACGATACTACATACATACATATAAGGGTTACCCAACAAAATTTAAAATTGAAAAATTTTGGAGGTCTCACCCATTAAATTTGTTCATTGGGGTAAGAATATAATCCCTAATTTTTTTCAGAATTTTTAGGTTTGGACTTTTTATTATCTTTTATTACAAAATTGTCTCGATTTCTAGAAACAATCAAGGCAAGAGCGTAATTTAAAAAATTAAGGCAAGAAAAGACACATCGTCGAAATTCGGGACTCGTGATCAAGAATTAAAACTTTTTGACACTTAAATATATTTTTTTTTCATATTTTACCTACCACTTTTCCATAAGAAGGGTGCGAAGACGTCTTTAGGGGGTCTGCGAGCTTTTTAACAATCTTTATTTTCAGCGCCCAAAAATACGTAATAGTAATTCAACTTTTTTTTGTGGGCCGGTGTAGTTTTTGACGATTTTGGTAGTTTTTGAACTATCGATAATATTTTTCTAGTATTTCGTGCTGTAAAAAGTATAACAAAAGGCAAAACCGGCCAGTCTGATATTATTACGCTTCAGAATGTATATTCGACCACAACATGAATTCCAAAGTTATGTCTAATATTTTTTTATATTTTAATCAAAATAACTATAATAAGATTTATTGTAAAAACATTTAATTGAATTTTTGCTGAAAAAACCTGAATTAACTGTACTTATAACCAGAATTATCATAAAACTCTTTTCTTGAATTCCAATCGATTATTGTGACTTCTTCAATAATCTAATCTGTGTGATTCCATGTAAAGCTTCTAAACTTGATAATAAAAGTATTTTTTGCACGACCAAGACTAAAACCTAATTTTACGCTTTCATTTTCGGGACTAAACTTGCCGTTTTTCTCCCTAGGGAATAAAAATCACGGCAACCTTGATAATATTAAAATATTATACTTACTATGTGCTTTGCTGGTTCAAAAATTAGGTTTGGTGGTGCTTTGTAATAAATTAGCGATTCAAACCAATTTATTTGATTTTAACAAAGAAAACCTTTAAAAGTAACATTGTTATAACAATTTATACATAACTTAAAATTTATCATCTTCGTCAATTTTTTTGACGTTTGTGTCAACCATATTAAAAAAACAATTGAAATCGCGATAGCCATGAAACTGACTTTTCGCAATTTACAGGCATCTTGATTAAATTACGAAAATAAAACAACCGATTTTAGAGGCGTGGTTTTTAATTTTACTTTTATCTACCTATCTAAATTATGTTTGGTCCTGCAAAAAATAGTGTATATACCTCAGGACTAAACTTGGCTGTTTTAGTCCCTTGCATTTCTGTTTCCCTCGCTCGCTACGCTCGCTCAGGAAACACTAATGCAGCGGGACTAAAACAGCCAGTTTAGTCCCTTGGTATATAAATAACTATTAATTAAGATTTAATTTATGTAATATATCAATATACACTGAAAACTCATAACTGAATTAAATACTGCAGTACACTGAAAGAAATTAAACAAACAGAGGTCCCTTTCCCTAGCATAATGACAAATCCTGACTGCTGCAGCGCGCTGCGATTTCAAATCGCTGCAGCGGTTCGAAAATTTATAAAACTAGTTTCACTTTCAAAAAAAAAAAATAAATACATTAAGAATTGTAAAAACTGAGCTATTTGTCAAAAAAAAAAGTAAAATATTAAACGATAAAATTTATTTAACACATATGTTTACATACATCAGCTAACATGCCAATAATGATAAAACACCTGCCAAATTTGTATTTGTGGGCTACCCTGTTAAAAAAAAAAACAAGTAAAGACCAGTAGGATCCAGTAGATTCCGATTCGTTTTCTACTGGTCTTTACTGGTCTCTAATTGTTTTTTGATTTATATAGATATAAAACGTCACAAAGCGTAGAAAAAATTTTTGCACGAATACAAGGCTTTCCGAAATTTTGAAAATTTTTAAAATGGGAAAGCAAAATTGGGCAAAGAACCAAAAGTCTATTTTGAGAAAAAACGACAATATGTATCTTAACATCTACAAGTCAGATGCAGTTCATACAGTCTAATATTACTGATTTCTGTCATTTAAATCTCTTAGAATAGTATATTCTATAACTAGTATGGAATAGACAATATTTCGCGCGAGCGGAAAGTTTGTCAGACGAGCTGGCAGGCGAGTATCACGGTCCCGCGAGCGCGGAATGACTATTCCATACGTGTTGTAGACTATACTTTTTCTTCGACTGCAAATATGAAACTGTATCTTTAAACTGCGGACAAAGTTAAAAACAATGTTTTTTGTGACTCGACATTGTAACAAAACACATATTTTTAAATAAAGCAATTAATGTTATTTAATAATTTTATTAAATCAGTACTTAAAAAAGATTTTTATTTAATTTTAGCACATATTTACAAATTATAATGCAAAAATTGAAGATTATGTCAGATTATTGTAACATATATCAGGTTTAAATATTTAACAATAGATGGAGCAGTTTTAATTTTTTAAACTAAATTGATAAAAATCTGGTAAAACTGGTAAATTATTCAATATTTCATAAAAAAATATATATATTTTTGCTAATTTTACCACAGTTTTCTTTACTTTTATAAACAAGAGATGGCACTATATGTGCTCATTCTAACACTTGATACGGAATATTCATACCGTATCTAGAGCTAGAATGGATTCATTCTGTGTTCTAAAGCAGTGGTAGAAAAAAAAGCTTACAACTATATCATATAAATGTTGGATATTTTTGCTGTGATATACATACCGTTTGTTTAATAACCTTATATAAAGAATGTGTCAACGCATAGATTTGATAAAATTGAACTATTAACATAGATACATAAAATGGTAATGGCAAAAATATCGCTTTAAATAGCTGATGGTCATCCAACCTTGGCCTACACATAATCTGGAGGATTCTCACAGAATGACACAATGATACTTACAATATTTTACCCGATAAGATTTTTCGCTTTGAATTTATCCGCCGTCTTGTCCATTAAAAAGTGGGTGTTAAAGATAGCTATAACTATTTATGTAGTATCATTAAAATCGAGATTAATATTCAGGAAGTGAAATTCAATGCGAGTGAATTCATTATAGTTTATAAGGAAACATGGTATCTAAACAGTTCTATTCTTTAAACATTTGTACAATTGTATCTAATAATTTTTGATGGTGTATTATCTGAATCATTATTAAATAGAAATAAACTAAGCAGCACTAAGCAATCAGGTGATCCAAAATTTATGTTAAGACTATAGACATTTGCAGAAGAGGAACCGTTTCGGGAGCTATATTGTTTATCTGTTACCTAAATAATCTGTTTGATCTTAATATTAACGGTATTATAGTAAGTTTTGCGGACGATACCGTTATTATATTTAAAGGAAAAAACTGGGAGTCACTTAAAATCCTAATAGAGCAAGATTTAATAAAAATTAAAAAATGGTTTGATAAAAAACTTTTAACCATAAACCTAGAAAAAACAGTTCCATTTCATATCAACGCCGTAAATAAGCCAATTCTGTCAAATATCTGGGTGTTTTTATTGATTCTTGATTAAAATGGGATATTCACATTGAAAACCTAACAAAAAAACTTTAGCTTACTATATTTTTTTAAAAATCTAAAAGATGTTTTAAATTTTAGGCAACTTAAAACACTGTATCAATCGCTTGTAGAGTCTCACCTAACATATGGGATTATTGCATGGGGTGGGTTATACAATAACCATTTAAAAAATGTTGAGACAATACAAAAGAAATTACTCAAAATTATGCTGGGCAAAAATTTAAGATATTCAACTGAACTGGTTTTTCGAGACTCTAACATTTTAGATTTAAGGCAACTTTTTTTTTCTAGGCTATGTACTCACCAATATAAGGACAAACACTTATTAGTTACACAAAGGCCATATAATACTAGGCAGCAGTTGTATGCTTAGCCCAGGGCGAGGTTAACTTTTTTTACAAAAAAAAAAGTCAGGACTATTTGACCGGACCATGGTATTCCTAGGTATTTTGGCGCCCTGAATCAGATCCCGGGGTCAGTTTTGCCCCATCACGTCAGGAAAACGAGATTTCAAGGTCATTTGAAGGTCAAAATGGTGATTTTTTGGGAGCGGCCCCGGGACAACATCTCAATGTTCAGACCTACACAGTTACCCGTGAAGTTAACAGGTCGCTTGAGATATTGTCGCGGGGCTGCTTCCAAAAAATCACCATTTTGACCTAAAATGACCTTGAAACCTCGTTTTCCTGACGTGATGGGGCAAAACTGACCCCGGGATCTGATTCAGGACGCCAAAATACCTAGGAATACCATGGTCCGGTCAAATAGTCCTGACTTTTTTTTTGTAAACCTGTGTTATTAATTAGGGTCTGTTTCATCAAGCAAGAGAGTAAATTAAAAATCGCACAATAAATATTTTTACAACAGATTTGAATAGTATATGTTTGTGTATAGAATATAGTTATGTTTTATAAAATAAACTACGCAGTATATGCGCACACCCAATATTCGAATCTGTTTTAAAAATATTCACTGTGCGACCCCCTGGGTAGCCAAAATATGAAATCTCTATAATCTATAATAACGCGAGAACCGGGGTATGAAGTGCATGAATTTTGGTACAATTTGCGTTACGTAATACTTGAACGTTCCCTTATGTCTAACTTAAACATTAGACTTAATTTTTTATTTTAGACAATTGAAAGTAAAAAGTTGGGTAGGCAGGCCCAGAACAGAATGCTGCTTACAAATAATAAAGGACGTTTAGTTTAGAAAGGGGGGAGGGGGGCGAGGGGCCATGGCCCCCCCTGGAAAATTACGTCTATACTCGTAATAAATCTTCAATTTCATAAAAATTTTCGCCTGTCGCAATAAAATTTTCTTATATTTTTGTAAAGTTCCAAATTATAAAACTGGATAGTTGAATCTCATATAAAAAAAATTGCCTGTGGCGCTATGGAGTTATTGCATTTTTCTAAAATTTTAACTGTTTTAAACCTAAAATATACCATAAAATTTGTACAATTCCCCACATTTGTTTTAATTTAAGATTGTAACTTTTTTATGTACCTATTTAAAAAAAAATTGCCTGCAGCGCCAGGCTTTTTTATATATTCAATGTTTTAAAATTAAAACTTATTGCCATGGTTGACAGTCATATCTGGTTGGCAGGCAAATCTGGTCAATTTTTTGAATTTGGCGAGACGCCAGATTTTTAAATTTATTTTTCTTTGTATATAGGCTGTAAACATTGGCGGTAAATATCTTTTTTTGAAATTTACCCCCCACCCCCAGACTGATTTCGTGGATCTTCCCCTATCATATACAAAAACCCACATATCTTTTATATGATTTTTTAATATAATAATAATAATAATTTTTTTATAATAAATTTATTCGTCAATAATTTTACAATTATTTTGTTCTACATTGTGTCCATACCCGTAAGTCCTTAAGGGCTTGTGTGGGCTTATGGTTGATTATAATACATAATAGATATATACGAGATATGGTTAATCTTATGGTCTCGAGTTTTGACTAGACAAAAAATAAATTAACAATCAGATATAAATACAATTAGGTTTCTGGGCACCCACCAAACACGAAGCTGTATTTCAAAATAATTTGGGTCCCCCCTGGGATTTTGAAAAGTCGGCGCCTATGGTATAAATATATATTTACGAACTGTCCGTAAGGAAAATTTAATTTGTATTTGCAATAACATTCTTAATCAAATAAGTTATTTTTTTGAAAATTGATGAACATGTTGGATGTTGTGATAAGATGCATTCCAGCAATAGTTCTCACTAATTCATTCTGCATAATATTTTAAAATGATTCGGCCGGCCGAAAGGGCTAAGGTTAATTAACAAAACCCGGACATAATGAATAACTATATGCAGTAATAATAAATGAACATATGATTTAACAAAAAAAAATACAATTTTGACAACTACTGATATATTACGCAAATTTTGCATTCTACACACATAAAAAAGTATACAGTCCATTACTGAAAACTTCCCCAAACTGTTCGAGGCAAAATTCAATACTAAAAGTTCACCTTCCAGCAAACAGATGTCACTACTATTAAAAACGAATACAAAACAAAAGTTCTAGCCTTTAAGGCCTATCCAGAAGC
This sequence comes from Brachypterus glaber, assembly GCA_958510825.1. NCBI lineage: Eukaryota > Metazoa > Arthropoda > Insecta > Coleoptera > Kateretidae > Brachypterus > Brachypterus glaber. Next base: position 8,803,207 of record OY294048.1, on the reverse strand, counting down.
TTGCATAAGAACATAAAACATAAGAATGCGGTGCCGTGATTGGCTTACAAGATACATGGCGGCACATAAAGAAAATCACGGCATCGCATTGTTATGTACTATGTTGTTAAACAAGCCATAATTGATGGCTTTTTAATTAAACAGTTTGCCTGTAATCTGAGTGCAACAATTTTAGTACTAAATACATATTATTACCTAATATGTTTAACTGCATAATATAAAATTGAATTAGGGTTAAAATAAATAATGTAAAATAAAAAAATAAATAGTTTTTATTGATTATATTGGCTACTCTGATTACTTTGTCTTTCTTACGTTGGCTAAACTATTAAAAACTGTTAGAAAGAGAGCACTGTAGAACTAATTAGTATCAAGTATGGCGGATATGGCCTCATGAGCTAATGCCAAAAAATAGGAAGAAGAAGAAGAAGAACTAATTTTGACGTTCTTTGTCGACAAGAAAGTATCCAATTAAATATAGTCATACCGGGTGAATTTTATTTATGTCCACCCCCAAAATTAAGATTAATTTTCATTCATTAAAAAAAAACATTGGCGGAAGGTAAATTATGTGTATCTCGTTTTTATACGATAAAAACGAAAACAGTGAGTTTTTTGTACATAGAATTTCCGCATGAATTCAAAAATAAATAAAAAATTACAGAGTGTTCCATTAAAAAAAAAAACACATTTATGCGACTTCCGACCAAACCGGAAGTAAAACAAAAAAAAAATAAATCCGCCATTTTATAGCCAATAGTAAATTATATAAATCACCAAAGTTTCGTTTTTATCGAATAAAGATTAATCTAAATTTTGGGGGTGGACATAAATAAAACTCACCCGGTATATAATACACTATCACACTGTAATTATTACCAGTGACATTTGTATTAAAACCAGTAAAAATAAACGTTTACAAATTTGTATTTTTATAAATAAATATTAATTAAAATTTTAGTGATTTTTAACAGCAATCTCTATACGTATACACATAAATAAAGGTTGTTACGTATTTTGTTTAGATATATTTAGGAAATTTATATTTTAAAAAATATTTTATTTAAAACATAAGCGGAATTGATGAACGCATTCAATAAAGATTATTGTGATAAAAATGTTACAACATTTTTCTTTTAATAATGGAAAAAAATATCTGATGCGTATATAATTCTGCTGTAGATATTTTGTAATTTACCACATTAAAAGTGATACGCACAATAGTTCAGAAATCGCATTATTACATCACATGCTTTTATCACTATTCAAGATGCCTCTAGAGTGTAACTAATCTTATAGCTGTTAAAAGTAATAATTTTTATTTTTATTTTGACATTAACATTAAGCAAGAAAATTACCTGCATTATACATTATTTTCCACATTAATTTATAAATTTATTCAGATTGATTAAATCATTCCACTCAAAAAAGGTATATTTTTTTGACAAATTAGCATAATGCATATATTTTTAAAATTTTTTCGAGCATTAAAAAAACATTTTATTTAAATAGCTATCTCTCGAATCAGCAAAAAGAATACACCTACAAACTTTTTTATCACATACTCTGTAAAAAAATCCAACAATTCTGCATTTGAATGCAATTCAATGCAGATTAATGTAAAATTTACGAGATTTTACCTGTTATTTTACAATTTTACATGTATTTATTATTCCATAAATTTTCTAATCATCGTACAGAGTGATATTGGTAGACTGTTTCGGGCTGCTGGCTCTCTTCAGCACCAAGAGTCAACTCTGTACGCTGAATAAGAAAACGTTTTTAGACTTTATTCGCAAAAGGAATATAGTCATTAGATTGATGTAGAACTGTGCGCCATCTATTGCTAGATGTAGACAACTACTCATTCCTCTCCTAGTCTGGAGACTTTAAATGGTAGCAAGTTGAAGACTTGTGTGTCTCAAGCACATTGTACCACTAACGTGTGGTTAGACGTAGAATTAATAAGGACAGAATTTTTTTATTTTAAACAAAATTATAAAAATATTAATTTATTATTCCATCAATCTATTTTCTAATCATCGTACAGAGTGATATTGATAGACTGAGAGTTTCGAGCTGCTGGCCCACTTCAGTACCAAGAGTCAACTCTGCACGCTGATTAAGAAAACGTTTTTAGACTTTATTCGCAAAAGGAATAAAGTCATAAGATTGATGTAGCAATAGATGGCACACATGTCTACATCAATCTAATGACTATATTCCTTTTGCGAATAAAGTCTTACAACGTTTTAAATTAATATTTTTATAATTTTGTTTAAAATTAAAAATTTCTGTTCTTATTTTTACATGTATTGTTCATATACATGGAATTACATTTATATGCAGAATCATGTGTAATTAGTAATTACTATTAAATATTTATTTTTTACAGTGTATTTTTATTTATTTATTTTTGTTATCTATTAAATTTCTTTTTGTAGCAGACCCAAATTCTGGGATTTTTTAAAATATTTCTAAAAGGCTATTTAAAGCAACAAAAAAACTTTAGATACAAAAAAAATCTTTAAATAAAAGTAAATATGTAATATATATTTACGATACGTAAAGCCTTTTTAAATGAAATAAAATATGCTATTAGGCATCATTATAAAAGTTTTAAAACTCGAGCTTCGATATTTACTTGATAAAAACATTTGTTTTCCATTTTTTAAAATTGTTGTAGTTGAATACAAAAAGGGTATTTTAAAAAATATATGTACAGAGCGGTCAAAAAGTCACCCTCCCCCCTCTTAACTTTTGAACCAGTTGAGATATCGACTTCAAATTTGTAACTTTTAAATAAGACAACTTAAGCTATCTTTTAGGATATATTTAATACTTTCAGCTCTTAAAATGTGGGCAGGGGGCATAGGGGCACATTTTTTTAAATGGGAAGGGGGGTCGTGTAATACATCATTTTAAAGCTTATAAAATTATCCATTTAACTCCATATTTTTAAATTAAAAAAATAAAAACTGGGTTTAAAATGGGGTTGAAAATGGGTATTAATGTCAAATTTCCTCTAAAAAAAACAAATAATTTTTTAAAAATGCCTAATGTCATAATAAAAAAATGTTAATTATACTTTTAAACTAATTTTAGTTGACATAAATAAAAATTTATAAAAAAAAACTTAAAAAATCCAATGTTTTAGCACAAGAAATTGAAAAATCAAAACCTTAAAAAACATTTTTAAAAGATTTAAAAATGTTAGCTTAAATAGAGAATTTTATAAGCTTTAAAATGATGTATCACACGACCCCCTTTCCATTTAAAAAAATGTCCCCCCATGCCCCCCTGCCCACATTTTAAGAGCTGAAAATATCAAATATATGCTAAAAGATAGTTTAAGTTGTCTTATTTAAGTTCTAAATTAAAAGTCGATATCTCAACTCGTTCAAAAGTTAAAAGGGGGGGGGGTGACTTTTGGACCGCACTGTATGTGTGTATACAACAAAAACAAAGTAGGACGAGTAAAAGTCGATTTAACATTTTGTAAATATTATTTAACCTTGTACCGGCGAATAACGATCAAATCCACATTGTGCATGGTCGCTTTTATAAAATCAAGAATAACAATCAAAGCTTTTTAAAGTACTTGCTAACTGTTTTTTTATAAAGAGGTATGTAATTAAATTAAAAAAAAAATGATTTTTAGACGGGTGGAAAAATGAGGAAGTTTATAAGATGATATCAAATTGACTTCACTTTTTCTGTAGTTTTGGACCATTTCCTTTTGTTTTTTCTTTGTAGCTTTATCGGGTTCTTTTTCTTGTCCCATTAACAGAAATTTATTAAAAGAAAAATTAATTGAAATTAATTTTACCTATGATTGAAATTTTACTAGTGTCAAAATTTGACATCTAATTAATAATGTAAAAATGCATCAAAATTTATTAAAATGCTACCTATCTCAAGAGCAAAAAACTAAAAATCATATAAAAATTCGATATGAAAACACTAAATTAGTGGAATGAATATCAGTTTGGGAAGTATTTTTACCAAGTACCAAGTATTCTAAATGCGCAAGGCATGTTAAGGGAAGAACAGCACAAGGAAAATAGCTTTTACTAAAAAATACTTTTTTCTTCAAGCGTACTAAAATGTTCATATTTTATAACTGAACACACTAGTTAGAAGTGATCTATTTTTTTACAGTAAAAAAATGCGTTCATTGATGTACGCCGTAAAAAAAAGTTAGTTAGCAAAACCACCACTGTCGGCAGCACTTTGACTTTGATGACAGCCATACTTCAAACTTGTTTTTTTATTATGTAAACAGGTGGTAGACTTGAGATTCTGTGCAAAAACCTTGTGTGAAATTGATTAAAAATGATTGTAGAAGAATATATGGTTTATACACCTAAAAATCTCTCCGAAATTGCAAATGCTACTTTAGACAAGTTACCATCGAAATCGCGAAAAGTGTACGATTTAGCCATAAAGCACTTTTTTCATAACACGTTTTTAGCGCACTAGTACTTTAGAAAACTCGCCGCAAGTGGCTCGTTTTCTTATATTGTACTCGTGCGCTAAAAACGTATGTTATGAAACTAGTACTTTAATATACTATTAAAGTGGGAGTAAGTATAATAATAAAGAAAGTATGATGTTGAAATTTTAGAAAAATTAATAATTTGGCTACTGATTTTGTGGGCAAAGAGCTGCCTCAAATCATTACTGCGACTGAAAACTTGATAAACTCAAAACAGGTATAAACGTTATTGTGCCCTTTTAGCATGGGTTTGTTTAAATGAAATAAAATCTTGTAAGGTAAAAAATGCAACAACATATTAATTTGAAAGGTCTAGAATATTTTTAAATATCATAATAATATCTCATTCTCAGAACCAATGCATTTATTTTGTTTAGAAATGGCTATACCAAATAAATTTTATAGAAAAAATAAAACATTTTAATGCACTGCCGCACATTAAATTTCGGACACCTAAAAAATTGACATTTTTTAGATTCAAATATTTCGAAAACTAATTAATGGATTTGACTGATTCTTTTTTAGTTTTAAACCTTAAACATTCTCTACTTTTGATTGTTTTACATTACATTACATTACATGTTTGTTTAACCTCGTACTATTCTACTTAATTAAGCATGCCCTAAGTCCAGGACTTGTGTGGGCTAGTAGTAGAGGGAACCACCGGCTTATACTGACTTTCGAACCAGTTTCTAGGGAGTGTCCGTTTCACTTATCGCCTTCGACAAATTTCAATTATTAATTAACTGAAAAAGGCAAATCGGCGCCAGTGAGAATCGAACTCACGATAGTAGACTTGCTATGCATACGCGCTAGCCACTACGCTATGCCTCCCATAGAATGATTAATTTTTTTTTTCGTATTAACAACAACAAATAATGTACAAATATGTTTTTTACCCCATCTTCTAGGATCCTGATCCTGATATCTCCTAAACCAGAAGTAAAAAAGTAAAAAATTAAAAAAGAAAAGATTCATTAAAACTGCGGCAATAAGAAAGACTTTAATAATTTGATAAACAGTTGCAGTGGCGTACCATGCAAGTCCTAGAAGATGGGGTAAGAAACATAGTTGTACATTATTTGTTGCTTTTAATACGAAAAAAAAATTTAATCATTTTTAAAACAAACAAAAGTAGACAATATTATCAAATTATATTAGTGTCCTTTGATTATACAATTAATAAACAAATATCGGGACTAGGACTTTAAATAAAAACACTAACTTTTATGCACTAGCGACGTTTCGTCTTTAATCAAGACTTTATCAAGCTAAAAGAGAGAAAAAGACCTTATGTAATAATAACATAAAAAAATATATAACTTAAAAAAAAAAAATATTAAAAAAATTAAAAACGTCTACTTTTTAATCTTTTGCCTAGATAATACGAAAAACATTTACCTTAGCATACTTAAAACACTACATTTAACATAAATATTATTTAAATAAACAATTACGAACAATAAACAAAACTATAGAACCGTACACGTAGACATATTTCAAATTAACTGTATATGTTTTTTCTTCCTCTTTCTTATCACAAGTTAACTGTATAGTCTACCAAGAATACATATAGGTGTTCTTGTGATAAGAAAGAGGAAGAAAAAACATATACAGTTAATTTGAAATATGTCTACGTGTACGGTTCTATAGTTTTGTTTATTGTTCGTAATTGTTTATTTAAATAATATTTATGTTAAATGTAGTGTTTTAAGTATGCTAAGGTAAATGTTTTTCGTATTATCTAGGCATAAGATTAAAAAGTAGACGTTTTTAATTTTTTTAATATTTTTTTTTTTTAAGTTATATATTTTTTTATGTTATTATTACATAAGGTCTTTTTCTCTCTTTTAGCTTGATAAAGTCTTGATTAAAGACGAAACGTCGCTAGTGCATAAAAGTTAGTGTTTTTATTTAAAGTCCTAGTCCCGATATTTGTTTATTAAAAGTAGACAATGTTTAAGCTTTAAAACTAAAAAAAGACTTAGTCAAATCCATTAATTAGTTTTCGAAATATTTGAATTTAAAAAATGTCAATTTTTTAGGTGTCCGGAATTTAATGTGCGGCAGTGTATCAGACATTTTATAGGTAAAATGTATAAATAAAAATTAAAATGAACCGTGAAAGTAGTATATTTGCCGTGCCAACCACAACAACAATAAAAGTTTTATTAGATTATTGAAAACATTACAGGGTGTATTTGAAATAGGGTCAAAAATTTTAACAGGCGATTCTACATGATAAAATATGACAAAAAGTTCCTATAAACATATGTCTAAAAATGCGTCATAAGGGAGCTACGCCCCTTTGAAATTGGCTAAAAAAATCGGTTTTTATTTAATAACTCAGGAACCCTTTGAGATATATTAACGAGGTTTTGCACGTGAATTAATCCTAATAAGGCCCATCTTTGTATGTCATTTTCACGTACTTATTTAAACCAGGGGTGTGCGAAACAGGGGGGCCTTATCAGTTTTTTGTCCCAAACTTTTTTCTGTGTAACTTTTTTGCAATTTTATTTTTGAAATATGATTCCTCAGGTCAAAATACATAAAAAAGGTACTCTTGTTGTAATACTGTAGGATTAACCGTTTTCGAGAAAAGTTCATTTGAAGGTGAAATTTCACGGTTCGAGAACGAAAAATTAAATACTAAAATGTTGAAAACCAAAATTTTAATGATGCAATGTTATTCTACATCAAAAACTAAGAAAAAAAGTTTCCATACATGTATGTCGAAAAAACGCTTTTAAAGCTACCATACCCCTTTAAAAATGGTGCATATTTAGGAGACCATAGCTCCATTAGGATTCAAGTACCTGTATATGAGGTTTTTTTCTTAGTTTTTAATGTACATTCGCCCTACATCATTAAAATTTTGGTTTTCAACATTTTAGTATTTAATTTTTCGTCCTCGAACCGTGGAATTTCACCTTCAAATGGATTTTTCTCGAAAACGGTTAATCCTACAGTATTACAACAAGAGTACCTTTTTTATGTATTTTGACCTGAGGAATCATATTTCAAAAATAAAATTGCAAAAAAGTTACACAGAAAAAAGTTTGGGACAAAAAACTGATAAGCCCCCCCCCGTTTCGCACACCCCTGGTTTAAGTAAGTACGTGAAAATAACATACAAAGATAGGCCTTATTAGGAATAATTCACGTGCAAAACCTCGTTAATATATCTTAAAGGGTTCCTGAGTTATTAAATAAAAACCGATTTTTTTAGCCACTTTCAAAGGGGCGTAGCTCCCTTATGACGCATTTTTAGACATATGTTTATAGGAACTTTTTGCCATATTTTATGATGTAGAATCATCTGTTAAAATTTCCGACCCTATTTAAAATACACCGTGTATATTGCTGTTTGTTAATGAACATTTCCTGTTTCAAGCTTTTTACTAGTGGCATCTTTACTTTCTCATAAAGTATTGCGTTTTGAAAAAATTATTATTTTTTTGCCTAAATATTAATTTTTTTCGTAAAAAGTCGAGAAATATCAAAATGGGCAAAAAAATTACGTACAATAGACGTATTATCGTATCCACGATAATTAAGGACTCTTTGAGCTAGATACTTATAAATTTGATATGCAGATGTATTTTTAAAATTTAATTATCTTGGACAAGTTCGTATTTGCGCAAAATCGTTTGGGGAACGTTCAAGTATTACATAACGCAAATTTTGATCATTTTGGACCCCCACCACCCCCCTGTAACGCTATTTTCCTATACCATTAACATGGGCTTAACACCCCAAAATGACCCCCACCTCCCCTAGGAGCGTTAGGTAATACTTGATCGTTCCCTTGGGTTAGAGGGTTGTAAAAGAGGGTTAAATTTTTGTTTTTGTCATATCTTCTTTATTATTTAAAATAGAAGAACAAATTAAAAACCACCTAAATAAAAATAAAAATGTTATTATATATTTTTTTATGACTCCAACCTCTAACCCAAAATCTAAAAATTTAATTTTTATCTAATAATTTAATATTTTATAGTAAATTGTGCATTATTTCGTTGATTTAGCTAAAAATAAAACCCTTACGGAATGTCTCATATACCGCCCTGCTAAGACAAGCTGTCCTACCTGCAAAAATTCACTTTTTGAGATAAACACACCATTGTATTTCTTTACACTAACCCCATGTGCTTCCTAAAAAGAAATGTCATATTTAAAATCCAAATCCTAAAAATTAGCCTAATATGTTTGTCCTATGTAGAAAATTTTCAATGTTTTCTAAATAAAATTGTCCTAACTAGTCTTTACTAGACGAATAAGTCAGGACTAGGACTAACTTTACAGATCTTAGTAATTTGATTAAACGTTTTAGATCATTTTGTCCTAACTTTTTCAGAACAAATGACATTTTAGTATGACAATTTATTTTTCTGACAAACAAAATATATATTATTTTCAAAGGATATCACGTATTTTTGATTTAAAATAAAGCAGAACACAACGTCATATTTATCTAAACATGTTTTCAAAAATTGCAAACAAAGGCAATAAAACTGGCGATATCTCAAGACATCTAATTTGCAGATAGGACAACTTGTCTTAACCGGGCAGTATATACCGTAAAAGCCACTTTACACGGAGCAATTTCTGAGCAAGTTCGATGCTATGCAAGTTTGTTGCAAGAACGATTCAGTCACTGCGCATGCCTTCAGGCAAGTTTGAGGCCATTTTCGTGCCATCAAATTATTTAGAACATGTTCTATTTTTCGGCGATTTTCACGCAAGTTTTATGGTTATTTTCGTGGTACCAATCTGGAAAAAAAGTTACCAAATCGATTTCATTTTACTAATATTATAGCAACTACACATGTTAATAATTATTATTATTAATAACTAAAAAAAAACCTTAAAAAAGGAAATGCTAGGTTATGTTTTTGTCAACAAACGCAGAGACACGTCAAAATTGTCTGGTTGGCAGCACTGTTTACCTTGCAATATATAGCACAAAACTTGCGTACAACTTGCTCCGTGAAAAGGCAAATCAATGTCCAATTGTCCTCATGCTATATCTGGCAGAAAACTTGCATAGCATCAAACTTGCGTACAAATTGCTCCGTGTAAAGTGGTCTTAAGAGTTTTCATATACCGTCATTCGCTTACGAAATATGCTATATACCGTAACAGTTTTTTGTGCGATTTGACTAACATTCTAAGACGGTCGTAAAAAAAAGTTTTAACTTTTAAAAGAGATAGAAGAACACGAGTATGGTAAAATAGCCATATACTGCCCACGATAATGTACAAATAAAAACAAAAGTGTATTTCCGGAAATTGAAAATTAAATAACTTATTGAGAAACGCTTTATAAGCCTTAAGCTTTGGATCTATCAAATATTTGCTATTAGTATATCTTTGATTAGTCTGCTGCAGGCAAATTGGATAAATCATAATAAGTAGTTATTTGATCTAACCATTTTATTGGAAAGAAGCTGGTAATACACTAAAAGGAAAATCGTTCTTAAAGTTACAGGCCCGGAATGGGCCAATTTGTGCACAAGGGCAAATCTATAATTTGGCTACCAATTAAAGTGTGGTGTCGACACGTTTCATCCGTGTACTGAAGTTTTAATCATATCTGTGCTAAAATTATTAAAAATTATACTTTCTAAATCAAAACCCAAAAAAAAAAAAAGTTTATTTTGATCGTTTGGTCCGATAAATAATTTGGCCGAAAATGCTAAAAAACAATTTTACCTCCAACATGACTATTTTTAAATTAACTCGATTGTTATTAATATGTTAAAATAATCATCCAAACAAAAATTGGTGGAAATTTCCTCCTTGGCAAAGTTGGTTTTATGCATTTTTATCGTAAGGGAACTTTTAAGTATTACGTAATGATAATTTTGATCATTTTTATGTGCGAAGTCGACCGAAATAATTTTTTTTTGCATATTCGAGCTTAAAATGCCATGAAACGTCAAGAAAATGTAAAAAGGTGGTTGTTAAAAAAATATTGGTCTATCTGTAAACCTTATAACCTATTACTTTAAATCATCATTCGTTGACTATTAAAAAACGCCTTAAAATCTTAAAATAGGACGGCAAAATTTGTTTACGTAACTTAAACCAATAGTTTAAAACTTAAATCGCTTATAGTTTTTTCTTTGTACTTAAAGCAGTTTTCTGTTGAGCTAGGAATTTCGTGCTTTATAAAGAACTGTGGGCTTTAGGAACAATGAGATTTAAATATTTCTAAAGATATAAATTAAAGATGCAAAAAAAGTATTATTATTGGAACAAACGCAACAGGTTGTTTATTACACTTATACGAACAAGAAATCTGAGGAAATAAGCAAAAATGTGAGAAAATCATGAGACGTTTGAATAAAAACAACACAATGCTTTGCTTTAGGGATCTAAAAAATACATTACTCTTAAGGATATTCTTATCTAAAGTTCCTTTATTTATCCAAGTGATGACATATGAGTATTTTTTTATATAAAGCTATTTATCACTAAAGTGTATGGAATGGCAAATTGGTTTTGCAGCATCTGTCTTATTACTAAATAAAGTAAGTAAATTGTGGATCTACGGTAAAAAGGGCAAATATAAAGTAAAATTAATATATAGGGTGATCCAAAAACCAGGTACAAAAATGTAAGGAGTATAAAGTATTAAAATAAACACTTTTCGCAAAAAAAAATGAACCGACTTCTGTCTCTAAAAAGTAAAAAATAAAAAATAGCCGGTGCCAATTTCACCACTCCCTAAATTAAATACTAACAATTATTTATGTTGTAACATTGTTTGCTGTGAAATTGGATCCGACTTATTTTTTATTTTTTACTTTTTAGAGACAGAAGTCGGTTCATTTTTTTTTGCGAAAAGTTTTTATTATTTACTTTTTAGAGACACATAATTCGTAGATCTGTAAGGTCATCTAAGCTAAATTATAGTTGTCCTTCCATCTCGGCAAGCTGTTGACGTCACAACGCACTATTAGTGCGTTGTGGCGTTATCATCTTAAAGATAAATTACTAAAAAATAAATTTAGTAGTATTTTTATTTTAGCGACCAAAAGTCCAACCAACCTTATTTTAAACGAAATACTAAATAAAATCTTTGTAAAACTTTAAGCGTTAAGTAAAAATCAAGTAACGCCTTATGGTATAATCAAAATTTTTATAATTTTCTCCTTCCGTAATATTTGAGTGACCCGTTAATCAAGTTATCCGGCTTATCCGAGTTATCCGATTATTTTCTAAAAATTTGGTTGGTATTAGAACCAAATTAAGCCGGTTTTAAGTGAAATTGCGTTAAAACGATTAGACTTATCTTGATTATCCGGCATTATCCGAGCGTCAAATTAAAACGGGACCACCTCAAGAATGTACTCTTTAAGTATCCGTTCCAAAGTTATGCGGGAACAAACATAAAAAAACAAAGTCACACGTCGAATTGATAAAATCCTCCTTTTTTGGAAGTCAGTTAAAAAAATGGGTAAGTGCGAGTAGACTCGCTCCAAACCTAGATTTTTTTTTGTTTTTTTTTCTTTTTCTTGTTTGTGTCTGTTTCTCCAAGAGTTCTAAAAATACATTTTATGTGCCAGAGACTAGACCAACTCATTTTTATATTTTCGGGATCGCTGAAACCGAATCTGATCTCACCAGATCACAATTTTTTTCTACACTTAAAAAATGCGAAAATTCCTTAAATTCAGATTTATTATGCGTAGAAAAAAATTGTGACCTGATGGAGCAATTCTAAGGTTAGATTCGGTCTCAGCGACCCCAAAAATATAAAAATATGTTGGTCTAGTCTCTGGCACATATTTTTTTTGTGTGGCTGTGTAATAATGATGACGATAATGAACATTGTTCCGAAAATGAGACCCAAGAAAGTTATAAAGAAATTTAATTCATAAAGTTGTTTGAAAACAAGTTCGAAAATTAAAGTTTGTTTTATTTTAATTAAAAAAAAAATACGCAAAGATTAGCTTGAATGTAAATCAATAAAAGTTAATTTATTTTACTTTTCGTCCCAATTAAATACAATCAAATAAAGATATTTTTTTGCTTTCGTCACTTTAGTTTAAAGGTAGTTTAGTTTTATCGTTTACATTCAAGTAAATGAACGTAATGTAAAAGATTTAAATAGCAGTATTTTTTTTCTTTTGGTTTTAACACAAATGGTTTTCGGAAATTATTACTCTAGATAAAAAATGTATATTTTAATATAAAATGCCCTTTTCCTTAATTATTTTTTGTTAAGCACTTAATTGCCCGCAACAGAGAAATTAAGAAATCCGGTTGGTCGATAATTAATGTTGCACAATTTGCACATTCTGACAAAAACAGTAAAAAAATATGCGATAATGGTAATGCATTTTATTTGCTTCAAAAAGTAAACACAGTGAAGAATCAGAACTTTCACACCAATCCCGTTTTTATAAAAGAGTAAAAATACAAAAAAAAAGATTATTGATTTGTTTATAAAATTTTAAAATAATAACAATTCAAATAAACTAAATAATAATAATAATAATAATAATAATAATAATAATAATAATAATAATAATAATAATAATAATAATAATAATAATAATAATAATAAAATCTCATCTAACTATTGGCGTTATAAGAAATTTCACACATTTTATATAAGTATTTTATTTTATTTTATTGTAATTACAAAAACTGAAATTACAATGCTTACAATACTATAAACAATAAAAATACCTAGAAATAATTAAAAAACAATTCTTAAACTAAAAATAAATAAATAAACCATTTTTATTGATAGCGATTTATAAATAAAAATTAATTCAATTTAAATTTAATGTTCAAGCGTTACTATCTTTTTTGTAATTGAAATGGGTATCTCTAATAATAATGAAAAAAACTCACTCGGAGTCGCCCATACAATTTATAAACTTACATTGTATATTTAAGTTACAACTTTTATAACAAATTCACTGTAAAAAGTAAACTGAATATTCAGTTACAAAAGGATAATAATAATAATAATAATAATAATAATAATAATAATATACTTTATTTTTCAATATTACAGTACAAATTCTACAGTAATTTTTTTTTACAAAAAAACAAAAAGTAACCTCTGAACCGAAAATAAGGAAAAAATATTGTCAAACAAGAAGAATTATGTCAAAGGATCAACATTTAGCTTATAGGGTTCTAAATTAACTAAAAAGTTACCTAAATATCTTTTAAATAATCTAGGTGACTCTAAAATTTTTATTTCGCTGGGAAGACGATTAAAAATGATATTGCGGAGTAGTAGAGACCCTTCTCAAAAGTGGCTAACCTATGCCTAGGATAGTTATAGTCTATGGTTCTAGTTCTACCGCTGCCCCGTAAGTGATTAAACTTTTCTTTGTTTTTAAACAAAAACATTACACATTCAAATATATACAAACCAAAGATAGTTAATATTTTGTTTTCTTTGAATTTACCCCTACAACTTTCCATATACCCCAAATCCAAAATGGTACGTAAGGTTCTTTTTTGTATAACAAATAGATTTTCCATGCATGAACTTTGACCCCAAAAAGTGATTCCATATCGAAGAAGCGACTGAAAGTAGGCAAAGTATATCGTTTTAGCGGTCTGCATGTCAACATATCTTTTAATCATTCTGATCGAATATAAAGATTTGTTAAGTCTAGTACTAAGATTAGTTACATGTTGAGACCACTCCAGAGCCTCATCAATATGGATTCCAAGAAATCTGGTAGTTTGTTCCAGCTCAATCTCTCGGCCAGCCAACTGATATAGGATAGGATAGGAAATACAATACAATTTTACTTTAATTTTTGATAAAAACAGGCAACATATCATGTCCGTTCTTAAATATTAAAGTACGTGACTTTAGAACTATAGTTTTTTTAACAAAAATTAAAGTACAATTGTAAAGGGAGTTATGGTCTAAATTTATGGCAGACTAACATCTCTACTCTAAATTTCACTACTCCGTAACATCTCTACTCCATAACATCCCTACTCCATAACAACTCTACTCCATAACATATCTACTCCATAACATCTCTACTCCATAACATCCCTACTCCATAACATCCCTACTCCCCAACAACCCTACTCCGTAACATCTCTACTCTATAACATCTCTACTCCATAACATCTCTACTCCGTAACATCTCTACTCCGCACTATATGCACTTGATTAGCAACTTATTAATTAAGGAGTGATTGAGTAGAGATGTTACGGAGTAGGGTTGTTGGGGAGTAGGGATGTTATGGAGTAGGGATGTTATGGAGTAGAGATGTTATGGAGTAGAGATGTTATGGAGTAGAGATGTTATGGAGTAGAGTTGTTATGGAGTAGGGATTTTATGGAGTAGAGATGTTACGGAGTAGTGAAATTTAGAGTAGAGATGTTAGTCTGCCAAATTTATGACCTTTAATATTAAAGGAGGTACATGTTTTTAACAAAAATTAAAGTAAAATTGTATAGGATAATAACTTTCGATTTCCTATCCATTTGTAACTGAATATACGGTTTACTTTTTACAGTGTTCTTATTAAGAATACGATTTTTATTGTTTTTAAGTCGGAAATATTAAGTAGAAGTTGTTGCCTTTCATTTTCGGGTGGTACTTAGGCGGCGTTTACACTTTTGAACAATAGTTTGGGGCTACAATCCCCACTCAGGCTATCAAACTGTTACCGCAACAGCCCTTTTTTAGTTAAATTCAATTTATTCAGTTTAGCATCATAATGCAGCAAAAATAGAATTAGATTTTTCTTTAAAATGCCTTTTTTGCAAAAAAAAAATCAAAATGTCAGTGTTAGATAACCTTCTATGGTCTGTTTCATCAAGCAAGAGGGTAAATTAAAACACGCACAGTACATATTTTTACAACAGGTTTGAATAGTATATGTTTGTGTATTGAATATAGTTATGTTTTATAAAATAAACTAAGCAGTATATTTTTTGAAAATATTCACTGTGCGATTTTAATTTACTCTCTTGCTTGATGAAATGTACCATAATACTGAACCGACGATTTATCTCAAACAATGCGTGTGTTTGATGCAAGCACACACATAAAATTTTGCTGAAATTTTAATTTTAAAAAACAAAAGCCTTGCAAGGTCGTGTTAGGAAAAATAGATAAAAAGCAAAAGTTTGTATTTCATTAAACTGTTTTATGATACCATTTAAGCTGTTCTCGCGAAATTGAACGGTGGTTTTAACTGTTCGCAATTGTGGTATTAATGCTAAGATCAGCTTATATAAGTAATAAATCAAACTAAATAGAAAAATGGAAACACATCATTGCTATACAAAATAACAAAATATGTACTTACGCCCGGATAGAGAACTGACTGTCAGTACAAACTAATACAGATAATAGTTATTTATAATACAAGGGCAAAAAGTTAAGTAATAAACCTACGAAATCGAAATTTAACTTTTAGCCCGTGTATTATACAATATTTTTTATTCGATTGTTACTAATTATAATAAATTATGAAAATATACTTAATTTTAAATTGAAAAAAGTATTTCTTTTTAGTGTCTCATTACTTATCTAGTTATCCATGACAAATTCCTATCCAATCAAATCGCTAAAAAACAATTGAATGCTTTCTTTTGGGTGCGGTTTTATTTTCAAATTAAAAAAGCTATAGCTTTGTGATTAATTTCTGTTAAAATGTGTCTGTTATGAAAATAGTAATACTTCTGAACCGTTCTATGAATATTATAAATATCGAAATTGATTTTACCATTGAAATCTTGTATTTTTAATTTATTTTAGTGAAAGAATACAGATTAATCGTTAACATATATTTTGAGGTTATGTTATAGAAGAAATTTTTATTTTGTATGAAATGATTATAATAACTGTATCTGGTCAAAAAGAACAGTTAGTTCAAGACAAAAATGCCCTATAGGTCATATTCTTTATAAATATTACAGTAAAGGAAGAGCATCATCTTTTAAAAAGCTTTAAAATAACAAGTTTTACTTAGCGGGCAAAAAAAACTTTTTGGCCCTGGGGCCACAAAGTTCAACTTTTCGCCCGTAAAACATAAACAAAAAGTGTCTCTTTTAGAATCAATCTAATAAAAAAGCATTTTTTTTTTAGGTTAAGTTAGACTGGCCTAGGATAAATTTCCTTTCAAGTCTTTTGCTCATCACATTTTTCTTTTCGTGAAAAGTTTAACTCCAGCCGCGACGAATGAGTCCGAGGGGTTTTAACGGTTGAAAAAAAAACTCCTAAATTTCTTTGGGAGGTATTTTTTTCGGAATTTCTTTCAAGATTACCTTGAATAAATATGAGATTTTCACGGACTTCCTCAAGATTTCCTTCCATTTGTATACTTGAACTCTTTAGCGGTTTATTTCTCGAATTTTTGCATAGCATTTTAGCCCGTCTTTGTCAGGCCGAAAATGGCGTTCATTTAAAAGACATAATTTTTTGCATCTAGTGTGGAAATAGTTATTTATGGTACTAGTGGGTAAAGTAAGATACTGACCATGAGAAAATTAACCTTTCAAGAGGGCAATATCGGTTTACCCATGAGTGCCATACAAAGTTTTATCATTATTTAGAAATTCATATTTTTATTAAAAATTTTAATGACATTTACAAGAAAATAATTTGACAAGTGACAGTTGAGTGGGTAAAATAAATAATTATCCACTCAACAAAGTAAAAGCCACGCGGGGGTTATTACTGAGTTTATCTATTTAAAATAAAGCTGGTAATTGTCTCATTATCTGTATGTATTGGATAAAAATACAAATTAAAATATATGTTTTATTTCTCAGAAAGAAATATTAAATTTATTTATAAATAAAAAAGTTTATTTGTTTATTTCATGTAAGTTATTCTACAGAAGCATGGAGAGCCCCAAATAAGTTACAAAACTTGTGCTAGGGGCTCTCCATTAACTTTGACAAGACAAGTGCCATTTAAAATTTCCGCAAAACTGGTCTATTCTTTTCTTCATTTCTGATGAATCTGTGAGAGTTTTTTGAATCCTCGATGTTCATTTAATTTTATATGATAACTTCCAGTTTTTACAATCAATTTTGATGAAATTTGTAATAGTTTGACAGTAGGAATTATTTAACAATGCGTGACTTATTTGCCACCCTGTAATACTTAAAATTTAAGATTAAGGTAAATTGTGACAGTAAATCTTGGATTTACCCTATATTGCCATTTTTGGCACAAGTACACAAATAAGAAATTTGTGAAAAAGAATAGTAAACTATGGTATGGTATTCACGTAATCCATTTATATCCAACTCGGTTTTATTCCTTTTTTTTTAGTGTAATAAAATAAAATGAAATTTGAAATTAATTTTATTTTCTTTGTGTCTGCCTATTATTCATTACAATATGACTTTTTTTACACGTCGATGTGTGACCTGGTTTTGTGACTACCTAGAGTCTAGGTCCTAAACCCTCAAGGATTTTACTAATTTTTAGTAAAATAAGGTAAATGTTAAAATTAAAAAAAGTATTTTTGGTATTAACAGCAACAAAAATGTACACCTTTTTTTTTGCCATATCTTCTAGGACTTGCATGGTACGCCACTGCAACTGTTTATCAAATTGTTATAGTCTCTCTTATTGCCGCAGTTTTAATGAATATTTTCTTTTTTTATTTTTTTATATTTTTACTTTTGATTTAGGAGATATCAGGATTTTCCTGAAAGTTGTCATTTTTCAGTTACCTTAAAAAGTACTACATGAACTTGATTGATGTTGTGCTTTACATTTAAAGCTTAACCGAGTTACGTTTTTCTTCAAATCAAGTTTATCAAAAACATAAAATGGGTTTGATAAACTTGAGTAAAAGAAAAAGTAGGGTCACCCCATCCTGTTATCTCCTAAACCAGAAGTAAAAATATAAAAAAAATTAAAAAATATATATTCAATAAACTGCGGCAATATGATAAATAGTTGTAGTGGTGTACCATGTAAGTCCTAGAAGTTTTTTAATAATTCTAAATAAAATAAAAGTAGAGAATGTTAAAGCTTTAAAACAAAAAAAGAATCAGTCAGTCAAGTAGTTTTCGAAATATTTGAATTTAAATGGCAATTTTTTGGGTGGGATCGATTCTTTTGCTCTCAAGCGTATATGTATAAAGATTTTATATAAATAGTAGTTTTTTTATTTCATATGTAAATATAAACCAGTTTTGTGACAGGTCGTTATAGTTTTAATTAAATTATACTTTTCCCAAACTATTGGAAACAGGTTAAAAAGTAATAGAAAAGACATAAAAACGGAAAATTGTTATCCAGGCAATTTTTATCATCCACGTATGTCAAAGTATAACCCAAATGCGAGTTTAATAGGTTTAATTTTACTAAGAAAGTGCACCTTTTAACTTCCTTTTTATGTAAAAGATCTCTATTCAGAAAATCGTTTCCAGACATCTAAATTTCCATCCACTGAATCGGTATTTTCTTAAAATTTGTTTTCAGTAAAGTAAGTTTTTCTTCACTATCGCGTTTTAGCAAACTAAAAAAGTTTTATTCCTTCCATTCTGTACACAAGTTGTGTATGCACGAATTGACAATTCATCTTGTTCGAGTCAAATAGTTTGACCTTATCTGATCAAAGTTTCTAAACTATAAATTAAACAACAATGCTTTGCAATTTACACGAAAAACTATCATTTAGAAAATAAAATCTGTTTATAGACAAAAAAGAAAAAATATCAAACAAAATATAAAGTTCTTTGAAAGTTTTAACAAACCCTTAAATAAAAAAAATACAGAGTATAATGTTAATATATACAGAGCGGTCCAAAAGTCACCCCCCCCCTCTTAACTTTTGAGCGAGTATAGATATCGACTTCAAATTTGGAACTCTTAAATAACACAACTTAAACTATCTTGAAGCATATATTTGATACTTTTAGCTATTAAAATGTGGGCAGGGGGGCAAGGGGCGACATTTATTTAAATGGAAAGGTGGGTCGAGTGATACATCATTTTAAAGCTTATAAAATTCTCCATTTAACTGTATATTTTTTATTTTTTTTTGGGTTTAAAATAGGGTTGAAAATGGGTATTT